>JAQQZY010000027.1:10206551-10230084 GCA_030068375.1 Ostorhinchus rueppellii | reverse complement strand
TATATATATACATATATCCTTCAGTGAGAATAAGAGCAGCTCTTAAACTGTTTCCTCTTTAATAAGAAAAAAATGTCATTTAAAGATTCTGTTTGTAAATAGGCAGTTTTTATGCACTTAATGCAGGCAAATATAAATTATTATTACCAGAATAAAAAATGTAATATTATTAAGTTTGTTGTTTGTGTGTCTTTGTGTGCAAATTTCTTTTCCCTCTTTCCATATACTTGAGTGTGTGTTTCTATTTAGATCCTTTGGGAATGGGAGTGGGATTTCCTGCAACATATCTACGCCCATGGAATGTCAACTTTGCCAACTTTGTTATGCCTGTCTGGTGGTACACACACACACGCACACACAGACACACACACACACACACACACACACACACACACACACACACACATACACATACGCCCACACACACCTTTTCCTTCCTCACTCTTAGCAATCTGGAAGTGACAGGGAAGGACACATACTTTATTTGTTTGACCCCACGGTCAGACAGGTTCTGAAGCAGTGCAGGAGACATTTACTCACAATGAGGACAATAACGCAGACAGTGATGGTCATCCTGAACCTCACAATGCTTTAAATATCTGAGTATTGTTTTTCATTTTCAAGTACTACAGTGCGGCCACGTGGTGACATTAAGCAAATGGAACAAGCTTTAACACTACAGACTAACATTTAAATCCAAAACAATATTTGGAGAACTGTTTATTGTTGTTGAGATTTATTGAGTTTCTTAAGTAAAATTTATTTCAACATTAAATACTGAAAATCATAAAATTTTGCCAGGCATACTATTATAATAAGTCAGACAATCTTACAAATATGTATGTTGTATTGTATATTAAGAAAAAAAAATCATATTTTATATCTTCAGTTCTAAAATATTTCAACAAAAATCTGTCATTTTAATTATTCCAATTTATTCTGGGTAACTCACCAGGAGAAGAATTTGCAGTCCAGTAGCTTCCCTGCTCTGTCGTCGTCTCCATTTCTATTTCAGCGTTTGCGCCTTTCACATGTCTGAAGATAATTTCTCAGTCAGTGAAGTTTTTGAGTTGTGGGGAGTGTTAGTGGTCACAGTTTCCTCTATCTCTCCAATTGGTTGTGTAGAGATTGCCTCGAGGCACACAGACCATACAGCACTGAGCCACACAGTGGTATGTGAAGACAGAACACTTTGATTCTGCAAAGCATGTCACTTTCACTTCACAAATGTGACTACATTTTTCCTATGGTTTATATATATGCACCATCCAGCATAGCTAAATCAGGTTTCACCACTTTCCATTTCCATTATAGGTCAAACTGTGAGTCACTGCTCAGAATAAACAATAATATCACTGTTTAATTATTTCTGTGGGGAAAATGATTTACAGTCATGATTTCATCTGAATAACTCCTTTGTTTGCAAATTATGCACTCTGTTAATATTTATGAAGTATTAGCGTCTGTGTTTTTGTGGATAACACTTTGTATTAACACAGTTCTCATATGATCAGAGTGACACATTTATGTGTATGCTCAAAATTTTGACATTCCCTCAATCTTTTTTTCCTTTTTAAAAAAAATTTTTTTTTAAAGAAATTAACCACCTCAGAGATTAATTGTGCTAAATCTTGCAACTGGACAAACTGATGAAAGTTCTGGTTAGCTAATATTTTCAATGTACATGATAAAGTGTTGTATCACACTTTGCTTCGATGTTCTGCTTTTGTCTTTAGGTGTTTTCTTGAGTTGGCTGTTTGTGTGTTTCTTTTCTTCTCTTTCTTTTTTTGTGGGTGTTCTGTTTACAGATGGTGTGAGCTGCAACATAATGTACTCACAGCAAACTCTACTAAGTTGTGTAGCCATTAATAAATTATTCTGACTCTAATTCTGACCCAGGATAGTACCTTGGAAACTACAAAAACCAACATGTTTCATGTAATTTTTCTTTATCAGTGACCCAAACGAATGGAAGCCGGATTCAGTCATGCCATTCAAACAGTTTTTTATATTGTTTTCTCGTGATAACAACATAATTTTTTCACTATCTCGGAAAACAAATATTGTTTTCTCTTGATAACGACATAATTCAATATGTTATGTAGGCAATGTATGACAGGGAAGTCACTTCACAGTACACAGACAGCACCACAGAAGCAGAAATGGATCATTGTATTGTGCGTTTATTTAACCAAGGACTGACACAGCCTGAGATAGCAGCATGCCTTTCTGTAAATGACAACATACACATCAGTGTGTGTCATTTAAGAAGACATTTGGCCAGGCTTCATTGCACTCTGCTCGATAAAATTATGTCGTTATCACGAGAAAACAATATAAAAAACTGTTTGAATGGCATGACCGAATCGGGCTTCCGTACAAACGTGATAGTTTCACCACTTTTATTAGCTTTAGGATCCTTAGTTTTATTTTTATTTAATTTTATTCTTTATTTCATTCATTGTAAAATAAAAAGCAATATAATAGAAATACAAAAGTTCTCCGTACTAGAATTTTACTTATAGCCCGCTAATCACCAAAAAATTCGTTTTGTTGAGTTCATTTATTTAGTTTCCAGTTGTACTGTAAACTGAAGTCGTTCAACATATTTTCTGCTGCTATTTCTCTTGTCTCCACTAGGGGCGGTAAGTCTGTTAGCTGGGGTTTTTGTCTGTACAAAGATATTTCAGTATAAGAGATAGATAACAGTAAAATAATTTGTAACAAAAAAAAGGATTTTTTTTTACCTTTAACATTAATAGCTAAGTATTTCAGGTATTTCCTCGAAAAACAAGTTATAAATAAAATACGTGTAGCGTTTAATAATACCTGTATTTTGTTTTTATCATTGTCTGGGGGGACATGCTATTTCCGGGTCAACATATAATATCTTTGCAGTGTCTGCCAGATAAACATCGTAGACATAAACACTGCCCGGTCTCTGAATTCCAAAACAGTGTCATCGGTAGTTGAGGGTCCTAAAAGACTCATAAACTACTGCGTATTGTAACTCGGAAGCTAGTTTTGCTAGCGGGAGTCGGTCGAACGGAATTTAATGTGTTTTTTCTGGCGTTAATATCTAAACGCGTTACATAATAATGTGGCGATAAGCTGTAGATGTAGCTTAATACCGGCCTGTTTTATTAAACTACGCCTTTAGATTTACACCTGTTACGCACGTTTGATTAGCAATACTAAAGCTAACCTGTTTAACCATGGGAATTAGCAGGATCTATATTAGCATAGGCTATGCTACGTTTGGGGCTCTGGTTGGATTGTCGGCGTTTTTGGTTTGGAACATCGCATATAAGCAGCCGTGGACGGCGGCTATGGGAGGCCTGTCAGGTATGTCAACACACCTGTCAACTAAATAGTGTTATATATTGTCACATGTGTGTCTTTTTAACACCACATTGCCTATAATAATCTTAAACGTCTATGGAGGCCTGTTTGTGAACCAACTATACAAGTGACTGGTAAAAATCCAAAGTATTTCAGCGTCTGTCTGGCTCAGGTTTTTATTTTATTCCTCCTTTATTCATCCAGTAATGCCACACTGAGAAACCTCTTTGTGTTGTGGTGAAATGGTTAGACGAAATCAGTCAGTATTTGTTAAAGCCAAGTGTTTGTCAGCTTCTTAAGAACTTTGCTAAAGGCCACACTGGTGCATATGACCAACCGGATTTGTGTGTTTATCCCCTCTCTTTAATCACATGACATCCATTGTACAATGAGGAATGGTACAAATATAACATAGTGTTCTTTTGTGTAGATCAAACTGATGTAATTCTCAATTTGTTTTTAAGGTCTCCACTACTTTCTTCCATTTCACTAACGTGCGTGTTTGTGTCTTCTCTCAGGAGTCTTGGCGCTCTGGACTCTTGTCACACACATCATGTACCTGCAGGACTACTGGCGTACCTGGCTCAAAGGCCTGAGGTTCTTCATTGTTGTGGGGCTGGTCTTCTCGGTTCTGGCTGTGGCTGCTTTCATCTCCTTTCTAACTCTTGCCATCACACATAAGCAATGTAATCCTCCCTCTGCTGTTGTTTATGAGTAATCCAGTCAGATCAGCTTTATTAACCAAATATTGACATTTTTGTAGAAGCACTGCATATTTTGTAATGTACAGTATATGACAAATGGCATCCCATATCATCTCAGCTTGAATTTGTCTGAGTATTCTTGGAAAAAAAAGGAGTTGAGTACAGTTTTATTAGACAGGATGAAACAAGTAAAGAATATTCTTATTATGCCAGTATTAATCACCCTCCTTTTCTGTTCCACAGCTCCGACTGACCCTAGGAGCCTGTATCTGTCCTGTGTGTGGAGTTTCCTGACTCTCAAATGGGCCTTCCTTTTGTCCTTGTACTCGTACAGATACCGCCAGGAGTTCGCAGACATCAGCATCCTCAGTGATTTCTAGCCAGTGCTGACTTTATAGACTGCAATGGACTTTGAGGAGTTTAGGCTGCCAGTCGGAGCTGGTCAAAGAGTTTTTGTAACAAAGAGGAAAAGCAGATATGGCTAGATTTAAAAGTCATCTGACTTTTACCACATGGAGTTGCACTTGCTTAACAAGCTCTTTATTTGTATTGTAACCTGTTCTCCTACTTTTAATGACCCACATGTCAAATTTCTGTTTGTAGTTACTCTCTGTTGAATTATTTAAGTTCTATTTATGAGGAGATATGCAGAGGTTTTTAGACATTTTTCTTGAGAGTGACCTAATCTTGGAATAGTTCATATAGAAAAAGAAATCTCAATATTAACAGACTTTAAATGAAAGTGAAAATGCATATGAAGCAACAAAAGAACAAAAACTAAAACCACTCTGCTAGCTTGACAGTTGAATTGCTTGATTGTACATAAATTTACTTTTTTATAAATGCATTTGCAAATTATTGAAAACCCATATCTCAAGGTAGTTGCTATTTTAGTGTCTCTTTTCATTGTCAATGAAGCAATTGAAAAAAAGTGCTGTTTCAAATAGCCAATTTGGAAAGTTTTACTTAAATTTTTTTTTGAAGAGCAGTAATTTATAATGGGGGCTGGGGAAGTGTACTTTATTTCTACTTGCATATTCTGCTTTTCTTTCCATTAGAGCCAATTGGTTGTCAAGCCTGATGAAAAGGCAGCCCTGTGTTATAGGGGCATTTCATATTTTTCCCACAAGGGGGAGACATGCTATATAAAGAAACACAACATTCCTCATAAGAGAAGGTGGAAAAGGATTTAATGGGAAAATTGCACTTTAGTGTTTGATATATATGCCATTGTTTTGCACACAGATCATGTTACAGTGGAAAATCATGTCTCACGTTTGTCATTTTTACCCCACATGTTTAGTGTTGAAATACACTATTTTATTGTTTTGTTTTCCATTTAGTATTATTTGTTTCAGTCAAGTATGGCTAACCTTTTTTGTGGTTTATTTTCAGCTGTAATCTATGTGTACTTTTACCATAAAATGTAAATTGTGTTTTATTTGATAGGAGGTTGAATGTGAGGATGCTACATAGAATCTTAAACTATTAAACATGCATTTATTGTGTAATTACAAAATCACATTGTACTATTCTGTTCAGCGATCATTTGAGCCACTCATTGTTCCACCATTCCAGGTTTTAATTCCTCTTAATTCATCTTTGTGATGACTGTTGGTGCCCAGTTGTTGCATATTAAGCTCCACCCAAACAGTGGAGAAGGTCCTTAGCAGAACTTGACAAATAATTAACACCACTAGCACAGGAACAGGTGAGAAGTACGCATATCTGAGCCAGATGCCTTCAGACACCGTGCATCAACTGTAAGGTATAGTGCTATGTTTTCAGATTTTATGTTAACACCAGATAGCTCTAATCTACTAATGCTGGCCTGGACAGAGGCGTTGGTTCACAGGCTTTCATGACTGACACTACCTTTTAATGTCTTCATTAGCAATAATGTATGAAAAAAATGAAAGGTGTTTTACATTCAAGTTCTCTATCGTAACTAATAAAAATGGTATCTACTGTATTTGTAACCAACATAGACTTAAATTTAATTTTTGCATAGTTTTCTTTAGTTTCTTAAATGACACAACTCATTTGATCTCAAATAGATTTTGCACGCCAAAGATATTTAGGGAGATTGCTCTAAAAATGAAATGTTCAAATGCTGCACTGGATACAGACTGTGAAAGTGCTGAGGACATTGGAAACAAGTGTGGGTGTCATTCACTTGATGTTGGTAAGATATTCATATAAACTGGCATCTCAGCCTCTGCAGACAGAGCCACGAATGTGAAAACAAGGGTCTTGATCGAAACTTGGTCCGTCTTGCAGAATTCACATTACAAAATGGCAAAGCACCATGTCAGTCTGATCTAGGGAGAACCAAATCCTTTATGTTACTCCAGGAGAATCCATGTCAGATCCAGTCCAATATTTCAGACATTTGTCATATTGTTGTTTTTCCTGGGTGTGTAAGCAGAGTCTCAAAGGCTGTCTGAAGTTTGTGTCGACTGTGCAGCACAGCAGGAGAACGATGAGAAGAAGTGGCTTCGTGGGCATGTTTGAGGAAGGGAGGAGTGGAAGCTGTTGAATGAGGGCTTGTATTGTAATCTGGGGTAAGATGGGATGTTATCAAGTCGATCAGCTGAGTCCTGCTGAAGGTGATATGGGATAGTTTATGCTTTATGGACAACAAATGATCAGGTTGGACATGAAAGAGACTCAAACATTACTGGGTGTAGCTGCTGTGATTTTGCATCTTAGTGGGTGTTATATTCTGACATATTAAAAGAAACCACCACTTCATATCCTTTGGGCATTTCTGGACCTTTATTTCACACACTTGTAGTACTTAATATGTGACAAAAAGAAATACACAGGGTTTTTTTTTTTCTGGAAAATGTCAACTAATACTCCTGCTGGTGTTCCTCTTTTCTCTGTAGTCATCCAATGGTGAATTTGTCTTGGATGTCATAACACTACCCATCATTTGAGCTCAAACATAGGAACTGTCATGGGATGTTCCATCA
Source organism: Ostorhinchus rueppellii (assembly GCA_030068375.1). Taxonomy (NCBI): domain Eukaryota; kingdom Metazoa; phylum Chordata; class Actinopteri; order Kurtiformes; family Apogonidae; genus Ostorhinchus; species Ostorhinchus rueppellii. Next base: position 10,223,060 of record JAQQZY010000027.1, on the reverse strand, counting down.
AAGCAGGATGAGACTTGTGAAAATCTTCACTCTTATTAGAGACAAAAGAAGCGGAGTCAATTAAAGAATACCCTTCAGCGTCGTCCGCAATCGTTAGCATGATAGACAAAACAGTCACTTTTGTCTAACGTTATCTGTGGGGGGATATTTTCTTGTCAACTGCAGCTGGACAACAGAATGCTTTCAGGAGACACTGCCTCTGCATATTTCTTCTGTGTATCTCAGAGAAAAATACTGTGCTTTTTTACAGCACTACATTTGTGAAATGTGTCATGATCTTGTAGAATATGGTACACTGTTGTTGACTACCTGACAGTTTGTGAAGTAGATGTGTATCTATATTCATTTATTTTCTTAAACTGCCTAATTTTGGTTCAGTGGCAGGGGAGCTGGAGCCGATCCCCACTGACATAGAGGGAAGGCATGCACATGAATGCTACAGTGAGCTGCAGGAAAAAACCTTGTTTATAATATTAAAACACTGACAGGGACCATTTCGCTGCACAATACTTTAAACATTTTGGCGATAACAGTTTAATCATCCAGTAAGGTTTTGAATCCATAACCATTCTGCTTAAGTTGAATATTTTCACAGTGTGATGTTAGTACTTACAGGAAAATGATCTGAATACTTTCTCATCCACTCATTGTACTTTAAAAGGCTATAACCATGCATCAGGATCGCCCGCGTTATGTGATTGACAGACCTGCATACAACCTCCCAGACTTTGACAGAGAATTTGACAAGAAGAGTCGTCAGTTCCCTGTTGGAGAGAAAGTGAAGAAACTCTTCAGGTAAAGAATTGTTGTCTAACTGCAGAGTCAACTACATGTCTACCCATCACACAAAGTGTAACTCTGACAAGCTTTGTGCAGTGATCAAACAGAACAGAGCCCTGTAGCTGTGCCTCAATACAAACTTTGGACATGTGTTTTGGACTTTTTCAAAGCAGCAACCGGAAAACCGGTGCTCTTCAAAGCCTTCCTCTTGTGTCTTTCCATCAGATGCTCTGTGCCTAGACTGAAGGGTTTGTTATTTCGACATCTGCCTGTACTGAGCTGGCTCCCCAAGTACGAAGTGAAAGAAAACTTGCTCTGTGATGTCATCAGCGGGGTCAGCGCCGGAACCATTCAGGTTCCCCAAGGTTAGCCAGTCTACCTCCTTCTCCGATGCCCACTCACTGACAGTTGGTGTACTGTGCTTATTTTGGGATATATCAGTCAGATAAAATGTTTTTATCAGTATTTTTCTGTAAGCTATGATTTATGTCACTATTAACATGTTTTTTGTTTCTCCAGGCATGGCTTTTGCCCTGCTGGCGAATCTCCCTCCTGTCAATGGTCTCTATTCATCTTTCTTCCCCCTCATCCCTTATTTCTTCATGGGCACTGCTCACCAGATGGTCCCAGGTAAATCAGCTTGATTTATCTGCAGCAATTTTGCACGATGACAGTGATAAGTTGCCAGAGCTGCACAGTGTAGATCAGCTGCACTCAGCCTGACTCTGCTCAGTGTGCAGTGTGGCAAAGAGAATAGTTGCAGCACATTATTTCTATGTATTTCCAGGTACTTTTGCTGTCCTCAGCATTATGGTGGGAATTGTGTGTCTAAGGCTAGCTCCGGAATCAGACTTCAGTCATTTCAATGCTACTCTTAATACCTCAATAGTAGACACAGAGAAGATGAATGAGGTGCGTTTGGGCATATCTGGAACTCTGGCCTGCCTCACTGCAATCATACAGGTAATGGTACAAAATAAAGTACAACTGTATTTAGAGCGCTGTAATTTAAATACATACAAAGATATAACCTCCCCCATGTATATTTGTATAGATTGGCCTTGGTTTCATGCAGTTTGGATTTGTAGCCATCTATCTGTCAGAATCCTTTGTCAGAGGGTTCATGACTGCTGCAGGCTTACAGATCCTCATCTCTGTGCTCAAGTACATCTTTGGCATTAAAGTGCCACCCTACAGTGGACCTCTGGCTGTTGTATATGTAAGTACATTCTCTTCTGTTGCCCGTTCTGCAAAAATACTTTGACCATAGGATTACAAACCATTGGATTAGGCAGCTTTGGCTCAGGAGGCTGACTGGGTCATCCAATAACCGAAGGGTTGGTGGTTTGAATCCCACTCTGTCCTACTCATGTGCCATTGTGTCCTTGGGAAAGACACTTCAAGCACCTTGCCTCTTGTGTCACTCACACTGGTGTATGAATGTTTGGTGGTGGTTGGAGGGGCTGTTTGGCACAAATTGGCAGCCACGCTTCCGTCAGCCTGCCCCAGGGCACCTGTGGCTACAAATGTAGTTTACCACAGCCAGAGTGTGAATGTGAAAGCGAATGAATAATGAATCAATAATATAAAGCAATTTGGATGCCTTAAAAAGCGTTATAGAAATGTAATCCATTATTATTACTCTTTGCCCAAATTGGTGATCTTTTGTTGCAGACTCTTACAGACATTATACGAGGCCTTCCTCACACCAACATAGCCTCGCTGATATTTGCCCTGGTGAGCAGCGTGGTTCTGATCGTAGTGAAGGAGTTGAGTGCACGCTACCGACACAAACTACCCTTTCCCATCCCTATGGAGATCATCATTGTAAGTTGACATCTTTAATCTGATGTGACCAAGGCCGTCAACAGGTGGGGACAAACGGGTATGTTGTCCCGGGCCCAGACACTGGGGGGGGGCGGGCAGAACTGGTCCTTCATGAAGATACGGTTAATTATTCTGTTTAATTTCAAAATGTGTGGGCCCACTCAGATTATTTTGTCCCGGGCCCAGCCAAAGCTGTCAGCGGCCCTGGATGTGACTGTGTTTCAGTTTTTTGTCAGCTGATTTCCTTTTCCCTGTAGGTAGTTGTGGCCACAGCCATTTCAGGCCCCCTAGACCTTCCTGAGATCTATCATATGGACATAGTTGGACATATTCCTCTGGGGTAAGGTATAAACATGCTCAGAATCAACAGAGCAGCTGCAACTCGTTTCTACTGTTTAGTTTACATTTGATCTCTATATCTATTTTCTAGTTTTCCAGCTCCAATACTGCCAACAGTGAGTCAGTGGGATGACATGTTGAGCACAGCATTCTCGCTGGCAATAGTAGGGTATGTCATCAACCTGGCAATGGGTAGAACGCTGGCAGCCAAGCACGGCTACGATGTGGATCCTAACCAGGTAGAAAAATGCCCCGTTCAACAGCTTGAAAGTCATATTTTACTCCCTTTTCAAATTGTTCTGTAAAATTTCTCTCCCAGGAAATGTTGGCTCTCGGCTGCAGCAATTTCCTCGGCTCCTTCTTTAAGATCCATGTGATCTGCTGTGCTCTGTCTGTAACCCTGGCTGTAGACAGTGCCGGGGGAACCTCACAGGTGAAAGCGGTGTTACATCTCTAAGGGATAAGAACCATTTTTGTCAGAGGTGAAAAACTACTGAAGAAAAATGGTGGGAAATCTTACTGGTTCTCTTCTTTTCCTGTGCCCTCGTAGTTTGCGAGTCTGTGTGTGATGTTGGTTGTGATGGTTACAATGCTCGCCTTGGGAGCCTATCTGAAACCGCTGCCCAAAGTAAGTGAATGTAGCTGTACAGTAGGATATTATTGCATTGGATATTACAGATAAAACAACAAAAAATAATTCATCAATCAATCGTTACTCAAACTGGCTTATAATAGTAATGCCATGACACATGACACTTGTATTTGTTTTATTGATGATTTTATAGGCTTTGATTTTATTAGAAAGCCCTTTGGTCACCTCGTGTTGTAAACAGCTCTACAAATAAATACTGATTGATTGAAAAAATAATTAAAACTAAAGTCAAGACATGATTGGAGACATTTTTTTGTACCGTAGTCGGTGCTTGGAGCTTTAATTGCAGTCAACTTGAAGAACACACTCCTACAACTCTCTGACCCCTATTATTTATGGAAGAAGAGCAAGCTGGACTGTGTAAGTCAAATCATTTCCTTTTATTCAACACTGCAGCATGATGAAGTACTTTTTATTCTGTTGCTCTCTCTCTCTCTCTTCTAGTTTGTGTGGGTGGTGTCATTTTTGGCTACATTCTTTCTTAGTTTACCTTATGGAGTTGCAATTGGAGTGGCCGTTTCCATCCTGGTGGTTATTTTCAAGACCCAGTTGTGAGTAAACATGATCTAATTCTGAGTGTATTTAGATCAAAATAAACCAACATATCGCAGACAAAGAGATATGAAACACTATCATGTCTCTTACAGTCGTAATGGTTCCTCAATGGTGCAGATTGTAGATACAGACATCTACAAAAACCCCAAGTTGTACAACAAGGTAAGAAAAGTTTATTTTTTTCTCTACTTTTCTCATCACACTTGAGTTCCATCTCAATATTCTGTAATCCCTCCACAGGGCATATCAATAACTGGCGTGAAAATAGTAAACTATTGCTCACCGCTGTATTTTGCAAATGCAGAGATATTTCGCCGGAAGGTCATCAAAAAGGTAATAAACTGCATTGGTGCCACTCAAGGTGAGCCAAGTCTGAATGAATGCGTTGTTTATTTTAGTGTGTTTGTTTCTAGACTGGGTTTGACCCTGGCAAACTTATCCTAGCCAGGAGGAAGTTCTTAGAGAAAGAACAGAGGGAAAAAGCAAAAGAGGAGAAGAAGGACAAAGAGACAAGGAGGAGGAAAGCAAGCTCTTTGGTTACCATGAGGGCACAGGTGGGATATGACACATGAATAAAGCATGTTTTACTCAAAGTTTATAGTTCAGGCTCTCTGATATGAAACCCACAACCTTTTCTGTATACCTATCTGTACATATTTCCTCTAAATCTAGACCATATCTCAGCTTGAACTACAAAATGACTTTGATATGAACGATGGCAGTGCCAGTAAACCTGAACCTCCCACCAGCTATGTCAACTTCCACTGCAGTGACATTGAACAGGGCGGGCAGACTCAGGACCAAGAGCCACAAAGTCCCCCTGATGTCACACTGGAGTCCCAGCCTGTTCCCTTCCATACCCTCATCCTAGACTTGGCAGGGGTCTGCTTCATAGACCTTATGGGCATCAAAGTACTGATAAAGGTTACGAGCTACTTTCTAACGCTGTTATTTATGGTTAGATGTATGCAAATGTATGTGCCTCATAAACAAGCTTCTTTTTTTTTTTTTGCCTCCACAGATGAACTCAAGCTACTCAGTGTTAGGCATCAAATTATACCTGGCCAATGTTCAAGGTAATGTTCAGCAATCTCTTATATACTTTAAGGACACAAGGACAAACAAAGCAGGAATACAAGTCCTATAGACACGTCCCTCAGTGGCTATGTTTACATTTCACAGTGAGATAATGTTGTGATCCACTGTAATTTGGTGGGATTGATTACCTTTAAACCTCAAATCATTCTTCTTGTCTGGGAAAAAGCATTGAATTTTTTATTTCATTCAGAGCCACATTTCACAGTGTGTCTGAGTGATATTTGTTGTCTTAACTGCCTGCAGCCCAGGTGTATGAAGAACTGGAAGATGGAGGTGCTTTTGATGATGGCAATATTGCCCGCAGTAATCTTTTCCTTTCTGTCCATGATGCGATTCTCTTTGCTCAGCAGACATCTGGGGAAAGAGGAGCTTCGTCAAAGGTAGGCTGCATAATATAACCTTATCGTACTAATCCATTTCATAGTATTACAAACACCAGCTGTTTAAAGTTTCCTCTGTTGTTAGGGATTTATGGAGAGATTTAGAAGGGTAAAAAAAAAAAAATTTATTTCCTGAGTAATAAATTCCTTTTTCTAGAATGGCTTTTGTCATTTTATCTTGTTTAACAAGGGTAAGTAAATATCATACAGGCTATTGAGGGGAGTAAATGCCAATAACAACGTTTCACCAAGGTCAAGCTGCATGCTGTATGCTGTGTGTTTGATTTAGTCTTTTTATATGTCCTTTACATCTGGAGTAAAGTCATATCTGGGTTTATAATGTCACATTGTGTGCATGTTTGTTTGACTAAATATTTGCATTCACTTTTTGGCTGCAGGGAGAGAAAACAAGACAGGAATTTGCCTTTAATATTAATGAGGAGAAGGATTTGGAGCAGGTATATACTACTTTTCTAACACAAGCTGAAACAAAATAACAGTCTTGCCTATTTATTGTCATTCACTGTGAAAACATTCTATATCTAATAGTGGTTTTACTCTCACAGGAAATGTTTTAGGGACCAGTCGATCTGGTGGAAAAACAGAAGAAACATGGTGAAAATGATATGAAATAAGACAACTCTCCTCTCTGTGTAATTTACAAAACAATACTCTTGCCTACTTTCTTGTATATTTTTTCAGTCTATCAATTAACCCATAAAAACATGTTACTTAAAGGTTTGGCATTGTAATCAACACTTGACACTACTGACAGAGGGTAGGCGCAAACCTGCACAAGACACCCCAACAACAAGTAAACACTGAGCAGATAATGAGGTCACTCTGAGGCTGTTTGCCCACCCTGCACAATAAGTGTAGAGTGAACCTGCTGACTGCGCAGTCATACAGAAGTGGTCCTGTAATTAACTGAGAGTGTGCATGGCCACAGCTGTGAGGTACAGCCAGCTGAGCACTGTGGCAAAGTCCCTAAAGAGGCAAGACACCGAAAAGGGCTAAACAGAAAAGAAGAGAAAGATACACAGCATCAGCACTTTCACAGAGCTTTGTCTTGCAAGCTCTATTAGATCATGATTTCAGCCATTTCCTATAAGGCCCTAACAAAAATAACTATTCTAATTGTAGCCAGTTGAGCCAACTGGAGAGTGATTATAACAAAGTGAATTAAGTTGGCTGACTAACTTGTGTTTATGTAGCAGGTACTCAAAGGCCTGTGTTGTCTAGCCTCGCAGCAAGCTGACAACGGTGCTGGTATGCCTGTGATGCATGAATGGATTTATGAAGCTATTAAGAAATCATCCTAAGGTATTCTGGCACACATCTGCTCCTTTGCTTTCCTTCCTCTCCACAGCAAATTGGCACCACAAGTGATTACAAGGTTTCTGTGGCCATCAGCTTTAATTTGGAGCTCAGGGAAAGTCTCTCATCACTTAATGTGTGCATGTGTCCGCTTAATTCCATCACCTGCAGTTCTTCCCCCACGTTTTGTCTTTGTTTTCAGACCTGCTTGTGCCTGAATTACTTAGGCTTTAATTAGGTAAATATGCTATTAGATCCTGTTGTGTATTATTTGTTTTTTTGAATATTTGATGAAATAAGGAATAGACTGTGATTGTCAAATATTCCATTCTATGTTATTGTACAGAAAAAGCATTTGCTGAAATGTTTTTTTGTCAAGGTTGGACAAAATAAAGCACTTCTGATTTTTGTGGTTGTAGTGCCATGCTTTTGGGGATGACTTTTTTTTTTGATTATTGAAGAACATTTTCAACACCAGCAGCTCTCCAATCAGGGTTATTGTTGTTGACAATATAGAGTTTAAGTAAAAAAAAAAAAAAGATAAGTTTGAACTATGGGGGATTTTTAATAAACACTGATTTTGTTAATGATGCTCAACATCATGAATGCTTTCATTCTATGTTTTTCAGTCTTTATATATAAAAAAAAAAACTAGTCAGTTTGTCATTATGTCAGAGAACTGGTCAAACTCGTCAAACTTAAACAATCTACTCGTGCCCTTTTTAAAGGCGTTATATGTACTATTGATATTCCAAACTCCCAACAGCAGGAAGATGCCACATGCCAAAAAGCACTGAAGTCAAACTCACCCTGAATTATCACTACGTGTCCACAGACTGTGTCACTCACAGACAGAAAAAAAGTATAAAGCTGTTTTTTTTTTCAGTATGTCAAAAAAAACCAAAAAACCCCCACTGTGTTATATAATCTTAACGTGCTCCATCAGATGATAGTTTACATTATAGCTGTTAGCTCAGATATATTTCAGATAGAAAACCACCACAGTAAAAACCCAAATGGTCTGTTTTCTTTATAGCAGGGGTCACGAACCTGCGGCTCTCAAGCCTCATGCTCTTTTCTTCTTTTTTTAAAATTTCATAATTATCCTTGAGACATATTAAAATGCATATGGATATGATATGATACAGATTTACAATACTTAATGAGATAACAGTAATGATTCTGTGATAATACAGAAATGTTCCACAGTTCATGAAGGTAACACAACTGTAAATCTAAGTAGAGGCCCAGGCGTGCTTCAGCTACAGTAAGCTAATGCTAACTGACTGAATCGGACAGACGAAAAGCTAAGCGAAAATATGAAGAGGAAAAAAAAGGATATTTCTTTCTGAACAGGAGAGTTATATTTCTTCAAAGACAGAAATGGAAGACCGTTGTGCCTACTTTGCCAGAGTTCACCGTGTCACTTCAACACCTCGAACTTGGAGCCACTTTGGACAAGTGATGATGTTCAAGACAAGCCACAGTTGGCAACATAGAGTTGCTTGACAGTTTTCCCTTAAAAGAAAGTACCTGGGGCATTAACCTGAAAGAAACATTCATAACTGTTGCTGAGAAACCACATTTGCAGTTTTCAAAATTAACTGCGATAGCTACAGTTGCTGCTGCAGCTCTGTGTCCATGAAATGGCCTTGGAGGACTGGGAATAGCTGGTCAGTGTTTCCGGGATTTTTGGACATTTCCACAGTATCATTCATCAAGAACAGCACCTTGTATCCCAGAAGCTAAATATAGAACACCTGTGCTAGAAATTGTTAATTTTATTCCCACTCATGCTCTGAATTACAGACAGTTCCTGCTTAATTGTCGCCCTTGATGAAGACCTTCCCACTGCTCAGTTCGATGGCTGTCAACAGGTAACACGCCTTAAACATTTGAAACCTGAAATGTGTTGGAACCACAGAGTTTTGGAAAACTGTGCCTGCAGACAGATATCTCAGTGTAGATCTGGCTGAACTCAAACTAGTGACAATGTGTGGAGAGTTGCTTTGAGTTGCCACAGCTGAGAAAAAGCTTGAAATAAAAACAACTGGAAAACACAGACTGACAGAGGTCCCACTAAGGTAAGAAAATGAACTTGTGAAAATATTTTTTTTTTAGCAAGCAGCTTCTTATTTAACCGGATAGTAATCCATATGTTGGGTTTGGGACTCAGTCAGGTGAAAAAACAAACATTTGTAGCTGATACATAACTATTTGGGAGTCCTACAACCAACATTACTGTTTCTATATGTGTACAAAGAAAATGAGAGCCTATTGATTTTCATAGTTTTAAAAGACTATATTTGATGTCCTTTACATTTTTGTCTCATACTTTACTTGCCCATGATATTGGGATAATATTAAATCATTTGCGCTTGGCAGATAATTTTGATTACCAGACTCGAGGACTTGGAAATGTATCCTATGTAACCAAAATCACTTTAGCCTACATAACCAGACTTCCCTTCATATCCCCCAATCCTAGACAGATTCATTTCTTTCCACCAAAATTGCAGGCGTTGCAGTCAACAATATTCCTGACTCTATGGTAATGTTAATTTTGGTAATTTCAAATGAAAACAGAAACTTATAATATACTGAATAATGTGCCGGTTTTAGTTGGATTTTTCTTTTTTTTTTGCCCTATGTAACCAAAAATGAAATGGTGAAAATGGCTGAAATCAACAAATGTCTTTGCATGGCCTCAAAGTAGAAATATCCTTTTCATCCATGTATTACACTTATAAGCCAGGTAAATGTAGGCTGACTCATTTTTATTGGAAGAAATGTTTACCCTCGCCCACAGTGGCTGCACAGTATTGTCATCAGTTGTCCATCCGTCTGTCCAAAAACTTTGGCATGGACTGATAAGTCAGGCCACTTGGTGGGAGTAGTGCATCTGATAAGTCAGGCTGAGGGTTTTCAAGTACACACATGTTATGTGTTTACCCAAGTATCCGTTTGACCATGCTCCATGGTGTTGGGTTTAATTTGGCTCTTTAAGCTAAACTGATTCACCACCACTGCTTTACAGTTTGTGTTGTTGGATTGCGCTGCACTAAAGATTTGTTTGGGATCATCCAAACAAGATTAGAACTATCCCAGTTTAGTCTGAACCAACGGCCAACTTAAGAACGATAATAACACATAGTAACGTCATACCAGGGGAGTGATTGGCACTGTCACCCTACAGTAAGAAGGTTCTGGGTTTGATTCCAACAAGGGGTGGACCTTCCTGTGTGTAATTGGCTTCTGTGTGGCTTCCTCCCACCATTCAAATACATGCATCTAATAACTGATTCATCTGAATTGCCCGAAGTTGAATGCAAGGGTAATTGGTTGTTTGTTTATATACGTCAGCGCTGCGATGAAGTGGCAACAGGTCCAACGTGTACCCTCCCTTAGCCCAGGGGTAGCTGGGATAGATTTATACCCTCATAAGCCTCATAATCAAACTCACCCATGTAGAAGAAACTCTTATTTGAACATCTAACTTCTTTCTTTTCATTTAGAGCTGTGTCCAGAGCTGAAACACAAACAGTGCTTCTAACTTTATCACTGTCAGTTTCTTTGTCTCTAAAAGGTTTTCTTAGGTTCTCATCCCATCTGGTCACTTTCTGACACTTTGGTTAAAGGCCCCATGGCGTAAGTTTTCTTCATCATGGGGAGGTGACTCACCACTCCCTCTAGTGGTCACATAAATCCCTCAGCTCATGGGCATGAATATGTTCGGTTATTACGTCAGCATAACTTCAATACTCTTTATTATCAACATCAAATGTGTACATTTAAATACTAGGTGTGATAACTTTTCCTTCAACTGAAATCTTACTTTTATGACCTCTCTACCTTCTCCCATTGCATTTAAGGTTATGACGCTACTATTTCTTTATCTATATTAATATAGGTTTTGCCCTATTTTGCTATTAAATGTGTCTTTTTTGATACTGTGCTACTTAATTACCCCTTATCAGTGATCCCATAGGTAGAATGAAGCCCAACCTTTCTGGAGGTCAAATAATGATTACAATGAATTATGAAATGCTTCTAGCTAAATCCTTTCTGAAATGAGATACTGTTATAATGGACTAGCTTCTCAGTCTCTGTAATTGCAAGTTCAAATAAAAATTAATTTTACACTCCTTGCACCTCCACTGACCATGATGGTTTAATTAACAAGGTCCCTTTTAGAAATTTAAGACGGAGAGATTTATGTATTAAATTTGTTTACACGCTCAGTGGTTTCATATTATTGAGACTAATTGCGTGGTGTCAGAGGGTATCTCACCATTGAGTCATGGGACCTTGTCATTTACCACTCGCCTACTTTTATGAAGAGCCTTCCCTAAGAAAATATTCAGCTCTGACCTTTCGGAATCAACATTTAAACTTAAAGCACTTTTGTAAAGAGGCAGGGAGCCAGATTAAAAAAAAAAAAGACTGTTCCTCAAAAAGAATGAATGTAATCTGAAGGAATGAGGATGCGAGAGCAACCAAAACCAATTTGGAGATTTAAATAATGGCTGGTTGACATTGATCAAGCGACAGCAGTTGGTGCTTTGCATATGCATTTTATAGACCAATGTTAGGGAATCTATACTGCTTCATTAACAAATCAGCTTACAGCCAGGGAATCATAAATCTTGACGGTGCAATGTCAGCAAATTGCACTGTCTTTGGACAAGGTTTGTTTACAGACTTGCTGAGGGCAAATCTGACCACTGATAGCTGGTATTAATTAATGCTGCATATTGTCGTGCACCAGTAGCTCAGCAGCGATTAAATGCACCAACAATGGAAAGCGTTCTGTGATTAATTAAGGCATAAAATTAGTGAGTCTGCCTCTGACTGGAGGATGGTTAATTATTTATAGTTAAATTAAGCCACAACCCCATGTCTGATGGAAAATAATGCACAACCTGCTTGCCATTTTTGTTTTTCTCTCTGGTAACTTGTAGCCATAATGAGTTGTTTCATTTCATGGTACCGTTATTACATTGAAAATAATCACACTGTTAATTATTTCAAAAGACACTGACCTTTATGGAGTTCGACAAACAGATGGGGTTTGAAATTGAGGCTGCAAAAAACCCCAGTCACCTAAACGTTTGGTGAAGGAAGGCATTCATTTAAATAATATCCGAAATCAATCCAAAGAAATTATATGAAAAGAATAAAGCACTGGAAAGATAAACATTATTGATCTCCCTGTAAAATTTGGCATCAAGACATAGATGGATTCACAGCTATCATGTTGGACAGATAAGCATGCGAGTGTCATCACTGCTCTGTTTTATCTCCCCATCAACTCATTAAATAGAACGGCAGGTAATGTTTGCTCTTCTGTCTTCTTATTAGATAAAAACTGCAGTGTGATGAGTACAGATACCAGCTCCTTACTGAGCCGTTCAGTATCAGCAGGGAAATTAGACAAGACAATGCAAAACAACCCAGTGTGGTGCAACGCTAAGGGAACTCATTAGAACACTCCAGCATGGGAAGAAACCACATGATGCTTTGCAGCATGTCATCAGGGGCGTTGTGAGTGTTATTACACAATCATAATTTGATAGCTTGTGCACAATTACTTCATTAATTTTGAGAATCTTGCATGATGAATTTACAGGCTTTAAATGAGGAAAAGCTTGCAAATTTGGTGGCTACAGTTTCTTTACGAGGATAAACTGTATATGTGCGATTTGAATGATTATTTTAGGCAGAAACAATATTATATGTGGCCTGTTTATTCCTTGGCACTCATTTATTTATAAAGGACTTCATGTGAATTCATAGCATGCCTGGAAATGACTGTGAACCAGGCCTTTGAGCAAACACAGTTCAGAATACAACCGCTTTGTCTATAAAGATAATTAGCCAAATGCACAACAATGTTAACCGACTGCATAAAAGGCACGCTTAAAGAAATGAGGTAGTTCCAGTATGTCTGAGCTGACACCTGAGTTAGATCTTAAATACAAAGATAAGCCATGTCAAAGTGACTGTAAATGCCATGCAAAGCAGGTTGAGGCCATTAACTCCACAAGCATTAGGGAAATTGGCCTTTTCTTGAACTGCAGAATCATTAACACAAACATTTGCAAATTAGCTTTCCACTGAACGTGACATGAAAGTGGCCCATACAGCCTCCATATGCCGTAATACTCATTAACCTCTACTACATCGCTAACAAACTGAAAATAAGGGAAAAACGAAGAGGGAGGAAAAAAGGCTCTAGGTTGCAATTCCATTGGTTTTTCATTAGAAATGAAGTTCATGGCAGTTTTGTTTGCTCTCTTGTTGTGTAGCATCCCCTGGGTATATCTGTCTATTTCTGGTGGAGAGGAAACACACCTTCATGAGGCCCAGAGGAAAAAGTCTTGCTTTTATCTCAGTGACTAGACAATAGAGGCAGCCATTATCCAGAGCTCTATATCACTTTTGTTTATTTATCTATTACAGCTTCGTTTGCTCTGATGGCGATTTATTAATGCTAAATAAGAAGTAAATTAAAATCAGTCAAGGAATTCATGAAGATTGACAAGATTCTTATGGCCTCCAATCCAAACAGTGTTTCATGATATTAAACCAAGGTACAGTAGTAAAATAAAACAAGATATTGATCACCTCCTTGCTTCTTTTTGGATGAAATTAGATTCACTTTAATTTGAATATGGGCTTAAAAATTGGTCTTTCACAAACATATGAATTAGGCACAAAAGTATTGAACACATTCCACACACAATGCTGGTCATGCAACATGCTTAGACTGATGAGCCATTCCCCATCGCTATGACAGCAGCACTTCTTTGTAATTTACTGTAACTACTCTCTGAAAAACATCTGTCTAACAGAACCACATTATGGCCATTTACTCATCTGTCTGTTGCATTTTAATTGACTGGAAATGCAAATATTCTAGCAGTCAGTAGCTACATGTTCACAGCAGCTCTCAGGGCTGTCAAAATTACATTTAATGCTATATAGCTTTGGATAAATGTTTGAAGGTGTTTATATAAAAATAAAAATCTAAGAAATGTGTTTCAGCAAATATGAAGAAGTAAGTCATAGTTTATGACTTACTTAGTTTATGACTTTATGAAGAGTTTTTATCCAACTGCCATAAGACTATTAAACATGAATTGAGAGGTAGTGCAATACAGTATGTGCAAAATGTAGAATGTGCAATAGTATGCAAGAGTTTTATTCACAGGTTTGTTTGTTTTTTACTTATTTATTTATTTATTTATTTATTTATTTATTTATTTATTTTATACGTGGGTTGATTTTAGTTTGTGTTTTTAAAATCTATTCTGTGTTTTTATTTCACGCTATGCATTCGACATTTCGTTCTGCGACAGCATCTGTGATGTTTTTACTGAATGACAATAAATCTGAGTCTGAGTAGTTACCCATTTGAAACTCAAGTGAAAAGCTTTACTTCAAAATCATTATATTTGATTAGGCAACATGTAATTTTTCATTACATTACACAATTTTTCATTCTTGCACTTGGTTTTGATTCCTTTTGTATTATCTTTGGATGTATTTAGTTTGATTTGTTTGACGTTACACAGTATGACTTTAGAGCTAGCTGTGTATAGCTAACCATTAAGGCTATTATTATTTACAAGGAGGCAGGAAATATAAGATTTTTCTTCATCCTGCTCCTTTTCGAGCATGGGTGCGTACATGTTTGTTCACTTGATGATTATTGAATGTTTTGGTGATGAGATGTACAACCATGAGCGAAAAAATGAATGAATTATTTACTACTATTACAAAACATTTATAATGTCTCACACTTAAGGTTGTCAAACAATTCCAGTGCTGTTTCAGTAATTATGTTGCTTATCTGATGCAATGGCCTGTAATGACCTCAGGATGGCACTGTGGCTTTATCTGTAAACCCACACTCCCGCTCTGGACTGATCAGCAGTGAAAACTTTGAAGAAGTCTCAGATTCCCCAAAGGAAACCATGAAAGACAAAGTTGTGAAAGCTGTAGCTGAGGCGATTAAAAAAAGTATGACTTTAAAAGAGCTGGTGTTGTGATCTTGTTTCTTGTGATCCATACATATTGAGCAAAGGGAGAGTGATGGTTGAGTGGGGACTGCTGCACCTCAGTGGCCCTGCAGATGAATGAAGATGCAAATGGTGGGAGGGGGAAGTTAAAGCCTTTAGTGACACTAAAGCACACCCCAGAGGCTGTGGTGCAGAACGCTCAGCTTCAGCACATCAAGGACACAGCCCCTCTGTCTGAGCGTCCCCCTGGCACGCATCACATCCCGTCCATCTACATTTTCATCCAGACAAAACACTTGACTCCTTAAGCCGTGGTGAGCCAATGATAAGAGACAGATGTGCCCTCCTCAGAGAATCCAGTCTGATAAGCTGCTGCTCCTCAAACTGTTAAATAACCCAGAGAAACCACCAGAATAATAAAAAAAAATATTTTACATGACAATGGTCATGCCTGAAAACCGTACCCTCACATGTTGGCTGTGCCGAGGCTGTAAATGTCAATTTCATGTCAGATTCTTTCTCTATTCATCCATGACGTCTGTGATTGCTTCATCCCTTTGCATGAGAATGGCTTGAAATAAATGTCGGCCTATTCTTGTGCTCAGGCTCCTCTAAATGAAATGCATCTTAAAGAACTCGCCCCAGTCACATGATCACAAGCTGCGCCTTACAGAATATGAAATTGTGCACTGTACTGTATATTTCTAAAGTTATGCAGCATCTCAGCAGACCTTGGGTGTTTCCATTACCTAGTTTTCTTTATTCACTAAAAGCAGCTACCTGGTGGGACCATGGCTATACTATGGAGTGTCACAACCATGATGTAAGCCCCATGCGGCACGTTGTTTCTCTGAGTCATTCAGGCAGATACTACTCTGGCTTTCTTCTCCACTGGTTACAGAATTACAGGTGAGCCCACAGCAGGTGAACCTGTCATAGTCAGCACCTGCAGGATCCTAACAGCCAGCAGGGGAAAACTGAAGGACAGAGGAAGTTTTGTCACGAAGAGTTCTGCTGTACCACCTGGAGAGCTGAGTGATGAAGGTGAAACAGTGTTGCATCGTGAGAAAAACAAATTAGTACAAACTGACATTAAATGACAAAATGACTTTAAATAACAGACCATACATCTTTGCTTTTTACATTTCATTTATTTAGGGATAAACCCCCTAATAAAAACTTGATATTTTGTATTAGCTACCTTAATAAGAATGACTTTGGTATTTGAGTCAGGTCTTTATAACTAATTTTCTCTGATAAGAAGAGTAGTCATTATTAGCATGAAACCTAGTTTTAATCCAGTCTGTTTTGTGATGTTGCCAATACTGCAATGCACTTTTCAAATGCAATTCTTTCCTTTTTGTTTTAAAATTAAAGTCCTATAATGTTTAACTGGCTACAACAATTCAGTTTTTATTATGTATTATTACTTGTGCTGAGAGACACACACCTGCAGTGACATCTATATCTATCTATCTATCTATCTATCTATCTATCTATCTATCTATCTATCTATCTATCTATCTATCTATCTATC
>JAQQZY010000027.1:10180047-10196536 GCA_030068375.1 Ostorhinchus rueppellii | reverse complement strand
CTATCTATCTATCTATCTATCTATCTATCTATCTATCTATCTATCTATCTACCTACCTACCTACCTACCTACCTACCGACACACACCACTCTTAGAACATTACAACAACATACGTGCTGATCCAGACACCTGTCAACATATACATTATCGCTTTGAACATCATTATTTACAGGGTGCGATTTGTTGGGGGAGATGGGAGAGATCAACCCCTCCTCTGGTGTTTACATCACTACTTCTGCTCAATGAATTTCATCCTCGGGGGGACAACCAACCAATTGAAATAACAGGCAGGCTGGGACTGAGTTTTCTTACGCCTATATCCTACATTACTGGCACTAATGTTCTCCTGAACTCAACTGTTGGCAGTCTCAGAATTCAAGTACCTCCATATGCACTGGCACATGGAACGTGAAAGATTCATGGGGCCCCACATTAGTGGGGGCCCATAGAGCAGTGGAGGGGGTCTGGTGGATACAGGTTGGAAGTTATATATTAATAGAACCTGGGAGTTGGATGTTGAAAGTATGTAAAGTTTCACTATCATTTCAGCCTTACATTACTTATGGACCACCCCTACATTATGTACTTGGGGGTGTCCCTTCTATTTTTTTTTATTTTTTTGACAAATCACCCCCTGATTATTAACATTAGTACCATTACTTCATACCTAACAAAGTAGTTACACTCACTGTTCACAGTGGTGGACCTTGTAGACCCTGTAGACTATGTTGGACCTGAGATTGTTGACTCACTGTCCTCACTTTAATTGTTGCTGTCACTGTGTTGGAATATATGTAGAAATGACCAAAAATAATCATTTCCTCGATAAAGGGTTAAGAAGAGCTATTTCAGATAACCTTAAAAAGCCTTAGTGTTTAACTGCAGCTCCTACCGGTTGTGCTTACACCATTTCTTTATTGGCGCTGCTAAAACAGTATATAAACATCAATCACAGAGTTACAAATATAGTCTACAAAGTCTATTCCCCTTTAAAACAAACTCTGCTGAGTAAATGTGTTTCCTGCTGGTTTACAGCTAATGTCAGTTTTTTCTGATAAGAATAGGCCGGTTCTGCTTTACACACAAGCACAGCCTTTCTTAGGGAAGTATGTTTTGTTAAACATTTGAAAACGTCCTTCCAGATCAGCTTCCAGATCAGCTTCTGTGCTTTTTTTTGTGGCAGCTTGTTTCAGTGGCAGACACACCTCAAAGCTGACAGGCTGGTCAACGGTGCATTCAAAAGGTCTAAAAGCTTGCAACGCGAATGAACAAGCTGGGTTACTAGTAAGAAACACAGACATTCAGGGATGTTTTGGGCTGAGCACTGACCCATAGGAAGCGCTCTGTTGAATGAAAAGGTGCTGTATTTCAGCACTATACTCCCCCAAGGCTGCTAGTGGTGTGAAGACTGTTGAAACACGTCACTGTAAGGAATTTGAGCTTCTATCAGGTACACTGCATTCACATTTGGGGAGAGCCTCTGGGAACCACGTGCTAGTGTAAAAATGTCCCCACTGTGACTTTCTGTACATGGGTGAAACACTAACATTGTGTGATTATTTGACATAGTCCTACTTGTCACAAACTGATGCATAGTCCTCCTCCTCCTGTCCTTTTTTGAAGCACAGGATAGGCAGATTTTATTTATTCATTTACTTTTTATGTCCAAACAAGTGTAGACACAAACTTAAGATGATTTGGGTTTGGAATAAAAAAAACGTTGGAGGTAAACATAAAAAAAAAAAAAAAATAAACAGTGTGAAATAGGATGTGATCCCTGGTCTTCATAATCTATGGTGCTTTGCCATATGACCCCAACACTCCTCCTAAGGGTTTTGCCTTTAACTACCGGGTGTATCAGAAAAAAGTAGACTCTCAAAAAAAAAAAAAACAACCAAAAAACCAACAACATTAAAGGTGGAGTCCAAGGTGTTAGAAAAACGGCTCGAGCAGGCTACATTTTGAAAAGACACAATTCAAAAGTCCCAACTTCTTTCTTCAGATTCCTCCCCGAAGCCACGCATCCCGCCTACCGGAACGTGCAATTCTTGGGGCGGGGCGGGACAAATGGTGATTGAATTTGATAGACATATCACCGTTCAATCATTTCGAGTGGGCGCTCCAAATGATTGTATGTTTTTTCAGCCCTGCCCGTTCCACAGGTGACTAAAACTTTTCATTTTTGTGTCAGAGCATTTAATTATTTTTTTGCAATTGGGGTATGAAGGGGATTTTTTTAGCAATATAGTAAAAAAAAAATGCTCCAGAAAAACATTTCAGACCCCACCTTTAAACCAACATGCAAAGACATTTTAAAAATCTGATCATATGTGTTTATTGACAGTAATTCTCCTTTGACTGACACCAGTGTCCTGGGTCAGTTTTCATGCTTCAGTGAACAATGCTAATTTGAATTTTGCAAAATAAAAGTCTTTTGCGCACAGAAGTGTAAGGGTTAATATGAGATCTGTCGCCAGGGATGACAAGTTCCATTGGTCTTTAACTCGCTTACAGAAAACAGGAAAAAAATAATGACATGTTAACCCCCTACCATCGATACAAAGATTTCACACATCGGTGAGAAACTGAAAATTAATTGCAACATGCGCTCAGTGAGTCAAGGTTTGGGTTTTGCACTTCAGGATTTTAATTGAAGGCACACACTTATGTTAGTTGAAGGATTCCAGCATGTTATTCTTCCTTGCCACGTAAATTTGTGCCCTCCTGAACATACCTGTGATGGCACGCCTAATCATGCCCCTGTTCTGCCTCAGGAGTTCCACTTCAGCTGTGATGACGCAATGAATTACATGTGCTCACTGAAATGTTTAAAATGTCCAATGGTGAGCTCAAAACAAACTTAAAGAATCCTCACTAACAGTAGATAAATGCAAACCTGTCGTTAATGTGAAATCTTTGTATCAATGGTAGCGGGTTTATTTTTTTCCTGTGTTATGTAAGCAAGTAAAAGACCAATGGAGCTTGTTATCCATGGTGACAGATCTCATTTTAACACTTATACTTCCATGAACAAAAGACTTTTATTTTGCACAATTCAAATTAGCGTTGTTCACCGAAGCATGAAAGCTGACCCAAGACACTGGTGTCAACAAAGAGAGAATTACTTGGCCAATAAACACATATGACCAGATTTTCAAAATGTCTTTGCATGTTGGTTTTATGTTGTTTTTTCTGAGACTCTACTTTTTGCTGATACACCCTGTAGACCATGTGTACATGTCATGAATTTGCAGTGTAAGGACCTACACTGACTTGTATCTGGTATCATGAACTTCAACATTTACTGTGATTGGGTAGGGATGCACAGTTAATCAAATTACCATTGTAATTATGTATAAGCCTCTGCTATTGTAAAATTGCAAAAATATGCAATTTAATGGGCTGTATATAATAGGATTTAGGGTGATCTAATGGCAGAAATGGAAAAAAAAAACAATGTCTGTTGTATGGTGATAATTTACATTTAGTGAGACTGAGTAGTAAGAGGTAATAGAGGATGCATTGGAAATAGCCAAGAAAAAAAGTTAAAACATCTTTTTAAAGCACTTTTCCCCCTATATTTGATCCATTTCTACATGTAGAATTTTCTTTGCTGTCACATCGCCATTTTCAATCACAATGTTGACCACAATTGTTGCAAAATGGCTTTTTCACCAAATATTGAGCGCCTACGATTGTGATACCCCAGGCCTCAAAACAGACACCATAGGAACATAAAAGAGTGACATTATGTGATCACTGGGGAGTGCGCTGATCAGAACCCTAATTATTTCCTTAGTTTGTACTTAGTGTGCTTATATAACCTATTAAACTCCTGGACCATTTGTTTCCAGTGGGAATCATTTCAGTGTAACACAAAATAATGAAGTAGCCAGTAGTGGAGGATTCATTCATATGAAACTCAGTTATGATCTGAAAACAGTAAAGGTAAGACAAAATTTGTAATAATCGCTGTAGTTTGACCTGTATTTTGCTCTCCTTTGGCTCTTTCAGTGAGTTTTAGTGGCAGAGAATAATACTTGTATGGTTAGCTTTGCTCAGTGTTAGCTTAGCAGGACAAACTTTGTCCCATTGGTGTGTTTTATAAAATAATTCAGACATACACTGATCTTGGACTTGTTTGAGTTGTGTTCTGTTGTCTGTCAACATTTTGTTTTGTGGATATAGAGCACATGTATATTATTACAAGTATCTAGCATTACCATGGCAACACAGACAGAAGTATAGCTGCTTCTACTACTGGGGGCAACTGGGTTTAAGAATGTTGTTGTGATGCTTGTGTTGGAGTATGCGCCGGGCGTCTCTTTACATTAGCAGAAAAAAGGCACTGAGCAACTTGAGACTAAAAAAAAAAAAAAATCCAGACTTTTTGCATAAAAATAAGTATTCTGCGGCTTAGTGTTAGATTAGCAGTGCAGAGTTTGTCACATTGGTTTGTTGTTTTATAAAATTATTCATGACATATGCTGATCTTGGACTTGTTTGAGTTGCATCGGGTTGTCTGACAACTGGTTTTTTTAGCTTTTAGCTGACGTTCTGATTCTGCAGATATAGAGCACATGCATATTATTACAAGCATCTAGCATTACCATGGCAACACAGACAGAAGTACAGCTGCTAGTAGTGCTGGGGGCAACCGGGTTAAAAGGGTTGTTTTTGTTGCCATTGTGATACTTGTGTTGGAGTGTGCATTGTGGGTTGGGCATCTCTTTACATTAGCACAAAAAAGCACTGAACAACTTAAGACTGCAAAAATATAAACCTTTTGCATAGAAATAAGTAATCTGTGGCTTTTGTCGTAGATGTTACACACTGTTAGCTTAGTAATGTAATGGACAAACAGTCGGATCTCAGCAGCAAACAGTCTCTAATTGGGCTGTTCGATTATGGAAAAAATCAGTATCGCAATTATTTTTGGTCAATATTGAAATCATGATTATTCAAATGATTAATTTTGAGTTTCACAATGAAACACTGTTATTGATTCTTTATGCAAAACATTCAAATTGAAAAATTTTGGCTACAAATATGTACTTTACAGCTGTTTTGCAATGGAATGGAATGTATTGCGCATGCGAGTCTCTCAGAAATTGTGTAAAGAAAAACAGAAAATAACTTGTTTCAACTCGATTATATGAGTTTTGAGATCGTTTGACAACAAAATCAAAATTGTGATCAAAATTCGATTCATTGCACAGCCCTAGTCTCTAACAGAAACTATATGTAAGCACACAAACACATGTGAGAACATGTGACAATTGCTCAACACCGACATAAATATTGCAAAAACATACCCATGCATATGCTCACTGTTTATTCATGTGCTTGTCATGCTACTACATTATGAGCCAATTTACTGTAGCTTGTCATCTATGCTTCATATTTACACTATGTTCCTCATTAACAGTGTCATATGCTCTTGGTTGAAACCTTAAGACAACATAATAAACCCCATGAATAATGAAGCAAAAGTGCTTTTCATTTTTAAATGATGGTATTTGCTTCAGAGGCTTTTGACATTTACAGCAATTTAAATGTTTCTCTGTGAGATTCTTGGGTGTTGGCCTTGTCTACAGGCTCTTAGCCCAAGGCCACCTCGAGGTTGCCTCTCTTCCTTGATAACCCCCTCATCTCTCCCTCTCGACGACGCTTCATTGGCTGATTCTGTTCAGACTTGCCTGAGCAGGAATGCACCTAGCTTCTAATGCACTTTTATGTTCAAGCAAATTGACAATGAGGAGTGCCGTCATTTTGTAGCATAAATATTTCATTCCCCATTTGGATGCAGATTCGAGCTGTCACACATAGAATACAAATGGGCTGTCGCTCCTGTGGAAAATAATGGAGACCCAGTGTGAATATGGTTTATGTGAGTTCAAGACAAATAGGGTGTAATGTGATTGGGTCTTATTTAGAAGCGCTGACACAGAGAAAAATCAAAACAAAACAGTACAACTCAATAAAATAAAATAAAAAGTGTAAATAATAATTACATTAGAATAACAGCTGTTGAAGCCAGAATTTGCAATAATCTTATAGTTTAACATTTACTTTTGTCTTCATCATCAATAAATATGAATGGTGTCTTTTTTACTGGTTGCGGGATACTGTATGTCGAATAGGGACAAATGAAATTCAGTATGCATAGTTCATAGTGTGGTAAAGTTTTATAATAGAGGTTTAATGCACTAAACTTAACAGCTTGTGGTATTGCTTTATTAATGTTTTGTTTAAGGGGATTTGAAATGTAGAAATATAGAATATCTCCAATAATTAACCACTGAATAATTTGCAGCTAAATCTAATCCTTTTAGAGCTGACCTTAAATATTTGACTATTGTTAATATCTTGACTGTCACGCTGAAAATTAAATCCAAGCATACATGCTCCTACATGAACTGAATCCATCTCTTTGATAAACTTCACTGTCAGTGACAATAGAAGCTGCAGAGTAGGGGTCCTCACTGCCTTTCAGCATGCTTCCTCTGATTGGCTGCACCTAATAAACCTTTAAAATTGCTTTTAAAATGTAGCACAGGATGCAAAGTCGCTTTCTGAAATGAACGCGCTGTGGCTATAAGGTGCTGGATAATTCTTCCATTCATCTGTGAGACAGGGGGTCTGTCAGTACCCCGTGTTTATGTACTTCTCTCACTGACATGGTGTAATGGAACGTGCAGTAATAACAGTGGAGGGATGGCATCGCAGCGGGAATTATTGAAAAGGCTTTCTTTTCTTGCAACGTTGTGCCTTATTTGAATATTACTTGAGCATGAGTGGCTGGTAGGTGCCATTATAGCAGCGCATGACACCACAAGCCCCAAAGGAGTTCTCCTCTCTTGTGTCCGAACCATCAGGAAAACACATCATGTCTTGTTGCCATGGGGATTAAACACATTAAATTGTGATAACACAATGTTTCATTATGCTTGGCTGCATTCACAGTGTTCTTCAGAATCTGCAACATTTTTCTCTGCCAAATGTGTTTCTTCTTGTTGAGAGTTCCAATACAAAAGCCCCACAAACACTCCCACTTTTTATTATGGTGCACTGCAGCCACACCAGTGAATAAGTCTGGGCTTGTTTTCTGTTCAGAATACCTGTCTGTTTTTTTTCCACTAAGCCTCTACTTCTATAGAAACTGGGGACATTCCAGCTGGCTGGAGGTGCTGATTAATCCTCGTTTGTTTTCAATGAGACTCTTTGGGCTTCTGTGTCTGTGTTGTGGGAGGGAACAGGGGGCAGGCGTACTTGAGAGGTCAACACTCCTCTATTGACAAAAGTGAGACAGACATGACCAACAGCCTTTGATTAGCTAGTCCATTAGTTAACCTGGTCACACAGCAGATCAGACATGGAGCACCTGGGTCAAATATCAGCCTGGTGGAACGACTTTTTCCACAGGGGTTGACGGTGATTAGGGCGATGATTCACACTTCTCTGCATTTGTGAGAGTGTGTGTCTGTTTTATGCTTTATACGGTGAACCAATTAGTACAGAACACAGTAACAGTAATATCTATCTAATAGTAATGTTCAGGTTTAATTTTCAAGCCAGCTGCAGCTCAAAACCTGGATTCCCAGCTAATACAATAAACTGAAGGTCATTTCAGGTGC
Source organism: Ostorhinchus rueppellii (assembly GCA_030068375.1). Classification (NCBI taxonomy): domain Eukaryota; kingdom Metazoa; phylum Chordata; class Actinopteri; order Kurtiformes; family Apogonidae; genus Ostorhinchus; species Ostorhinchus rueppellii. Next base: position 10,188,899 of record JAQQZY010000027.1, on the reverse strand, counting down.
ATTTTCTGGATTCATGTTTTCAAATACACAGATTCACTCGTGGATTGATTTTCTTCCTCCCCAGCTCACCTCAGAGCACAAGGTTTGGGTACCTTGATGCAGAAAGTCAATACATTGTCTTACGAGACTGAAAGGGGTCACTGGGAGGCAATTTAGATTCCTCAGCTTCTGCAGGGAAATGGCAATTCAGAGACAAAACAATAAACAGAAAAAATGACGTTACTAAGGTGTGACAGTGGACACCGCAGTAGCTGTCTCTTCACAGTTTAAAGGTCATTTGGTCAAACCCTGTGTGCGGCAGGCACCAGGCTACGTCAACAGTATGATGGTCTGTTCCTGTTAAAAACTCTAAACATATCAACAGCCCTCAACGTGGTCTTTCAGCAAAAAGCCAGACTTTATTTCCTTTAATGACAGAAATGCACCACATGTAGGTTGTAGCTGGTAAAGTACAGGAATAAATGTCAACACTTATCTCCATGCCATGATTCTTTTTTTGTCTTAAGCATAACATTTACTGTAACTACCAGTTTGCACAGATAAACTGTCTTTATTGTTGATGAACTTTCAACCTTTTTCTCATGAAGTTGCGGTGTTTAGAAGTGTTTCTTGGGCAGATATAGAAACTTGTTTGAACTTTTGGACAGATATAGATATTGTATGAGCAGTACTGGATATGTCTTTCTTAAATTTTAATTGAATAACACATATAGTTACAGTGAAATGCGGAGGAGGTGTGATTGTGTTGAGATACCCCTCTGTTTTTTTTTTTTTTTGTTGGCTTCAGTGAATATAAGCAGAGGAGTTCACAGCACTGTTCTCAGCTATACAGTACAATACCACTTAAATATAATTAAAGCTTGTACATAAACTAGCATGAAAATATAATGTGGGGATGTGATAGTGTTGGATTCATGTGTGAAAATGGCAAATTTACACCCACTTCTCTAGTGCTCAGTGGCATCATGATCAACACATCATTCCTTTTACCATGATGTAGTCTACTTTAAGGAAAATGGATCATTTTCTGTTGAACACATGAAAACTAGTTGGATTAATGAAAGCTCTGAAGTGCAAAGTTCACATATTGTAATTTAATAATCACAATGTACACAGATTTGGTGCAGTTAGACTACTTAATAGTACAATTTTGTAAAAATATTGTAATCATCTTACATATTCAGTCCAAGAAAATATATTTGTCCAAGGTCAGCAGCAGCAGCTACAAAATTGTAACAAAAACATGCGTTCTGCAAACCCATAGCTCCTAATCTGGAGGATGCAGACACTTTTTATACAACAGAAAGTGAGACCAACCCTTGTAGAATTATGTTTGAGTCTTCTAGTGTCATTTCTATATAGAGTTACAGGATTATCCAAGATGAGCCTGGAAGAGAACATTTGTGGTAACACCAAATTTTTTAGTGGTGAGCTATTTAAGAGAAGATAATCTTTCAATTTGCAAGGCCAGGAATACTCTGCGAAGTCTTATAATTTAATAGTAACAGTAACATCCTTCTACTTGTTGTATTTATTTATCATATATCACATAGTTACCTGCACTAATTGAAAGAGTGAAATATTTTTGCAGTGATATATGACCAACTAACTGGTGTGATAAACTGTTTACAGATTAGGATTATGCGCTACAAACACCAATTCTTGGCACTGGTCTTTACGGTACACAACATATAACTGCAACTATAATTTAATAATCGTTCTCACTGTTATCTTTCTTTGTATCGCTGCCATTGCTGTGTTCTGTCGACTGTTAGATTGAGCCAAAATATATAAAAAAAAAAAAGAAGAAGAAGAAATTAACAACAACGAACATGTTTAAAAAGAGCCTGTTGAAAATTGCCAGGCTTATAAGTTTCTTGAGAACTATGTTTGGCATCTGTGGAATTATTTGACTCCTATTTCAGGTTATTTTTTTTCCCAACAACTCAGCAGGTTTTCTTCACATCATCATCCAAAATGAGATCAAATGCTTCAGTCATATTGTGTCACTTGCTCCCTGCTGTGTGAGCAGAATGAAGCTAGAAGTCTTATTTATAGATCAAAGCTAGAAAAAACGATCAGGTGATAATGCTGTGTTTGTTCTTGCGTGTAACAAAAGTGATCTCTTTTCCCTCTAATGTTCATTTCCCATGGGCAGGAGGAGTGAATTGCTATAAAAGTGTGAGTTTTTGTGACTGTTTTATACTGAAAAGTGTAAGTGTGGGGCATGTGGGTATGTGCAAATGAGATGGAGAGTTTGCAGGTGTGTTGTGTACATCTGTGCATGCATGGGTAGATTCACTGGTCTGCGTTAAGTACTAATATTTCCTGTGTTTTAACTAATGCTGGAATATTTGCTTTGAATGATAGCTTCACATTGGTACAGTCGGGTCATTGAGTATGAGAACACAGCAGAAAATATAACCTTTAGAAAGTTTTGATAGTAGTGTCAAGCTATTTAATGATATAGAATGGAAGAAAAACAGTTGTTAGTAACACAAAGACAACCCTAGATAGTAACAACAGGCAGAAGGTCATTGATATTTATCCCAGAAACAATTTCTACAGCTTAATAGTTCTAGACGTCATTGGCTCTGAATTGGGAGTTTGTAATCTGGCATTGGTTATTTTCTAGCCTCTGCTTATCTGAATAGAACATGAGGAGCAAAATGAGTTTCTGACTTTTGAAAATAAGAGCCACAGCCGCCGGCTTTACATATTTATTTGGTAGCAAAGGTTGGATAACGGAGCTGAGAAACTAAATTATGTATCAACATCTAATGCTGATTCCTTTTCACAGGCCAAGCTCTCCAGATGAGGAGAGGGCAACAAGGAAGGCAGATGTATAGCTTTGCAAGAGCCCATTTATCCATCTGAAGTACACAGTGGTGGAATAAATAGTTCCTACTTTACATGTGGATAAGAATTATGTACTATGTTTGGATTTTGATTGAAAGCCTTGGCATCTAATCTGTGATAAATATTCATCCCGTGGCCTTTTTTATTCAATTGTTGTGGAGCCCAGAATAAATGGATATTTTGTTGGACAGCTCCAAGATGCAGTGTAGATTCATGACATTTGGGTGTCTCTGGTGTGGGGAGGCTTTATTCTGACCTGCAGCGAGTCAAAACCGTGCAGATTTTCGTCGTCTTAAAATAAACCTGACAGTGGTTTTGAGCATTTATTCAGCAATAAAAGATTTATTTTACCGTCAGAACTTGAAGGTTACATTTTGTCTGTCTTACTCCCTTTGCCCCCATTCTTTTCTGCAGGTTTCAGGCAGGAATTTTCCATAAGTGTTTCTGCAGAACTGTGGAATGTTGACAAGATGGAGCATGTTCCCAGTTTATTCACTGTCTTCAGAGCATACACATACAGTGGGGCAAAAGAGTATTTAGTCAGCCACTGATTTTGCAAGTTCTCCTACTTAGAAAGATGAGAGAGGTCTGGAATTTTCAGAGGTACAAAATGAGAAGAAAAAAACAAAATCCAGGAAATCACATTGTAGGATTTTTAAAGAATTTATCTGTAAATTATGGTGGAAAAGTAGTATTTGGTCAATAACAAACGTTCAACTCAATACTTTGTAACATAACCTTTATTGGAACTGACAGAGGTCAAACGTTTCCGATAAGTCTTCCCCAGGTTTGCACACACTGTAGCAGGTATTTTGGCCCATCCTCCATGCAGATCTCCTCTAGAGCAGTGATGTTTTGGGGGTGTCACTGGGAAACACAGATTTTCATCTCCTTCCACAAATTTTCTATGGGGTGGAGGTCTGGAGACTGGCTAGGTCACTCTAGGACCTTCAAATACTTTTTAACGGAGCCACTCCTTTGTTGCCCGAGCGCTGTGTTTGGAATCATCTTCATGCGGGAAGACCCAGCCACGTTCCATCTTCAATGCTTTCACTGGTGGAAGGAGGTTTTAGCTTAAAATCTCACGATACATGGCCGTGTTCATTCATCTCTTAACACGGATCAGTCATCCTATCCCCTTTGCAGAAAAAACCCCCCAAAGCTTGAGGTTTCCTGGTGTTTTTGGGACGCAACTCCGCATTCTTCATCCTCCAAACACGACGAGTTGAGTTTCTATCAAAAAGTTCTATTTTGGTTTCATCTGACCACATGATATTCTCCCAGCCCTCCTTTGGGTCATCCATACACTCTCTTCAAACTTCAGATGGGCCTGGACATGTACTAGCTTAAGCGGGAGACACGCCTGGTGCTGCAGGATTTGAGTCCCTCTCGGCGTAGTGTGTTACTGATGGTAGCCTTTGTTAGTTTGGTCCCAGCTCTCTGCAGGTCATTCATCAGGTCCCTCTGTGTAGTTCTGGGATTTTTGCTTGCTGTTCTCACGATCATTATGACCCCAAAGGATGAGATCTTGCATGGGGCCCCAGATCGAGGGAGATTACCAGTAGTCTTGTATGTCTTCCATTTCCTTACAATTGCTCCCACAGTTGATTTCTTCACGCCAACCTGCTTGCCGACTGTAAATTTACTCTTCCCAGCCTAGCGCAGGTCTACAATTTTCTTCCTGGTGTCCTTTGACAGCTCTCTGGTCTTGGCTATGGTTGAGTCTGACTGTTTAAGGCTGGGGACAGGTGTGTTTTATACAGAAAATGAGTTCAAACAGGTGCCATTAATACAGGTAACGAATGGAGGACAGAAGAGCTTCTTAAAGAAGTTACAGGTGTTGCTTGTTTGTGGGTGACCAAATACTTCTTTTCCATCATAATTTACAAATAAATTCTTTAAAAATCCTACAATGTGATTTCCTGGATTTTTTTTTTTTTTTCTCATTTTGTCTCTCATAGCTGAAGTGTACCTCTGATGAAAATTACAGACCTCCAGGATCTTTCTCAGTAGGAGAACTTGCAAAATCAGTGGCTGACTAAATACTCTTTTGCCCCACTGTGGTTGTCTTCCAGTGATTGTGCAAAATAGTAGAGACTTCTCAAATGAGCTCTGATAAAATTCAACATTTTACCAAGTGCATAAAAAATCATTTTGCATAAAAATCTCCTCAGTGTTGAAATGTTACATCCATTTCTTAGCACAGAAGTCATGGTTATGTCACTTAAGAGTAAATTTTAGCAGGGATAGTGTTAAAAAAAAAAAAAAAAAATAGCAGGCCGAGCAAATGTGCAAATATTTTGGCAGGAAGTAAATCTTTCTAGTGAAACTTATAACACAATCTGCTGCTGTGCGGATTGTTTTCTTAGTCTCTGATATTAGGTTTCTAAGGATAAATGGCAGACATTCTTCACGGCATGCCACAGTAGAAAGAGGAAAAAGAAAGTGCCGGCTGAGGTTTAACCGAAGAACTCAGACAAAGCTCTACATGCGCTGTAGGCTGACTCACAAATGAATGTTTTGGTTTCACCTCCTCCACCTTCATCCCTCACATGCCGAAGTATCCTACTGAGGTTACTACAGGAATTTCATGGAGCGAAGATGCCTTTATTTTTCTCTTACACGATGCTGACACAGGGCAACATGAGCTGCAGCTTTGTAAAGCTCCTCGTCCTCTGTGATCAGCTCTGGTTAAGTCACTGGACCTGCCTGCCTGTGAAACCTGATCCAGTTGTGAGATTTTCTTTGAAATAGAAAGGTAATACAGATTGCCTGCCTGCAGCATAGATAACACTTTAGGTGCTTCTTGACTCTGTCTATTATGTGGGAGTACCATCAAAATGCACCAGCGCATCACATCTCAGTGGAGGTAATGGGATCTGAGCCCCTGATAATGGTGTACAATTTGAAACCTCATTTTGGCGCGATAGTTAAGCCTTAACACCAGCGACTCCTGACCATTATCTGCCCTCACGCTGATAAAGATTAGGAAACTTCCCTGAATTAGGCAAACATGACCACGGTGTCCTTTAACAAGAAAAAAAGACTTAATGAGGAGTCATCTTGAAGTTATCCAATTTATTCCAATGGAAAATGAAGCAAAATAAATGAGGACAAAGCCAATGTCGGGAGCCAATTCACCTTAATGACCTGCAGGAGGATCATCTAGTCTAGTATATGTGTCGCCTGGAAAACTGAGCGTCAAGACACACTTGTGCGCCATCTACTGAAAGCAGAAAAGTTTAAACAATTGGGTAAAATCCACAAGAGGCCACTGTGTCCTCAGACAATAGTCCCACCCCGTCCACATTGTACCTTTAGAGTTTTGCATCCCTTTAACATTTCTGTCCTGTTGAATTTTCTCCCAAAAAGAAAGACCGAAATGAAGAAAATGCACTTTGATTCCGGCTAACGTGAGTGAGTAAATGCATCTGAACAGCCCAAATAAATAATCTGATGTTGCTATTCAGAGCAAGCGCCTCACTCATCATTTTTGTAAAGCCAGACAATTAAAAACTGTTGGACAGAAGCTTATTCAAAACCTGACTTGACTCAAAATTAGGAACTCTCCCAGACTTTCCTTACCAGCTGTTTGAAACCTAACTACAACTTTTATTTGAGTGGAAATTCATGGTGTGTCCATGCAGAATATGCTTGGAAAGATGTGAAATGAGAACCCTGTGGCCTCTTTAATAGCTTCCAACTCTTTCTTTCCTTTTTGACATCTCATTTAATTTTATTTTTAACCTACCCTTATACCCATGAGAGGGTGAGAGCACATTAAGTAGTGCAGTAATTTCACACAAATACCAGATAGAGGCTCCTCATTATTGTCATCAAACAGGCAGAATTACAGTCTCTCCTTTCACAGTGAATTGAATAATTGAAAAAACAAAAACAAATCCTAACAAATACTGTGACGATTAGAAGAAGTCATCGATGATGTCTAAGCTACTACACAATGCTGTACTAAGAAAAGTTCTTTTACAAGAGAAAGTAATTAATGTATTTATATTTGTAGTAATTATTGTGGGTCAGGGAGCTGTTAAATAGTGTATACATTCCCAGACATTCTAAATAAGCCTGGATGAGACTATTCTACTATCTGTCTCTCAGCATGTCGCCTATTTTCACTTCTGAAATGCTTCTTCTCTTTTTGGAACTCAGATATGGATTTTTGGAGAAATGTGCAGAAACTAGATTTTTGCAACTCTCGAAAGTTACAAATGGTTTGTGCAATATCTTTTCTCCATATGAGAGTGGGCGAGTCATGCAGAGGTATTTTCTCTAGCCGGGGGAGACACATAAAAAAGAATGTTGGCAATATTATTTCTGAAACCGAGTTGACGTTATTGCAGTTTTATGTGTCATGGGAAATCATTGTGTCCTGGGCTGCAGCAAATGATTATTGAGAGCTAATAGTGTGCGATGTTTAATATAAGGGAAAGAACAGACAAAATCACTCATAGCACCTCAGGGAATAAATTAAGGGTGAGGGAGAGTGGGAGTATGAGGCATCTCTACAGAGGGAGAATGTTTATTACCACCTGCCTGGCTTTGTGTTGTGTCATTACCGAGACACAAAACAACAACAAATTTCATACTGTACAGCTGGTGGAGGTCTCTATTCCCAGACTTTGCCGGAATGAACGTTGTGTGTGGAGTACGGTATTAACTGAAGACAATACATCCAGCAAATATTGACCTGTGAAATGTACCGGGAAGCCATAGTGCCTACAAACTCCTGAGGCCATCTGCAGCATTCCTTCAATTTCTTTTGCCATATGTTTGACTTAACAAGTCCACTGTCCTTTTATTACACACCTCATGTTCTCTAGTGTATGAAGCCAAACAAGGATAAATTTGCTGTCTGCAAACTAGATCATACATATTTCACTTATTCTAAAGCTCTGGACATGGTCTGTAGTGTCAGGTCACTGGGTCTCCTCTACATTCCGGTCCCCAGGCAGGCAGAAGCAGATTTCTCTCTCATTGACCTTCTGCAGGGGTGACTACCGTTCGTGTGTTGTGGAGAAAAGCCGTGTGGTCTCAGGAGGCCTGCCTCCGCCTGGATGTGCTTATCAGCAAGTGGAAGAGAGAAGCTATTTTTCCCTATCCTTCAATGAAGGGCACCTGGAGGGGCTTCAGCAAAGGGCTAACTCTGATGTACCCTGAGAAATAATAAATTAACTTAAAATAATATCTGACAGAATCATTTATTAAAATATGAGCATCACTCTAATGTGAAAGTGATTTTAGTTTCTAAATTGTCATTAGTCATGCCTTCTCGAACTATAATGATATATTACTTACTGAATGGATACATTTTTCTATTGAACAAATAATTATCATTGTGTTCAACACTTACTTTAGTCATCACTTGTTTTATCACACTTACTTTACATCCTTTATTCAGTCGTGAGAGAAATACTTTCATCACAATCACAACATTTCTTCTTTAGAAATGTATGGAACAACAATACGACATACTACTGCAAATTAAACTACTTTAATAAAAATGTTACTGAAACTGATGTATTAGAATATTGTTAAGTGTTGGGACCTGAAACAAAGGGACATGTATAAATTCCTACTGCTTCTTATGGTTTCCCTGATAATTGTACATTTTGGGACATTGTATTGCACAATGAAAAAAGCTATTGTTGAATTTATGCAGCATATTCTTTTTCTTTTTTCTTCTTCTTCTTGCTGATTGGCTGAAATCCTCTCCCTCTAACTTAGAGTGGAGAGGTTTGGGTTGTATGTTACAAAATCTAGAAACAACTCATAACTCTCACATTTCTGGGATTTCAGCAACAATTCATACATCAGACTAGAGAAGCACTCAGAGAGCGCAGACCTCCGCCAAGGCAGTGTTTGTAGTTTCATCCACTAGATGGCACCGAATGTACAGAACACCACCAAAATCTAATCATTTGTAGGATACCCCATTTCTGACAATCTGTGAAAATTTCATGAAAATCCGTCCATAA
>JAQQZY010000027.1:10122885-10152722 GCA_030068375.1 Ostorhinchus rueppellii | reverse complement strand
GTTTTTCCTCGATTATATGAATTTTGAGATCGTCTGGAGCCAAAATCGTAATCACGATTAAAATTCGATTAATTGAGTTGCCCTAACTGACACAAGCTGAGTTTGACACCAAATGGGATAAATAGACGACATACCTGTCCCACAACAGTCACCACCGGAGATTAAACAAAAACATGATGATTGCATCGCTCTTACAAAAGAAATGTATCTCACTGACACAACTGTTCTTTATTCTATTTTGTAAAACACAATAAAAATTGAGTTACTAAAAAAATAAAATAAAATTGTAAAACCTTGAGTCACAGCCTAAGTATCACAAATCCATAAGTCTTTCCATGATTACGCACCTGAATCTCTTTCCTCACGGTGAACAGTAGGGGTTTTTCGCGTATGACCCAGAAACGATTTGAAATGACTGATTTTATGTATCGTTTCTATCGGTTTACTTGTCAACAGTGGCTGAGGCCATATCGAAGTGTCACTGCTGTGTTCTCCAGCGTACATCGAATAAACAAAGGCAAGTATAATTAAATTTTCATTGTTTTCCTTCTGATTTAGTTGAGAAGAAGAAATGGGTGGTCGCAGTTCATCGAGATGAGGGGCCGAACTTCAGAATTTAATCAGGAAGTCCGTTTGTGTGTAACAGGTGTCCTGAACATCAGGATTTCAGGGAAGAGGATTACCAGGGAAACATCAGCAATATTGTGCCTGTTGCTACTGCAGCTGCGTGGAGCTGGGAGTGACCTACCTGCTGTTGTAAACAAATAGTTTGCTTGAGTTGGAGTACACTTCAGAATTGTTCAACGTGATGGAAGAGATTCAGCTGCGTAATCACGGGAAGACCTTCAGATTCGTGGTACTTAGGCTACAACTCAGGTTTTACAGATTTGATGAAAAATTGGTGACGAAAGGCATACGCAGCTTTAACATTGTCAAAATACACTGCACTTCAGGTTTCAATTCTTTATTATTGCACTTCAAATAAGACATATCCGCATCCAGAAATGTGCAGACTATGTATCCATTTATCCTCTCAAATGTTGTTTCAAATCCCGTAGCATCATTTTGGCAAAACAATATGATAGCATTTGCTGAATTTCTTCCCTCGGCTTTGAAATCGAGCTATAAACCCACATTTGTTCTGTGGTGGATCCTCAACAGCTCTGCATCCTGACTTTGTCTTTACAGCACCACAGATAAAAAAAAAAAAAAAAAAAGTATCTCTATATATTTATTTTAGAGGAAATATTGCATTTAAAGCCTTGAATCACTGTCATCTTTAATTTTGTGAATTCTTTATTACCCTGAAATGGGTTACATAAAATAGTAATCCTAACATTATAGCTGAAAACTATCAGAACTTAAAATCTCATCACACTGAAAGTTGTATTGAACTTTTCTTCTCTGAGTAAAGCTTATATTCTCCTTTCCTTGATGGACTAATGTCTACAGTAATGTGTAACTTTGTGAAATATAATTGCGTAATACGGATCAATAACTGCTGCTGTTAGTGACAAATCGTCCCTTGCGAATCAGCTGGTTCTATGTCCACTTTTCCTCATTTTCAGAAAACAATTTCCCCCTGTCTGATCTCTGATATTTAGAGAGTTATCAATGATCATTAGTGTGGAATCTGTTGGGTGTGGAAGGTACCCTAAACACATTGTTAACATGTTCTAAATCTCCATAGGCTTAGCGATATAAGAAGTTAAAAATGGACATAGAACTTTCTGATTCAGAGGTATGGAAGTGTCCCCTGGTCAACAAGCTCTATGTCCAACATCAGACCTGGTGCCTTTACAGGTTTCACTTCTGATCCAAATCAGGAAGTTCTGTATCCACCAGAGTTGTTTTTAAAAGAAGTTCTGAACGAACTAAGAACGTTTTAGTTAATGATTACATGTATTTTATACTTTCAGAAGGGATCGAAATTGAACGTATTTTGTTTTTTTCTGAGAAGTTCTCATTTTGTGCTTTACATGTGCTCCACAGCCATTTTGAGCGAATGTCACATGATCCAGGTGTGGCCCCTGATTGGCTCCTTGTGAAATGTAGAATAATGGTAGTGATGTTTTAATGATATGTTCGGTAATTTTTTTTAGTTAGTTAGCGTAGTTTTATTTCAAGCCAGAGCCGGCCCAAGGCATAAGCAAACTAAGCAGCTGCTTAGGGCCCCGCGGCCACTAGGGGCCCCAAAGAGCAATTAAAAATGTTTTTGTTTTGTTTTTGCTTGTATGAGTGACGATTTATGATCAAACTTATACTACTGTACAAAAACACACTTTTCTGTGGTGCTGTTGATGTAGGCCTAGTAATTCTTCCTGCTTCCGTTTAAATGTGAAAACTCTGCTGCACCATAACGTGTGCCTCCTGCCGTGTAGTGCGCACTACTCATCCAACTCATGAGTACTTCCAATCAAAACAATGTCACAAAAAAGGATGCTGATAAAAGAAAGAGGAGAAAAAACACAAATAAAACGAAATATAAGGCTCCAAAATCTAATTTTGCTTAGGCCCCAGTGGAGGCTTGGGCCGGCTCTGTTTCAAGCACATAGAATCAAACAACACAGAAGCAAACAACATGATCATACAAAATGTTCTGCACATGAAAAGAAGTGGGAAGAAGTACAAGTTATCAACTCCCACCCCTTTTTACAAACTAATCGTTAAATTAATTCTGCTTCCTTTGCTTTGTTAAGACACTTTTATTCCTATATACATTTACAATAACACAAAAACATCTGTACATATCATTCACATACACTTTTTCAGTTACCTCACACACAATCTAAATGAATAAAGACTGTACTCCTTTCAGTATTTGCTGTGTGTTAAACAGGTTTTGCTCCTGAATCAGAAACTCAACAGCAGCAAACGGTTAAAGCAGCTGTGCTTTTGAGCTGTCGGCTGACATTGTTCACTGCACTTTCTCAGCTCCCACTGGTACTTGAGACATGTCGAAACTAAAGTAAAAGTGAGTGTAATAATGTGTTTGCGCCGCACTGTGTAAAAATCAAATAAAAACTCAAAATCCTTAATTAAAAGCAAAGCTGCGATTTATAAACGCAAATAAAGAAACTCCAATTTTTATAAAGATTCGCACATTTTCTCAGCCAGGTGCTTATTCATACACCACCCACTATCTCCTACTAAAACCACACTCTCATAATAACCTGGTGCTTATAGCGTATTTATTCACTTTCAAAGACACACCACCGTCAAACAAACTATTAAATGTAATGTACAACATGCAGACCACACGCTGCAAATAACTGTTTTCCACTAATGACCATGCAGCAGGAGCATTCACAGCATTCACCCTTTAATAACCTCAGTTCTCGCATCCTTTGTGTGTGTGTGCAAATCCCACATAGTAACATTACTGTAATATATGACTTTGTTTACAGTTGGAGCCCTTAGTGCCACTACAGTTATTCATCTCCACCACCTTTTTACTGTTATTTCCAATGAGGTAACAATTTCAAAGCAATTTTCCCGATTCTAACTAGACCAACTGGGAATATGTTTGTTGAGAATGATGTGACTGGAACACATCACCATCACTCCTCTCCAGATTACTGTCATGTTATGGCGCTACAATATAATTACTGTATATGAATAATGCTGCGTAATATCTCTGTCTAAATGAAGCAGGACCTAAATTGGCCCCGGAAGGAAATCTAACTCATTGAAATTGAGAAAGTATTTGATGAACTTATGTGAGTTTTATATTATTCCTCTTTGAAAATGTTGTTTCTCAGTCTATATGCTCTGTGATGACAGTTTAATCTGCTCTGTGAGGTTGTACTGTTTGTCCAGCTGACCCCGCAGTGTCCACCAAATGAGATTATATTTAACACGAACACATAACACTGTAATTTAAAGTTTATTTCATACGTTTATATTTACTCACATCACATGCGGTGATTATTACGAGACAGCCAGTACAGTACGTCTTATTGCACTTCTTTTATTCGTCCCCTCCTTACTGCATATTTTCTGTGTTCTTTGAAGCAGCATTTAGAGATCTGAGATAGCCTTGATAACCGCAGACCAGATCGATTTCCAGGTTGAACAGAGGATGAAGGACAAAGGAGAAAAGAAATAAGTGAAATGAGATGCACTAGTGGCTTGACTAAAGCAAGAGCAACAACAGCAGCAAGAGTTTGCAAAAGTTTCTTTAGTCAGGGACCATTCATGACATAGATTTACTCCACCTTGTAGCTATAACACTAAATGAAATTATCATTTCAATATGATTTGAATTTCTCACTATTATATTTTAAAAAGAAGTATATTCAAGGAGATTTTTTTTGCAACTGGTATATGCAGAATGTCCCACAGGACTGACTAGACAAGCCTAATGGTGACTTTAGAATAATTATCTGCATTAACATCCGGTCCAAAATATTTCATTTGTGTTATTTTAAAACTACTCCCTGAGGAGATCACACCACCTGTGTCTGCCCCTTACTGCCTGAATCCCCATGTGAGCCCGAGCCTTCTCCAAACACAGGCCAGTGAAATGCAAACAGACTAATGAGGGATTTATCTGCTTCCCTCCTTTTGACTCATACATCCCAGCTCTACTTCTGCCCTGTATTAGCATAGTTTTTCTCCACAGTGAGATCATAATCCACTTGTATGTCCTTGAATGTAGCACAAGGAAAATGCAAAGTCTGTAATTTTCTGTCAACATAACTGGAATCATCCCACTGTTCAGTAATCCAATTAAAATTATTCTCCAGCCCGATTCAAATGAGGGTCTTTCCTTTTCACTGCCACCAGATCAGCGATGTGGGGGGTTGTTAAGTACGTATTACTCACTGTGGGTGGCTTGCCACTATGCAACAGCCAGACCCCATCAGAAGAAATATTATACTGAGCCTTCATTACCCTCTAGACCAGTAACATATCCCTTAGCTAATAAGAGAAAATGTACGAGTTTGACACAAAACAATATTTAGTCAGGATCTGGATATAAAATTACTGGTGGTGACATGTTCTTCCTGTTGCGTACATGGTTTACGTCTGTGACATCCATTCCAAAAAATTATATGTGTAGCTGCTGCCACCACTGTAAGACAATTTTACACAAAAACATCAATTACAACCAGTAATGAAAAACCCATAACAGCATCCTGAGAGTGAATGGAGAAGTCTCTCCACAATCATCCTAATTATCCCTGGACTCTTTACCCATTTCCTCTTCCTCTTTTTCTCTCAACCTCTCTTCCATTTTTCACTTTCTCACATCCATTCTTTCTAATTGGATCTGATGAGGATGGGGACTTCATTACCGGCTTGGTATGAATTATTATGGGATGTAATTGGCCCTCCAATCCCATAGGAGGTGCCCTGTTCCAGCTGGTCTAACCGGTGGAGGATCTTCTGGTTTCGGTGGAGGCCTTTGCACATCTGAGGTGCAACTGTCACGCATCAGCATTTACATTTATGTCTAAATCCGAAAACAGTGCAATGGATTTCTGCTGGACTCACAAGATTCACTGCGTAAATTAAAATGAGGTTTCAGCAGATGCTTTTGAATTGCCCATATTTACAGTCTTACTCGTAAAACTGATGTTGATGGAAATCTCTCTGTTCCATAATCATGAGTTAATTAACAAGTGTTAATGACTTCTGAGATGCTAATTGAAAGTCAGTGTTTACAACACAACAAGCAATGCATTCAGGCAATGGAAAGGAGTTCATGACTGATGTATGTATGGCCGGTATTGCATGGCCCATCGCTCTGCAAGACTTATTTAATAAATCATGTTGTCCTGTTAGAATGACTGATAATTACCCCTGTGATCGCACAGTGAAACATTTCTAAAGGACTCTAAAATGTTTTCCTCATTCACTCATTACACTTAGGGCTGCCTCTTTTCTTATTCAAGCAGATTAGCAAGTCTGTAATGTGATATGGTGTCAGAAAGACAAAAAAAAACTGATGTTGATTGCTAATTGAAAAATTAGAAAGTCAATTAGAGGATGGAGATCTAATTAAACTGGAATTGAATGGAAATCTAGCTCAGGACTCAATTGCTCTCTCCAATTTATAATCTCCTCAAGGCTCTGGTTTGTCTGGTGAGTGAATGCGGTTCTCCTCTGTGTGTTGCTCAAGTGCAATTGGCTTTTCCAGCGTAGCCATCTGACAGACTGATTTGAATTCAATCAGTGATCCCTCCTTTGCTGCGTGATAGATGAAAATAATAATGTAAATTCATTACGTGGATGCGAAGTCTCAAAACAAAGACAGACCTCTGTATCTGTTCCTCTCCCAGGAAACCCACGAGGAGTCGTTTTCTAATTCAGAGTTAAGGTGTACAAGACAAGGGAGGCACAGAACAGCACATCTAATATCTTAGTTAAGGGCATCGCTGCTATTCTTTAAGGAATTTATGGGAAAATGAACATGTCACTCATGACAAACTAGTGTGTGTGCCGCTCATAAGTTATGCTGTCAGACTCTGAGGCTACCTGTGACTGTCTTAGATCTATTGCACTCCAGCAACATCATGGCATCCACTCACATCATCGTTTACCCCTCAGTTGGTCTACCTCATGCAACGGTGGGGGTAAAACTGGTTAATTATAAATAACAACAGCCCGGGGCATCGCCAGAAAATGCATTGCTACGCCTGGGCTCTGATGCATGAGGGACCAACAACAGTTTTCGGCTTCACGATAGGAGTTCTTTGACAAACAGCTGCGTGACAAATGAAAATAGTGTTAGCCGACAGTAATCTATAGTCTTCCTCTGCTTCATTGTGTAGTTGGATGTAATGTGTTATGGGATTTTGTAGGTATACTGCTGACTACTGCATTTTTTTCCCCACTTTGCCCTAAAACATATTTCCTGCCTTTTGGCAATTACTCCAGAGATCCATGAAAATTATGGATTTAATGTTCAAATGGATGGAAATGAAGTCAGTTATCAAACACGGACTTTCACAACCACTGCTGGAATACAATTAATGAGGATTTTTCATAATATCAGAGTAATTTAGTTTAAAATAGTGTGTCACTAAAGAGGATAGTTTTATAGAACGGAGAAAAGTGATTCTAGAAGAAATTCACAGTGAAAATCCTACAAAGTTTTCACTCTAGGTTGTTACTTGATGGCAAAGTCAGGTTTTATAGTGTTCTGAAAACATATTGAGATACTATCTAATCCACATATGTAGCACACATCTCCTTGTGCTTTATTATGTACAAAGCTCTCTGCAAACAAATGGAATAATCATTTGTTCAGTTTGGGGAGGGCTCCACTAAGCCATTTATCCCGTCTCATTATCTAAGGCATCCTCCTTCACTCGCAGTGAAGGCAAGGACAAACATTCACCTTCGTGTCCCTGCTTGATCTAGTTTTTCTCCTCAGTTGGCAGAGATTGCTGAAGCAGGACAGACTGGATTTTCTCTTCAGAGTTATAGAGTATAACCCCACTTTAAAACACCCCAGGTGATGAATCAGACTCTTCCTTGAAAGCAGGACTGAAGGTCTCGCTTTATATTTTTAAATTAAGATTAAATATGGAAGATTTGTTGTTGATGAGCACAGAAGTCAGATTTCTGTATTGCTATCGGTTTTTGTCATATATTTTTGGCGTTCTAAAACTTTATTTGACCGGCAGATGAAATATGAACAGATACTGAGGAAGCAACATGCAACAAAGAGGAACTGAACCAGTAGTGTTGTAGTTCATGGCCACTGCCCTTAAACACTCCCCCGTGTAATTCAGATAAAAAAGACTTTCAAAAAAATCCCCATGGCCAGTATTTTTCTTTGTTGTCTCTTTATTTGTGTACCTGCATGTGTTTGGCTGTGGATGCTACACATTGCGTCAGGTATTGTGATTTTTCTAGTATTTTATCTTTCTCTTTGCAGGAACTGAGCTCTAAATATACTTCTAAGAACATTTTACATTTGGCACTCTAGCCTTTTAAGTAGATTGACTTGTGGCTATTATAGAAAAAATAGCAAAGGCTTTCTGTAATAGTCCTTTAAGAAGCCATTACGGAGTCAACAGTAATAAATTATGAACAATACTGTAATGAGCTTGCAAGAGAAGAAGCCCATAGAACTTATTAATGATGACTGGTCACAGACACTTAATTCAAACCATTAACTCTGATTCATTTGTTAATATTTATCAGAAAGGGGGAGTGTATGAAAAATGACTTGAGGGAGCTGAAATGTTATTAAGCTGGAATTACTTCTGCTGCCTTTTCAGGGCGCAGGAAACTCTGAAGTTCACAAATGAACTGCCCTGCTTGAAAGCGAGTAGGAGTTTGACCTTATCTACTGCCTGCTATACTGTACATGTGTTACTGTGAGGCTAAAGGAGAAAACCAGAGCAAAGGACAGATAGTGAATGAGTGTAACAGAATGGAAATGTCTCCGAGCATGTGAGTGTGACTTCTACAAACTTGGTGAACGGTGGAGGTGACCTATGGAAAGCCAGAGGCGGGGCGTGACACCCCGATGCGGCCTGCAGATATCCAGCACCTAAACATGCAAATAAGGAGCATGGCATGAGGAATATAGGAAGTAGAACAATGATAGGAATGAACAGTGGGAGTCAGAGTCTGGTGGCGCATCTTTTGGTGGTGGGTGTGTCTCCTGTGCGTTGACCAGTCTGCCCCCTGCTCTCCACGAGGCTTTGTCCCTGTGGCCGTGGGTGACAGGGCCTGGAGAGAGGGGAGGGGGGAAAAGTCACTCCCATCTGGTACAGTCAGATCAGTGTGGTCTGAGATGGAGGCGTAGGAGTGTGGGGGGGGGGGTCATATGTCCCTCTGCATCAGTGACAAGTCCCCTCTGCCAATGATGACACTTTGTCCACTGGGGATAGACTGTTTTCTTTCGCTTGATAGAAATGGGACAAAGGCTTTCGCTTTTGTTTGTTTTTCCATGAACATTTCAGTTTTTTATGTGGTTCAGTGAGAAAAAAGATTATTGTGAAGTAAAATATCAAAGTTGACTTGAAATATTTGCTTTTTCTGTTCATTAACAGAGCATAAGTTATATTTGTCGGATTAAGTTTCTCTGTTTTTATAATAAAAACCAGTGTTTCTTATTCATATGAATTGCCCTTAATGGTATATTCAAATTAGACTTTTTGTGTGTTTTACCAAATACAAATTTCTTTCCAGTATCTCCCATAACCATTCTATTTGTGATGGTCATCCAATATCAATTGCTCATGCATCTGCCTGTGCTGTCGTCCTCCCTAAAAGCTTTTTCGCCCACACACAAATAACGTTCTGTAAGTAATGCATCTCATTTTTTTGCTCCCCACTTCAAGAGATAATGGATGTGCTTTGTTTGTTTTCTATAAAAGTATGACAATCAGACTGTAGGTAAAAGTTGTTTAAAACCACTTAGATGAAAAAGAAAAGTGGTGAAAAATGTGAACAATATACAGAGACGACTCCTACATTTGTCAGTCTGCGTAAATAGTTCTCAACCACAAAATCGAGTTAAGTTTTGCCGCTGCACTCATCAATATTTCTCACATTAACTATAAATCAATCTGTCTAACGTGCATTTCGAGTATCTGAATCTGAAGCTTTGGTAGTATTTTCCAGCCTGCGACAGTAAGGCTGTAAACCTGCTCTTTCTTTAAGGCTTTAAAATAACCTCAAAGTAGGTCTGAGGTCTAATGAGTGCCAAGAGAAAGTCGCATAGGTCAGCAGTCCTTGCTCTTCAAGTGGTTTTAGCATATTTTTGATGGAGTTTTAGGGTCATTGTCCACCTAGAGACATGAACTTTCCAAAAAAACTTTAAGCTTTCAAGGACATACTTCTATGGACAAGAGTGCTACTTCTCTCTTTGGCTACCAATTCAGTTTTTAACCATATCAGTTAATATTTAGCTGCAGAAAACCCCCAGGAGGGATTATTTCGGGGGAAAGTCAGACTACACCTATACATCACATCAAAAACAAAAATTAGTAACACTCATATATTGTTCCCCTTCTCCTTTTCCCTTTGGTTCTGTGTCTATTTGCCCTTCTCATCTGGTTCCTCTGTGTCTAAGCCTTGTTCTTTTGGTGATGAGCCAGTCACTAATTGCTTGATGAGCTGTCAGGGAACACGAGCTAAAATTCCACCTTGTTTTCCGAGGAATCCTAGTGTGAAGGGCACAGACAGAACTTATAAGGTGATTTAAATTATTAATCATGCACTGTGCTTGTTAGCTGGAGGGTCAGTGGACCGTGCCCAGTGTCTTGCCCTCTGCCCCTAAACTACCTCAGCTGTTAATCACAGTGTCACACAAACTGATTACTTGGCAGCGCTCGTCATCTTCATTACTAAAATTATTCTGAAAGGGGAATGAGCTTATGCTAGAAGAGAGTTGAATCAAATCAGGACTGAAAAAAAATCCCTCCTTCAAAAGGCATAACAGTAAGTCTATCTAATAGCATGATTTTTACCCACTTTCATGTCTGTTTTTAACCCTTAAAGACTTAAAAGTGGGGTAGGAGAGCTTTGAAAAAAGGTACAAGCAAGCTACATTTTGAAGATGCACAATTCAAAAGTCCAAACCCCTTTCTTCAGATGTCCCCCCTGACGCCACGCATCCAGAGTGCTGGCCCATGCAATGCTTGTTCCTGAGGGTTCACGAGCACTGCATAGCATCAATTCACCTGGCTCTGGCTTCGGCTCACAGATCCATATCAGGGTTCTCTCCAGACGATGGAACAACGGCGCTGCACCAGTATACTGCTAGCACAGCGCCGCTATACTCATTTTCAAATTTAGGGAATGTTTTTTTCTATTTTCCCCCGATAATTTTGCTAAAATCTACTGAAATCCATCAGGTTTGCAGGTACGCACTCAATTTTCCTGCGCCATGTTGGTTTTTCGTTTGAAATCTCGCAGAGTTGCGTCTGTCACAAGGTTTTAGCATGAGAATTTCTTCCGAGGAGGGGGGCATTCCAGGATACTGTTATTTTCTGGGGGGAACTGTACCTCATTCAGTCTCTTCTGCCTTACAGAACAGCCCCAAATCATACCTAGTTGGCTAATGTTACATTCTCTAGTGATTTATGTTAGGCACAGAACAGTTTGCCAGTGAACTATCCTTCCTAATATAGCTAATATAGCTAGCCAAGCTCTGGCTCTGGCTTCATTTCCAGTGCAAGTGCTCCAAGCCTCTGAGAATGTGTGATACATGCACGAAGAGGGGTGTGCGCAGAGGGGGGAGGGACGAATGGCAGTTGAATTTGATAGACTTATCACCATTGAATCATTTCATTGGGCCAGTTAGAATGATTGGATGGCATTTTTTCAATCCTGTCCATTCCAGAGGTGACTAATTTATTTTTATTTTTTGTGTTAGAGCTTTAATTAATTGGTTGTAATCGGAGTGTGAGGGGGAATTTTAAGTAATATAGTAAAAAATGCTCCAGGAAAACATCTCCTATCCCACCTTTAAACAAGCACTGGTGACCAGAAATATTTCCTAATCTAAAATGTTGAATATCTTTTCAACCACGATTCCAATCAATGCACTTCAATAATTCAAGTAAATACAGTTTCTCAACTTTTCACTGGCATCCGATTTGATCCATTTGGATGCAGAGTCTCCATAATAAATGTAGAAATATTATCATCTTATACAACAATGAATTACCATTAAATCCCATGTTGTTTGACAAATGACAGTGGTTGTAGATGCTTTCTTTTATGTCCAGTTAATGAGGCATGTTGCTGAAATAGTCATTTTACTTTAGTTTACTCTGACTTACAGTAGTAACCTTTGAATTTACTTTAAACATTTATGAAGACCTACCTGGTTAATAGATAAAATGTAGGAAATTCACTAAAAATTGCAGAAGATTAAATGGTATGAAAGGTCAAATGTAGAGAAAAATTCATTTATAAATTACCATAAGAACATTTCAAGGCCTTTAAGGATTAATCTTTAAGTAAAACCTTGAAACATTACTTGTTTTCTTGCATTATGTCTCTATTTAGGGTTTAACAAAGTACATATAAGTACTTTCAGGTTTGATGACAGGGGTTTTTTCTACTGACATTTCTAATAAATGTCCAGCTTTTCTGCATGGCCATTCCAGTAAATCAAAGTGAATAACAGTGATGAAAGTGAACAAATGAAATCAAATAAAACAGGGTCACACATCACTGGAAGGGCAACAAATGGGCACTGAAATGGAAGTAATTTTTTTCCCTTGTGTCTCAACAAAAACGGGAAAAAAAGCCATCCACTGTGGTCAAAAAGCAAGTTGTCATTTTGCCCAGAGCACCGCCAACCGCATCAACAAAAATATAGGTCTGCGTGGAACTTTGTATGACAGAGGAGGGTCACTCATTTTAATGTAAAAGGACAGTTCTTTTGTGGAAAAGCGCTGAGTGATCCAAATTCCCAGCAAGGTAAAAGCGGGTTAAATAACCTGAATCTTATTCAGTCTGATTTCTTCTGTTCTGTACTGGCAGAGGTTTTCCAAAAGTTACAGAACCTGCTTTTTTATTGAATTGAAGTGCTGGTGGTTTTTGAAATGTTTGGATACTTCATTTTTAATCTAATATTATTCACCTCAGAATGTGAATTGAATAATTTAATGAAGTGGAAAATATATGTTGCAGATAAACTTGTTTGATGTGTCAGTATTTAATGATTTTCAGTGAAGTATAAAGAAATAAACGAAGTCAATAGAATAATTTTTATACGTTATTAGTATTACACCACCGACCAACCAAGGTGTTACTCCTCTTTACAGATAAGATTAATGATTTCAAACTAAGAATGAGAACAGGCTGAAATAAATAATCTCTACACCGTTGCAAATAAATACTTGTGAAGAAGCAGCATTTTAAAATTGAACAACATCGCTGAAATCGAGACAATGGAGACAAGGGAATTAAATGTTCTCATGGACAATGCAGCCTTTTGCTTTCCTGAATGTCTGCTCTTAACAATCACATCCTCTTATTTCTTTCAGTGCTTTGTTTTTCTTTAACGTGTTCATGTAAATCTGAGAATACAAAATTAACATCTTGCTTGTGTTGATCTAAACCTATTCCCATCAGAGTTAATTCAACACATCTGACGGTTCTGAACAGCTGCTCCAGAGCTGCAGCCGCTCTAAGTGGACAAACACCTTCTCAGTCACAAAATTAACAGGAACCTATTTTATTTTTTATTCCAAATAAAAAAGGAGGGAAAAAAAATGTCTGTTTGCTCTAATCATGGACATCAGACTTGTGGTCTAAAGTGTGATGAAAACAAAGGAGTCATTTTCTATAGTTCCTATTTTCTTTCTTGTATGACTCAGATAAAACCCTCTCCAGCCGCTGCCCTGGGGATGTGTACAGTTTGTTTGCTGTGGCAAACAGCCTTCTCCAGGGGGGTATGAAACATGCTGGAGCCCATTAAGTGTCATCGACCACCATGTTAGGCAGCTAGCTAGTAGACAGCATACGTCTGTGATGCTAGTATTTGTGGCATTGCCCTCCTCCACTACCCTTTAATTACTTTACACCTGATTTCAAAGGTCTCTATACTGACTAACACACAGTCCAGACAGGTTGTATATGAGTCACATGTGAGATACACAGAAGCAGAGGCAGTGGCTGAAGGCCATGTCCCTGTGGGGAGTCCAACCCTGTGGCATATTTAGCCTCTGTGTTTCTCTCTCCTCCACTCACCCCGACTCCCCCTCTACCCCTCCAGGCCTGGCACATGTGTGACATATAATTGATTCATTAATAATGTGAACAGATGTTTCTGGTCCAGTCTGGCATGTTGCCAGTTTGCCAACATAGTATTTTACAGCCACAGGCAGCCCAACGGCATCCCATTATATGTGCACTGACACAGAATGAATGAAGGTGATGTATTTTTGATCCTTAAGAGAACAGAGGGAGTAAAGTGATGACATAGTTTATATTTATTGTACGATAAAGAGAGATTCACAACTCAAGAACAAAATAATGCTCGCTCTTGGGTCTAAATTGTCAACTTCATTACGATGCATATGAAGACAAGCCTTAAGACGACATGTGGCTCAGTCTGCCTGTTTTAGCTGAACATAGTAACTAAATGGCCTTTTTTTTTTTTAATGTAATGCGCAGATGCTCTCTTATTGTGATTGTGGATATACAGATACAGGTACTGCTACTACTACACAGCCATAAAAAAACCAAACATTGATTAGTCACACAATAATAATGCTAGCTTTGTTTTGTTCGATATTTCATTGTGTTTTACGCAGAGGTGTTATTCTTTGGTGCTATGTTTTTTTTGTTTTTCTGTGGGGGATTTCTATTTGTCTGAGGTGACCATCTTTGTTATCACCCCCTGCTGTTTAGACCTACTGGCCTGTCACACCTGGTCAGACTCCACTCCTGCTCTCACTGGTAGAATATCAGATCATCATTAATCAGAGGGGATGGAGGGTGAGAGAAAACACAGTTGTAGGATGTGCAGCGGGACGCGAAACAAAATGTCATCGCCTTCCATGGCAGCAACATGATACACTCAAATGTTATCATGAGCCAATTGTGCATGCGGAGAATATCAGTTTTCGCTACTCTGAAAGGATAATAAGTATTGTAGCCGATATGTGGGGGGTTTTGTTCTAATGAGATGGAAAGGAGAGGCTTTAGAGCTCATGGTGAAGGTCTAATTAATCAGACTCTGTGGCAGTTTCCCACAGCTATCCATTAGGGTTTCATTCAACAAGTCACTGGAGCTTCAATCTCACTTTCTTTGTTGGAAATAGCTCCATAATAATAACATGATTGGAGATTGATCATTGGAAGGCTCTGAAGGGAAATGCATGTGGTGAGGAATAATGATGCCCTGTATATATCTGGATGGATATTCCTCAACCAAAGGATTTTATACAAATTCAGAATTCAGAAGCAATTCAAAATGGTTCCAAATCAATTATGTTTTTCCATCAACATGAAACAGTCTGACAGCGGCCGTAAAGCATTTTCACAAGGCTTACTCATACCATGTGTCTAAAGCACAAGGGAGGGCAGCAATTTTTGTATAGAGGTGAGAACTACTGCAGAGAGCTATGTGGGCATTCAACATTAAGCCGGAGCTCCCTGTGGCCACACTGTAAGCACACTGAGGATAGAAACAGTCTGTTATAAATTAAAGATGGGTAATACAAACAGTCTGTTAACATTCACTGCCCTGCAAGTCCTCTCTAGTGTATGAGGCCGGAGACCTAGTTTCAGTCGAAGCTGAACATGTGGAAAAGCAAATTTAGTAAATAATGGCTTTCTTTTCCCACTATGGCTTGTGTAAAAATCATTTGCAACAGTACATTTCTTTAAAATCAAAAGTGAATCCTCACCTGGAAATGGGTAACACTGAATAAATGGAGTATATAATTTATTTCCTTTTCCACCGGAATGGAATAAGTGTTCTCGGCTGTGGAAATTTACATGATTTAACCGTCTACATGTTCTACAGTTTCACATGTTTAGGCATAACTTCTCACAGAATGAATGTTATATGAGTCAAATAAACTTCTATTAAGTGTTTTTTTTTTTTTTTGCTCGCTATAAACCTGTAAATTAACTACTATTTCTCCTGTATGTTCTTAGGAAATGTCAAATTTTAAACGATACAAGGCTGAAATCACGAGTCTCTCCTTCAAATGTCCTCTGCCTCAGATCCTCCTGAGTGCACAGTCTGCCTAAATGCTTGTGTCAGTAAAAGTTTGTGGCTTATTTTGCAGCAGCTGGTGATTCAACCAAAAGCCACCCCTCAGGCTTAACACCGCAGGCCTCATTAATGCAAATCTAGCTTTAACAGACTGAGGGGGGAAATTGGCTCCCTCCATTTCATAGCAAAAGCAGCAACAAGGTGAGAACACCAAGAGGTTAAGTAGCCTGGGCACAGGATATTAAAGCCAAAGTACCAATCAACTGGTGGTCACATTTGGAAACCGAAATCTAGGAAAGCGTTCAGTCAGAAATATGACATTTGATAAAAACTACTTGGAATGTAAGCAATGCTATGCTAAAGACTGAATCATTATCCCACTATCTGACAGTAAAGCATAGTGAACCAAAAAAATTAACGTGTCGCTGCTCACAACATGTCTGTGCTGCTGTCTTGGTTGGAAGCAAAAGAGACAGAAAAATCATTTTAACAAAGGCAAATATTCACAATGATTCTATTTGCCTAATATTAGCAAACATTAGTCACTGCGGTTGTTGTTTGTCTTAGTTCTCGTCACTTCAAGGTTCTTGAATACTGTCCTGTCACGCTTTTCAGATAAAGCTCAAACTTCCCAATTAAATTGACATGGCCCAAAAGTTTCACGATGAGTTTGAGGGCTTTATAATGAGGGGAATTTGGTGCATACAAATGTGCATGTGCTGCCTGTTTTCATCCTTTGTTCAGAAAACACAATATAAAACGGGAACAAACAGGACATATTCTGTATTCTGCGTCTGTGTAACACGCTTTACAATTAGCATGAACTTGAAGATATTTAAAGGGTATAGAAGAGGGATTTATTGGAATGACTTTTAATCTAAATATCAATTATTGCTTTCTATTTCTGAAACTCAGTGCTCACATGAGCTTCTGACTCCAACCACCAGTTTCGATTGCATGCAATGACTCTGAAAACCATTTAAATATATGTGACTGTGGTCGTAGCTACTGTAAATGAATAAATGGTTATGCCTACCTTAAATAATTATTGCCTTGTGATAGGCTGGAAACTGATGAAGTTAGACAGAGAGGTAATGCTAGAAAATTAGAGTGAGGACATGTTCACGGTTGCATGGAAAAAGTGCTGTCAGTAACAAATATTAACAGAGAAACCTTTCATATGTCTTATAAAGAAGTGAACAGATAAACCCTAAATATTCTAAATGTTTTTGTCATAATTACAAAATACTGAAACAAAAATCATTATTTATAAGACAGTTCAGCTCAGAGCAAATGCTTACCACCTATTGTTCAGTCTGTCATAATGTGACTTGAGGCGCTTCAGTGAAGCATCCCAGAATGGATGCATTGTGTTTTTAACACATGGATAAACTAGTTCCTCTGAATTGCAACGGCGGTGATATTAAGAGGAGAAAAGTAATAACATGATTGCTGTAGGCAGGAGGAGGAGGAGGAGGCCAGTTGGCTATTCTGTGTCCATCGGTTCGTGCCACTCTATAATGAGGGACATCGCAGCACTGCAGGTTAACATTCTGCTCATCTCTTGGAGACACCATGTCAATATGGATTAGGGGACTGAGGTTGCCCTGAAGGGGAAAAAAAGCCTCTTCCATCTTCAATTACAATAAGCAAACAACTCCTAGGAATGAAAGGGAGAGAGGGAGGAGATGCACTTTTAGCAGCACCAGGTTCAACCCACACAAGACTGAGTAAACATTATTAGCTTAATAACATTTTCAATTAGCTGTAACCTGCATAACCGCAAGCTAATGGAACAGAAAGCCCAAAATTAATTATAAAAATAATTTGTAATTACAACAGAGTTGAAAGGCCCTCACAGGTCCTAACTTGGATGATGACACTGACCTAATTCAATGTAATCATCCACGCGTGAACGATGTATGTGAATGTATTCCTCCAACTCTCCTGGCCTTGAACACGTGTGAATATACTGAGTTCTGCCTTTACTTCTACTTGTGTTCTGGGTTATTACCACTGTTCTATGGAACACTGTGCCCTTATGATGTGTTTATGGCACGTTACAGAGCAGATACACTTGTCTGAACGATAACTGTCTACCCACTAGTGTCCTCAATGATTAAAGGAGATGGAAAGTGTTTTATGATCTAAGCAGAGCCCAGGTGCTGCATCACTTACCATCTGCTTTTGCTTGTATATCCTGGATGTTAGCTTTTTATAGCCTGTTCAACAAATTCTGACTAGGAGGAACATTTTCAAAAGCGCTTTAATTAATAAACATTTTCATCACAAGACAAAATATTTATTGCTCCTGTCTGATTTTTGTCGGAGTTTTCTACAGCTCAGTTCTCCTTTCGTCGTCGCCCAACTCATTATCAACCCCAAATCTGCTGTTTGTTCCGTCATTTGGCTGGTTTTCATGACACGGAGGAGTTTTACAAAGCCGCTGAGTACACTAATGGATTGGCCGGTGTGTCATGATGAGATATAATGAGCACCGGTGGAAAGATATCAGACTCATTTCCATTTGTGTATTTAAAGGCAAGGTGTACCATGATGTTTGGAATGTAGTCCAAGCTAACTGTCCTGCACGACTCCGAGAATAGCAGATTCGCTTAGGTGCACACGCTAAGGAACTGTCATCGCTGGCTGGAGCATATGTAGACTGAAAAAAGCAGCAAAGACAATGTAGATCATTAACCACCAAATGATGCAGTTCAGTACTTTATTTCATCATATTTGTATGAACATTTAGAATTGCCAGATTTTTTCGCATGATAAGACTTCATAAAAAGTTATTTCTAAAACTTTTGTTGGTTTCCATCCTCTTAAAAACCTGCTCAAAGTGCTTTAGCTTTTATTTAGTAAATACCTGTATTTTAAGTGCACCAATGATATTCTTACTCATGCCAGTGTTTAAAGCTTAGGAAAGAAGATGCTTTTATACATGAGCTATCTAAGCAGCATGGAAGATGTTTAGGCTTGCATGTCTTCTGGGATTTGCTTTAAATGGTTTTTACTGGAGAGTCATTAATATTTTAAAGAGTGTAATAGGCCCCGAGCCTTGGGACTTTGTTGGCACCATGATTACAGCGCACATACCCATTAAAAGTGATTAGCTCTCATGTGAGGGAAAGCCCATGTCCACAAAATGCTTTGATAATAATTTTGTTCTAAGTATTAAATGTTGGGGCCTTATGAGTTAAGTGAACAAACACTTGCCATTGCCTGTGAAAGTGAGAAAACCCAGCCCCTGGGTACTAAATAACTTCCATCAAAGCTTGACAAATGATTTCACCACCTCTTTATTATGCATGCCATAACAGTTGGGGAAGAGAAGTGGTTGTGTTTAAATCGACCGAGCACCGTGAAATGATACCACTAATACACAACAAGCTGGTTGTTCTGGTTCAGAAATGATCTGTTCAAGCATGTTGCATGGTCGGTTTGCCCCTCACCAGGTTCTAAATACGAATAATCAGGCAGAAATCCTGTACGCCTATCATATCGATGATTCATATTTCTTTGGTATTGTTTGCACTAAATGAAATGTGGGATTCCAAGACAGAAGAAAACTCCTTGAAATTACCTTTGTTGTGTATTTTTGGATGTTGTGCTGTTGATCATGCCAGCTGCTTAAATGTATGCAGGGTCACAACCTGATCATTTTAACTCATAAAAACCTAGTGCTACTTCTGTGGCAGTTCCCTAATGGATTTTTCTTCATATCTAACATTTATTAAATAATATATCATCATTTATTGTAATATTATTTTCTTTATTTGGCACTTTTTCAGTAAAAATCAGGTAATTTTCTATATTTCATTTACTAATCATATACAGTAGATGTTCATTAAAGCTCAGCTTAAAGTTGAGGGTTATTATATATAAAAACTAGAGAAGCACTCGGAGAGCACAGACCTCCGCCAAGGCAGTGTTTGTACTTTCATCCACTAGATGGCGCTGAATGTACAGATCACCACCAAAATCTAATCATCTGTAGGATACCCCATTTCTGACAATCTGTGAAAATTTCATGAAAACCCATCTATAACTTTTTGAGTTATCTTGCTAACAGACAGACAGACAGACAGACAGACAGACAGACGCCGGCAAAAACATAACCTCCTTGGTGGAGGTATAAAAAAAAAAAGAAAAGAAAAAGTGACAAATCTATCATTTACTGAAATGAAACGAGTGTTTCCATCCACTGTCAATGATCCAACTCCATGGGTTTTACTGGTGAATTAATGTTGTAAAGGATTATGGTGTTTCCACGGTAACTACGGAGTCTCTGAGTGTCCAAATCTGATGACCATGAAAAGATGACAAACTGAATTTTTCACCAATTATTTACATGTATTGACAGGATTAGTGGATCAGCAGGTATTAGACAGTTTGATCAATAGATTCTTTTCGTCACCGGTGGATGTTTAGGTCTTTATGGGTTAAAGTACAGATTTTATGCGTTGGTACTTTTGAAATATCACAGGCTTACTGTGTTATGCATGACATGTGCGCTGTCTCCTGTGGCTGTGTGGGGACCGTGCTGTACTGCAAGCTTCAGGGAAGATTCCTGAGAGCTGGACACCATGTGGGAGAGATATGGCCATTACTGGCAGCGAAGCCTCCAGTGCTGGAACAGGCCACATCAGCGTGGGGCTGTGGGTCCTTGTTAACATTATTGGCAGGTGGTGCGTGAAGTCAGTTGTCCTTGTCAGGACCCTAAAGGCAGCTTCTCAAACTAAACTGAAAGCCTAGGGACCCTGTCAACTTCTGTCAGCCATACGTGGGAGGACAATGACACATTGAAGTGGGGACATTTCTAATTTTTCTGATATAAACACTCAAATATAAAATACTGTGTAACTGAAGAAGAAAGCTGAATTACAAATACTGCAGAATTATTTTATTTATTAGTTTAGAATATTATTTAGCCATTTTCATATTTTAATACCTGCTTCATTTTCATTAATTTTTCAGGCGTCACAAACAAAGTCTTCATTTAGAGAACCTGAGAAGTTGGAACAAAAGAATGCAGGACTTATGGTTTATAAAATATTAAAGTTATTGTTCTCAGAAGCCATGAACATTGCTGGACCCAGAGAAGTGCTCAGTGAGTAAGTGAGGAGCCCAATACAATTCTTGTTCCTTTGAGTTAATGTTGCATTGTTCATTGTCCTTTTTATTTTCCCATTTTATAACCATCGATTTAACTTCAATTTCACCTAACAGACTTTTTTCATCTCTGGTTTTGGTCTCAGTTTTCAGGAACTATAATAGCCCTATAGCGTAGAAAAATTCTGATTCTGAATGAAAAACAGTTAATAGTGCCACCAGGTGATTTAGAAAACTTATGGATGTTTCCCAAGATAGGCACTTAACTGCCACAACAACAGATGGTGCATTGCACATTTTGTTTTTATTTTTCCCAAAACAGTCATGACACTTATATTCTTAAAGATGCCAGTACAAAATGTTCTGAAGCAGCAAAAATGTAACTAACAGTAAAACAATAAACTCATGTCTCCACACCCAATATTTTAGAATGCCAGTAGTAAGGATGTGCACTGTGTGTTTGTCATGGAAATCACATGATTTTAGTGTCATATGATGCTGTTCCTTTTACTGCTTCTCATCAGTGATGCTCTGCTACTACACACCATTAGATCAAATCCATCAGATTCCATTTAATTTTATTGGAAAAGCATATAATTAGTCATCAGTTCATTGGTTCGTATTTACTTCAATATTTATTTTTCAAAGCTCTGAACATAAACTGTGCTTCCTCCTTCAAAACTGCATTGGCTTACAAGAAACACAAGACTGGTCTTAAGGTGTGTGTTCTTAAGGACTGAAACTGCCTTAAGGGAGCTTAGAAGATGAAACCACAGAAGGAAATAGTGTTGTTGAAACTCCAGCTCCTAGACAAACCTCTGTTTGTGTATTCCTCAATCAACCTTCACCTACACAAGGTTAAACTGTGCAAACATTCACAGCCTCTAATTTATAGGCTGTTCAAACAGTGTCTGGTGTTCCTGCCACATCAGACACAACAGGGAGGAGCAGATGGATACCACTGCTGACAGGGATTTACTGACATGTCTCTTTGTGTATCTGCACTGAAATATCCGCCTTAATCTGAATTATTGTATTTTCAAGTAATCAAGAAATTTGTCTGAACTGTGACATTCAGTCACTCTTAACTGTTATTAGAATTACATTACATCATTAATCAGGCACATATTGTAAGCTGTAAATGCTCATAAAACACACCAAATGAAAGTCTTTGGATGCGTTTGGAAAAAGTACTTATTACAGAAAGTATG
This sequence comes from Ostorhinchus rueppellii, assembly GCA_030068375.1. Lineage (NCBI taxonomy): Eukaryota > Metazoa > Chordata > Actinopteri > Kurtiformes > Apogonidae > Ostorhinchus > Ostorhinchus rueppellii. Next base: position 10,130,738 of record JAQQZY010000027.1, on the reverse strand, counting down.
CGTTGTCAGTTTTTCTGTGTAGTTGAGTGATTAAGGCTATGACCTATCACTTAGTTTTAAACTGAGAGTTCTTCTTATCTAAACAGTTCAGTGAGGGTTTGCTGATTTACATATATTTATAATCAGTGAGAGTGGATTTATGTTTTTCAGTTGAAAGTCACTGTGAGTACTGGTGTGGACTCTTCACTTGCATTGAAAGTGCTCACTTAAGTGATTTTGTTATGTGGCAAATATTTGCTGGAATAAGCAACACACTAAACTCTGAATACATGCTAATAATTTTCCACTTTTTACCGCCTGCATCCAGTTGTCAGCCAAGCCTTTTGAAAAAAATGTCCATCCTCACCAACTGTCGGCAAATGAAAAATCTTCAACAAGAGTTTGTCTCTCCTATTCTACTGACAGCCCATATGTTTGCTCCTAGATCTCCACTCCAGGGGTTTCTGCAGCTGTCAAAATGTCTTGGAGTACAGGTGAAGCTGAGAAAATGAGAGATGAGAACATCTCAGCAGATGATGTGCTTTAATGTTGGCCCAAACTCAAGTCCAGATTCTCAACCGGTGGGTCTAATGCTCATTAGGGTGGAGGCTTGGATATAGTGTATAAATATACATGCAGATGTTTATTTGCTCTCTTTCGTTGGCAGGTTATCGTGAACAGATTGCGCCTTCTTAGCATTGACACAGAGGTGCTGACACACAGACAGATGGGTTGCTATTTGCCCCTTGGTCTCCGTCTGATGGCGTCTACGAGGATGGATGGGCTTATTCTTAAGGTACAATTGGTCATCTCACAGCCTGCTGTGTATTTACTCAGTGATTTACTCACATCGATCCTGTTACTCTTGGTAAATAACTTCTAATCACGAGCACATGGTGAGCTTGTATTGGAAGTCAAATGAATAAATTCTGCTAGTGCATATAGTTAACAAGGACAGCACTACAACCACACAATTCTTTGGCCATTTCAGCAGAGTATGTTGGTCAAAAAAACAGCATGTTGGAATGCTTATGCCTTTGCCACATGTCACAGCTGTTCACTGGTGATGCCAGTTATAATCTACAAAAAGTAGAAGCAAGCAGCTTTTTGAGGACGCTACTTTGCATTTCTGAGCTGCACTGTGATGCAGCCAGACTCTGTGTGTGTGGGCGTGTGTGTGTGTGTCTTTACATGTGAGTGTGTGTGTAATGTCAGTCTGTCTGTATGTGTGTCTGTCTTGCAAGCTGCTGTGCCAAGCCAAAGAAGGAGTCAGGAACAGTTCCACAGATCTAGGCATTAAACTAATGTGCTGGGATCAGGGGCCAGTGCCTCACAAGCTGTCTCTTTGGCTGAAGGCTATAATACGAATGGGCAGTGAGTGAGCACTGGCGCCCGAGATGGCACAGAAACCAAACACCTGCCTAAGTCCTGTTCCAGGCCCCATAAACACACATATTTCCATCTATCCAGTGTCTCCTCCGGTTGTGATTAGTGTGATCAACAATGGACCCAGGTGATGAGCTTAATGCGTCTGTTCCTTGGCCAGAAGGACCGTTGAAAAACTCACGACTACTGGGATCATAATAATTGGTTGCACCATTATACTTCTAGCAAACATAGTGCTGCTAGTGAAATGTACACCTGCCTCTATTTATCTCTGATTTAGCACTCACTCATCACTGCTGGTGGAATTGATAATGTTCTGTGAGATGTTCAACAAACTAGTCATTATTTCAAACTTAAACTTTTAACACAGCACTTGAATAAATGAATATCAGGAACTATGTACCCCCAGGAGTTTCCATCATTACAAAACAGATTTTTATTTTAAATAAAGCTTTGAGACTTTTACAGATATATTATTAACTAGATATTTTATCAGTAAGAATAACAGCTGCAGGAAGACTGGGACTTAATAACCTGATATGAAAGGAGCTTTATTTTTATGCCTAGTGATGAATTCCTCTTGACACACTCGCTGGTAGAGGAAGTTTTCTGTCTGTGCTCCGGAGTGAAGCCACTTCTTCTGTTCAAGTGGATTTTTTTCAACTCCTTCAGTCATCTGTATGTCTCTCTAATTTCATTTCTGATATCTCTCTGGGCCAAACCAAAAGAGAAATGAAATGGAAAGAATGGATCTGTTGTCACTCTGCCATCAACTTCTACCCCCTTGACACTAAGAATAAGGTAAAGAAAATGAAACCTAGATCCCTCTGAGACTTAAAGTACTACGGCTTTTTGAGAGGATACAGTGCACCGTTTATTTTGATTACTGGCTGCAATGTGAGCATGGTTAGGTAGAGCTTATAGCTGGTGATGTCTGCTGTGTAGGATTTTGTTCTCCGGAAACTGTAGGTTGCTGCCTATTTCCGTCCTTGATTCTCACCCACTTCAGACGCCACCAGATCCAGATTTTCAAAGCTGTGGCTCATAAGAGACTACATTCTCTCCTTGTCTGGCATTAGCAATTACCGCTGCTGTGGAAAGGTCAGGAGATGTTTTTAAAATGCGACCCAGGCCTTTGCCTGACTGCTCCACTGAAACGCTGTCAAACATTTATTGGGTATCAAATGAGACTTCCACAGGTAGTGCAAAGTACAGAGCCTTGACATTCTGACATTTTATTACCAAGGTTAAAGCTTGCCAGAGGACTTTCTCTGCTTCTTTGGCCCAAGTCTCTTACAACGTAATCCTTCGGGATTGATAATTTATACTGAATTTGAAAGAGAACTGGTTATTTTAATAAGGGGAGAGCAGTATGTGTACATGTAGAAGCATGAGCAGAAATGAAATGACTTAGCCTCTTTTATTACAACAGCAAATGATCATAAGTGGCGACAGATTTGACAGATATGGATATAATTACTTTGGTCTATTTTAAAGATAATAATTATAAAAATTTAGAGAGACAATACCATATTTAGCAAGTCAGAAATGTAATTCACCAGTTCACAAGATGCTTAATATACTCTAATGTTGATAATGGAGTTGTCAGATATATACAATAAGCACATAATATGAAAATAATGACATAAAGTGCCTTAAATTCTGTTTTGGTACTAGATTCATCGCTCATGCGCATTTGCAGACAACTGAACACACATACTTGAGATAACATATAGCCTATTCTTAGACAACCGTTGACTTTCTTAGTTGAGGTTTTAATTGCTCCCCCAGAACAAATAAACCCTCCGGCTTATTCAAAGTTTAAACACTGTTCATTAACCTGAGTCTGAGCTATGCGTGGCTCTTTCAGTAGACTTTGCGTACTCTCCTCCATTTTGATTGTAATGGTAAAATGGGAGCCCTAATGTGAACCTAATTCACTTCACCCCTCAGCAGTTTAGGCTTTGCCTCATCCATCTCACTTAGAAACTGCATAGCTAGCCAGATCCCCGCTGTATAGAGACATCAGGTTTATTACGCTGCCTAACGCAAGGATGCTAAATTATTTATCTTATTTATCCACGGTATTGCAAATAACTGCTGGACACAGAGTTGGAGCATTCTAGTTATACTATGTTCTGTCTACTATTCTGCAGTAGTGAATTGTGAAGGAGGGGCATGAATAATAAAGACAAATAGAAAACATTTTTTTAAAGGTCACGTCTGTGTGTTTCAGATTTTCTTTTTCAGCGTGGTTGCTTCGTGAATATCAGCAAAGACACTGGTATAAATATAGTTGTCACATTATTCCACCTGTCCTTTTTTGTAAATATAATCACTCCTAAATATTCATTGGAAAACGTAGATGTTGGAGCAAAACAGGTATTCTATTCTGTAAAAAACAAAAAAAACAAAAAAAAACAAGGGGGATTAAAAACATTAGTTGAATATTACAACATTTACAAATGAGACAAGTCACTCTTGATAGTGAGAAAATATGTATTCTGCTCCATTTGTAATTATACCAAATGCATGCTGGGATATAGATTTGCTCCAAGCTAAATGGAACACAAGATGGATAATGGGCTTTTGATGCATACATTTTCTTTTTGTCAAACACATGAGAAAGCACCAAATGCATCACATTGCAGAACCCTGTGGCTACGCCTTATAGTATAGTGCAATTTTTTCTGCATTATCCATTCATCAAATTACTTATTTTTGTGGCACGCATAAATATATATTTTTCTTTCAATAAATTATGTTAGGATTGTGTTGTATTCATTTTTGTAATTAACAGATACAATAAAGGGAAAGACTTGTGGAGATGGAGAAATCCACACTTGAACTGCATAATTTTCCCCTTTTTGTCGTCTGTTTTAGCTGGGTTGGTGTTGAAGCACTCTTTTTCTGTCTCCATACACTGTCCATGATTGATACAGACCTGAGAACAATTGGAGAGCCAAGGTGCATCATTTGTTTTGTTGATAAATTATGGATAACATTTCTGATAGGAGGCAGTGGCCTTTACCATGAGTGTGACAACCCCGTTCCCCTATACCGCATCCATTATTCCTCCTATAGCATATCCACAAAAATGATAAAAAATTGAAAGAGAAGGACAGCCATCATGCATCTAAGACTTGGGAAAAAAAGAAGACATCAATTTCCTTAAGACTTAACAGTTCGCTGTGTTTGAAGCATGTGTGATGAGCAAAAGGAAATCCACATTTTTGTACTTTTATGATTTAACATCTTTCTTGTTATGGCTCTAACTTGTCTCAGTTCTCAGTTCAGTCTTGGCTGCTGCCCGTCTCCCTCGCAGTTCTCATCTTGTAACACTGGTGGTGCTGTAATTGGCTGATTTTTACACCTCCTTAAAAGTCAGCCTGAGCAGACAGTGTTTGCAGCTACACACTGGGTTTTTTAACAAAGATAAATACACAAGCTCACTCATCCACCAATGTTTTATGAGATATTTTTGATAAATGGATACACAAGTAAGGGATGTGGATTAGTATTTGGCAGGGGTTTATGAGTGTCTAGTGTTGCACAAGTTATACTCCCTCATTCAGAAAGATGTTAAAATGTGTAAATGCTTCAGCCTGTATAACAATTATGATAGGGATGGAAGAATAGTTGCACAGGATACTATAAATTTCTGGGGACATCCCTGTGATGCATGTTTAAATGATAAACTAAGGTGTAATATTGTTAAAAATGCACTCATTTTTCTTAAGAATTTTGAAGTTGTTCATATTTGCTCATGTTACGTTCAAGTACAGTTAGTAGATGTAAACATTTTCATTATGGAATTTTACTTCAAGAAAACTTTGGAGTTGACGTTATTTTTAAGTTCTTATCCTATTATTTATATTATTTGTTACTGGTCCCGCCCACTTTACATCATGTTAGGCTGTAGTATGTGGTCCCTGAATGAAAATGATTTTGACATCCCTGAGTTAATACATCAGCTGCATATTGTCCGATGTTGATTAATCAGCGATACGCTATAATCGGCCCGCTGATTAATAGGTCTGGCTCTAATTCCAAACAATTGTGACTGTTTGTAGCACCTTATAATGTCAAAATTTCCTGAAAGTGTAATAACGCCTAAAAGTGTAATAAAATTTGCACTTAAAGGTGGGGTCTGAGATGTTACAAAAACAGCTCGAGCAGGCTACATTTTGAAAAGACACAATTCAAAAGTCCCAACTCCTTTTTTCAGACTCCTCCCCCGAAGCCACATCTCCAGCCTACCGGAACGTGCAATGTTTGGGGCGGGGCGGGACAAATGGCAGTTGAATTTGATAGACATATCACCATTCAGTGATTTCGAGTGGGCGCTCAAAATGATTGGATGTTGGGTTTTTTTCAGTCCTGTTCGTTCCATAGGTGACTAAAACTTTTCATTTTTGTGTCAGAGTATTTAATTATTTTTTTTGCAATCGGAGTATGAAGGGGATTTTTAGCAATATAGTAAAAAATACTCCAGAAAAACATCTCGGACCCCACCTTTAACTCAATCAAAAATGTAATAAAACCCCAAAATGTAATAACTTCAGCAAGAATGTAATAAAATATCCTGACTGATCTTGTAATAACATTTTTACTGATAATGTAATACCTTATTACATTATTGGGAATTTATTACATTTTCAGGTGGGTACATCTATCAAGTTTGACATTATCAATTTTGGGGAATAATACCCACCTGAAAATGTAATAAATTTCCAGTAATGTAATAAGGTATTATATTATCGGTAAAAATGTTATTACAATATCAGTCAGGATATTTTATTACGTTCTTGGTGAATTTGTTACATTATTGGGTTTTAGTACATTTTTGACTGAGTTGAGTGCAAATTTTATTACATTTTCAGGAAATGATTACATTATAGGGTCCTACACTGTTCTTCCAGAATGACTTGAGTTTTGGACTTTCCCAACATAGATTATTAGATGATTAGTTACTGCTGATCCACCAAACCTCCAACAGTTAGTTCCCAGCCCTTAATGTTTTTTCTAAGCAGGAGTAATAAAAAAAAACCTTATAAGGTTTTTCCATCAAAATTCCCTCCAAGTTTCCAACCTTTTCACACAATAAAAAGCAAGTTAAGCATGATTGTAGGGTATTGTGACACCATGAAACATACAAAAAAAAAAAAATCCACAACCCAGAAGAGCATACAACTACCAGGTAAAATGTAATCAGGACCCTTGTACAGAAAGTGGAAAAATAACACCTTGATTTTAAAGTGTGAAAAAGAGCCACATCCATCTGAGAGACATTCCTCTTAAAAGTATTTTTGGATGTAACGGGGACAGATGTGTACAATTTCAAAGCCTCAGTAAGCTCAGAAGACACTCAGAAGCAGGAGCATGAGCTTTTTTTTTTCTGTCATCGTGTTTCTTGTGTTTTTATCTGCCTCTCAGTGTGATTAATGCCAGCTAAAAGTCCCCCTGACCTCATGATAGATTTATGGACTTCATGATACAATAACTTAGCGTTTCCCTCTAAATTCATTTCCTTTACAATGATATTTGTCATTTACAGGATTCAACGTTTGGCCTTTTTCCCTCCTACATAAATTGTTTGCTCCTAAGTTGATTGTCTCACATTCTCTTCTCAGCGGGATCCGTAGTAAGTAGTGTTATAAAACCGCTCTGGTGTCGTCCCTGCCGCTAAAGCACAATAACCAGAAAAACTTGTAAAAGAAGAAGATACGAACCATTTTTCTTTAACACAGTTTGGTTTAAATTGTATGTTCATATTCATATAGATATACTAAGCTGCATCAGTCAGTAAAAATTATTCCAAAACTTAGTAATAATAATTAATTCATTAATAATAGTCTCTGACTTGTTCACAGAGGAGTATTTTAAACATTAAAAACTCCAATCAGTCAAACTAACTCACAGATGTTTTTTTTTTCAATTCTGCTATGCTTTAATAAACGATTTGCATTTATTAAAGCATAGTAGCCCAGTTTTTAATCCCTGCTTTTTTTTTACTCTGCTGTGTGACATTTCCTGTTGTTAAACATTGTGAGCATAAATCCAAATTAAAAATATGGGTATTCATATTTATAACCTCCACTGGGTAAAATTGATCCCAATAGAAATACGTTGGGGTTTTTTTTAGACTGTTTGTGCTTGAATAGTTTCAGGCATTTGTTCTATATGACCTGAAAAACATGTCAAGTCATTTATAACAGTTTACAATGGATAAGAGACCTTTTAACTAAATAAATATTTACATATTTTCTACTAATCCCCCATTTTCAGTCTGATCTTTGACTGAAATGTACTGATGACCATGTAAAACAACTAGCTTTATGGTTCCTAAGCATACATAAATACAGTCGTGTGTCATATCTATGCTGTTCTGTGCTTCTGTCTACATTCTCGGTCTCCTCCTCTCACCTTTGCCCCAGTTCTCTGTTCACTAATTAGTGATTCGCCACACCTGTTTGAGGCAGCTGGGA
>JAQQZY010000027.1:10104205-10117687 GCA_030068375.1 Ostorhinchus rueppellii | reverse complement strand
TGAACTTAAAGACACTGCTTAAGGGTATGGTCTCCTATGACACCACCAAGGTTGATCCGGATCGGATCCAGATTCCAAATTTTTCAAAAAGTTATGGACGGATTTTCATGAAATTTTCATGTTATATATATTGTTATACTGTTAAATTGTTTTATATTGTAATAGTTAATTTAAAAAAAAAATGCTTATTTGCCTAAAATCTTTTTCCTGTGTTTCATCGTAATCATAATCGACTAAATAAAAGCAAAATCACAAAATTATTAATGATTATGATATATCAAGCAAAAAGTATCAGTATCTGTATCTGTATCCATGTTGATGATACTAGCCTTGTATTTACCTGGTATTGGATCGATACCAAAATTCCCAGTATCGCCCACCCTTAATGAATGTATTTTATTATTACAGGAAAATGGATTTCTTTGCATTGTTGCACAAATTAAACTGTGTTATTTGCTTCTTGGACAGTACAGACTTGAAATAACCTCGCTGCGAATTCATATAAGTGTGAAGATATAATTAGAGCCAACATTCACAGGCTTGGCTGCTGTTCTTTCTGTTTTTCTTATGGCTTATATTCAGAAGTACAGCAGAGAACAGGAAACTATCCAGTGCATTTATAGTTCATATTTCTTTTCTTTGCCCTTCAGCGCAGAAAAAATGATTTATTAGAAGTGTTGATGCCCACACTTTTCAACACCATAATCTCAGACAACATTCTCTATTAAATTATTCATTGTTATTTAAATTAATAATGAATATTACACAGTCTCTGTAAATGTCACACTGTGGTTTTGAATGACGTATTTAATCAGAATTTGCTGCAGAGGCTTGTGTAAAGAGATATTACTACTGAGAAATGATGGTAAATGGATTGTTATTGGACAAAATTCTTGATGTCCCAGGGATTTGTGCGCTGGGCAAATCCTTTTATAACCTTTAAGTAAGCACATAGAGGATATGGAAGGAAGTGGTTCACCTTTTGACACTCCTCGTGCCTTTTCAGCTTAGACCCTGTTATCCAGAGTGTTCAGCAGAGACAGTGCAGTTGGCTCTCCATGCTGGAAACAGGCCAGTGAAGGATGTTATTTAATAAATGGGCCGCCTTTGTGATAAACCTCCTTCTGTCTTAGGATCAGAACCCCTGACACTGTAATGACACAAGATAAGGCTATTCCTACACAAAAAAAAGTCACAGAGCAGTAAAGAAACTTAGTACTGTATCACTTTCCCTCGTGGATGTTTACCTCTAATCCCCAGGGCCGCGGTTGTCATGAAACACTACTCGTTTAGGGAAGACGCTGTGAATCAAATACGTGTTGGCCTGGAGTGCACACAGATGTGGAAGAGGAAGTTTTGTAATTTATGTGACTGACATTATCACTGTCAAACAACACGTGACAACTCAGTTCAAAGTAGGATGAACATATGGTGCTTTTCCACTGCAAACCCAACACCACTCTACTCAGCACGACTCTATCCACTTGTCGCACCGGTATGGTTACTTTTCCACTGCCAGCCGTTACTAGTCGGGATCACAGAGGTAAATAAACACTAGAGCAGACGTCGTCGGTGGTTCCCTCAAGCAGAACCGTCAAACTTTGGCGGCCATCTTGGTACAGGAAAATAAGCTATATGATAAAATGTTGATGCTATGGCCTATTGATTTTTTTTACCAGTGTCCTTAGTAAATTTCTCTTTGTAAGTTTAGTTTCTAGTGACAGTTGTTTCTTTTCTATATTATGTAGTACTGACAACCTTTTCTGGACCAAGATGGCGGCAAGACACTCCCGCAACAAAAGCCCCGACGCCCCCTCTAGTGTTTATTTATCTCTGTGGTCAGGACTACTTAAAGTGGGTGGAGTCGACACAGCCGTGCCGTCTTTTTCAGGCGACTAATAAAGTGTCACACTGCGGTCAGTAAAGTAAACAACAACGATGGAGGCACTGGTTGACATGGAGGCGGTAGGGCGGCTGTTGTTTGCGCTGTGGTTTGTTGTCACTGAAAACGCCAAAAGACAGACAGCAGGTGAATATTTAAGATCCCCGAGCTTCATTGCGCGTGTGACGACATTTCCTCTGACCAATCAGTGGCCAGCACTGTTCATGTCACATTTTAGTGCACGGCTAGAGCCACCTCTGAAACGGGTGCAAAAAAATCATAACAGGTCCCAGGTCCAACCCCCAGTGGAAAAGGAAAAAAATCAGGGTGGAGGCGAAGCATGCCGTGTGGAACCGTTATGAAAAAGGGCCAATAGTGCAGATCTTCTGGATGTGGAGTCAGCTGGAGAGTCGGCTTGTGACTGATGGGTTGCCGGTTCCTTTCCCTGGTTTGACAGAGAATTATTGGCTGATGCGCCCTTGAGCAAGGCACTTAACCCTCCATTTGCTCCGTGGGGGCCTGATATGGCGAGCCCACTGATGCATGCATGATCTAGTGCTGGGTTAAAGGCAGGAGACACATTTTGGTGTGGTGCGTGTGCATGTTTACGTGTGTGAACCCACTGATAAAATAAAGATTCTTCTTATTCTTATTATTTCAGATCACTTTGAAAATAATAAAAGAGTTGTTGATTGGGTTCAGGGTAGCGCAATTTACCACATCTGCATTTTATACAGTATACAGCAATAAAAGATCATAATAGCCCGTAGTCAACGAACATATAAATGTTGCCGCATTTACATTTTTGATTCATAATTCCTCAGTTAATTTACTATATTACATTATTAACATTTTAAGAACGCATAATTTTACTCTGGGGCTCAGCTCTGCACAGCTCAGTTTGGCTTCAGGTAATTTGGACTGATACAACCTTTAACTTCACTTCTTACTGCTATATTAACTTAGAATAACACTATTAATCTTATATAAATGAAATATTAACAATTTGATTGCACACAGTAGTCATTTGGAGATAATTTAGTATGGAGAACAAATGAAGTTATTTGATAGGGAAAATGATGGTCCTAGGTGAACATTTGTATTTATTTCCTGTCTTTGAGAAGACTGTTCTTAGCATATAAAAGCTTTGAATATCAATGCTGTAATAGGATGTACAATTGTGATTAGAAATATTATCATAGAAATATTATAATTTATTGATATTATATATTGTCATATGGCATCTTTTTAAACAGTTTTGTTAACTTTTGTTTATGTCTATCCTAAGGTCAAAAAATTATTATGTATTTTGAACTTTGCAACAAAAATGACTGTAATTCCTGAACCATTTGTCCCATCCATACATTTTAAATGGCATTGGAAAGCTGAGATCCAGAGCTTTCCAACACTATCTAACACTTTATGGCAGCAATGTGGGACTCTTGTTTCAGATATTTCCACAGAGGCTAAATAACGCCTGGAAATAATAGCTAACATGAAGCCATAATATGGATACCAAAAAAAGTCCAAAGACCCAAAAAAAAGTAAAATAGATGAAAGTGTATTTTTTTCAATCTCAAAGTATTGTTATGGACATTTACAGTTGTTTCTGATAATAAATATCTGAAAAACTTCTGGTCTTTGTTATTAAAACACACTGTTTTAAGCATTTATTATTTATATTAATGATTATTAATGGTCATATATTGAAAGTTAAGTTCTTCCTGAAAACAAAAGTGCAAAAGAATTGATAAAAAATACATTTTCTGACACTTTTATTGCAAAGTAAATATGAAGACTCTTAGGTGGCCTGTTATAGATAGATAGATAGATAGATAGATAGATAGATAGATAGATAGATAGATAGATAGATATGGCTTTATTGTTATTTCACATATTTCAGAGCAACGAAATTGCATTCCAGATTACAACCAACCAAGATCACATAAACACAAGACATAAACATGGGGGTACAGGGACAGTTGTAACTGACGATTCGCAATGACTGCGCCCTGTTTTCGCAGATGTGAGAGGGGAAACAACAGGGGTTCGAGGTGAGAAAAAAAGGCAAATACCAACCTGTAGTCATACTCTACGTGTTGGTATTTGTAAAAAAAAAAAAAAAGCCTCTGGCAGAAACCCCAACAAAACAACAGTTACACACAGGACTAGCATGTGATGGTCTGGGAAGGCAAAGGGAAGTGACCTTCGCTTGTTATGAGTAGGAGGAGAGCTGCAGCCATATCCGGGCACTGCCCTACGAACTCCTTCTCTGTATGCCTTCTCTTCAGCGATCGTAAAAGGGTTAGTAATATTTTACTATAATATATTCAGTTATTGCATTAATCTGGAAATAAAATATGTTGTTATTATCCCACCCCCTGAAGAGGAGGCAAGGGGTATTGTGTTTGGTTTGGTTTGTTTGTTTATTTGTTAACACTCTCGCAGCAAAACTACTGGTTGAATTAATACCAAATTGGGTTTATCGATCACCAGTAACCCAGAATAGATTGGATTACATTTTGGGAACAGTAGGTCAAAGTTCTCAATTTTTTTTCTTATTATTAATTTTTAAAATCTTTCTTTTTCTCATTTACTTATAATGGGAGAAATTTCAAATGTCTGTAGGAGCAAAACTATAGGTTGAATTCACACCAACTTAGGTTTGTTGATTTTCAGTGACCCAGACCAAATGTCACAACATTTTGGGAAAAGTAGGTAAATGTTCAAATTTTTAATGCCTTTTTAAAATCTTTTTTTTCTTCTTATTTCCTTATAATGGGCGAATAGTTCAAATGTCTATAAAAACATCAATTTTGTTTCCATTTAGTTCAAACTGGGCACATATATAGAAGCAGTTGATATGCTTACATCAGCACATGCATTGACATGATGACATCAGCTGGATCGATGCCAAAATAAGCTACAATATGTGCAAGGGGTGGGGTTTGTTGGGCCTGGCACCACTTATATTTCATTAATACGGAATTTCACAACACACAAAGCTGTAGTTTTTCCCAAGTGATAACATCTACTGTCGGGCTAAAAGATGAAGCCAACACAGAGGTGCCAAGACCTGCCGTTCCATTAATGGCCACCTGAAGTTGGCTGCAAATGTGACTTGTGGCGCGTTCCAAAGTGCTGGAAGGTAGAATATATCTCACCTGGAGTTAACTACATCCCACCTCAAAGTATTCCAGACAATCCCTGTTGAATATAAACAAATATGGAGACTGCAGACCTAACCTCCTATTTGCTTACTTATTTTTCTTACTGAAGAGGCATTTTGGCTGTCGACAGTCCAGTGTTCTCATATATGCAAACGAGATGGAAGAGGCGAAATGACAGATGAGCTAATTACACATTGTTAATTTTTTTACTTGCGAACATGCACATTGTACACCACCATTGTTGTGTTGATGTCACCTTGTAGTTCACGGTAAGGTCGGGGTACTTTGACCTGAACCCACTTTTTAACTAGGACCTCTGGCTTCGAAATGCGTTCCGATCCATTTTACCGAGTTAGATGTTGGAAACTTCCCACCTCCCAGCAATTTGGAACGCACCATTAGTCCCCACATGTGGTGGCATTTAACATGACAGTGATGGCTAGAGTGGGTGGTGTTTTTGGTAAGTTAGCTTGATGAGTCTTACCTCTCACCTTTCACATCTCCACCCTTTTATGCAAATATTGGCATTTATGTTTCAAAAAAAAAAACTAAATGGCAACAGACAAAAAGCCATTTCCATGAAACAATGAGAATCATTATGGAGGCTTTGTCTAATTTTTTATTTATTTAGCCTGGTTTTCCCCTAAAACAGACATCAAATGCTTTGCTGATACTGTCGACTCGAACGGTGACTGAAAAAAAAAAAAAAATCTATCAGATGTTCCTTTGTCGTTTCTTGTTATATCTGTTTGGTGCAGATGATATAACAAATACTGATGTTACTTTTGGAAAGACAGATGTGAATCCTTCCTTATAAATATGCCATCTGTGTCTCCAGGAGTGTGTCAAACATGTTTTTCAGTCTGCTTTGTTGTACCTCACATCCTGGCCTCATCTGGGCCATTGTTTCATCAGGGGGTTTAAGTAACTTTGTTATTTTCAGCTGACTCTGCATACTGTAGGTCAGCTGTCTCTACTGAGCCCCATTCCGGAGACTTTAGCTCCCCAGTGTCCCCCGCAGCCAAACAGCCACACTAGACGTCAGGCCCATATAACTTCCGTGCCTGACAACTCACAGAGACATCTTTGTAATTTAAGACGTAATTCCCTTTTCCTGGGAGCTGTATAAAATCTATATTGCAACCATAAACAATCCAGGCTTTCCTGTGAGCCTCCCCATCCACCTTTTTATGTATGCAGAGAGATATTGTTGGAGATATGCAATAGCTAGCAGTTCTGTTTCCTGAAAGGCCAAGCAGCAGTAAAATGGAATGAGGCCATGTCCCTGGTCATCCTGCTGGAGCTCGTTTTTACCCTGTCTTTAGTCTATCCTCCTTTTTTTGGACTGTGATGTAAATCTTTATTTCCTACACTTTACAACCTGACGGGGCCATATGGAGATATACTGTACTCACTTTTCTACTGCCTGAGTTTAGAAATGTATCTCCGTGGCAGTGAGATTCTCCTTCCTTTGTTGAATTGCAGGATGCACATATTTTTGACTGAGCCTGCTGCTTTTCACCATTGAGTATGTTTAAGTTCCAAGTGTAATACATACGGTAATGGTTAGGGTCCTCATTATTTCACTGTGTCATTGTCCCTCTTGCTGAAACACAGTGCTTCCATTCAGAGCAGCGGATACTGACTCATGACAAATAAGTGAAATAATCATCATTATATTTCCTGATTATTTATTATTTGCCTGACAGAATGTCAAAAGCACTGAATTTCAATTTTGTATTTTTCTGCAGTGAGGCTAATTATGCATGTCTAAGTCTCCAGCTACCGTAACGATTTTTGCTTATGGGGCTGCTCATTGTGGCAGTTCCATGTGTCTGCTGCTGCAGGGGCTCCAGGCATTATTCCACTTCAGCCTGACACCAATGTCTCTTCCAATTCCATCTCATTGCATTAGTCATTAAGCTAGGCACTGACACCACCCATCATATCATTGCCTTAATCACATCTGAGCTCCACTGTGTCCATATGACCATATCATTAACACAGACTTCCATCCCTTCACTCCCCCTCCTTCCCTCTGTGCCCCTTTCATGCTCACTCTTTACTTTCTGTCACAAGATCGCCACAGATGTGACCCTGCGTTTCATCCATCACACACCGTTGTCCAGGTATCTGTGCTGTGACAAATGACATTCTTTAGCAATGATTTATCCAGTTATTATTTCCACTACCCCATATGCAAAATTATTCATCCTCGGGGCAGGATCGTGGGTGGTGGTGGGGGTTAACTAACAGTGATTGAGTGCAATGTGGGTTCCCAACCTTGTGCAGAATGAAAAAATGAAAAAAAAAAAAAAGAAAAAAAAGTCTTCCCATGCTACCATTAGCTATCTGACAGAGCAGGGACATATGGTATTGGTGAGATTTCTGTATCTCCTGTTTCCTGGGGTGATGATGAGGCAAGTCTGTCCGGCTACACTGATTACTGAAAGGTTTGTGCATGTGTATGTGTGTGCGTGTACTGTATATGTGTGTATGTGTGTGTGTGAAGGTGTGTGTGAGTGTGTGTGAGCTGGTGATTACAGACACCCAGTCACAAGCCTAATAGGTGAGACCCTGTACCATCAGCAGCCCCCGATACTGGAATACATGCACACACAGTCATGCTTGCAGATACATAACAGGGAACACATACATAGAGACAAAAATATGCAAAAAAAAAAAAAAAAAGAAGATATTTGCCCATTGGTAAATCTTTCCTCTTTTCTCTCAAAACTGCAAAATAGTGAATCAATAATGAATTTGTCAATATGGAAGACTGCAATAAAACTTTCACTTAGATAAAAATGCTTAACCATGCCTGCAGTATTTTTACTATATAGAGCTTGGTATACAGAGCGTCAGGCCATCCATCTTTTTTTTTTTTTTTTTCCCATTTCGCCAGGGTTTTCCTGCTCTGAATAAGTGATTGTAATATATGAATTGACAAATCTAATTCATAAGGCAGTATTCTC
The DNA here is from genome assembly GCA_030068375.1 of Ostorhinchus rueppellii. Classification (NCBI taxonomy): domain Eukaryota; kingdom Metazoa; phylum Chordata; class Actinopteri; order Kurtiformes; family Apogonidae; genus Ostorhinchus; species Ostorhinchus rueppellii. Next base: position 10,109,660 of record JAQQZY010000027.1, on the reverse strand, counting down.
CTTCTATGGTGCACTGAAATTTACAGTTTGCTTTGCTGTCCATAACAGCATTTACCTCTCTCAAGCGGTTGTTTATCTAACTATTTTTAGCCCCGAGTAGAATCTTGCAGGGGGCATCATTTCTGGACATGAATGCATAAAACGTTCATTGGCTGGCTGACTCCATTTTTACATACTAACCTCATAAAAGGGACAGGGGGCAAAGTAGAATTATATTTGGTCATCTGCTCATAACCTATTCATAGTTGAATTTAACATATACTTATGCAGTTATATTTTCCTGTGAGCATACGTAGCTATATCATGCTTTGATACCAAAGAATGGGTTTCACCTTACTGCCTTATGGATATACTTTATGAATGTTTTCAGCAATTTCTTGTCTCTTTTATCTTCAGAGCAAAATTATGATGGAAAAAAAAATCTTTCCGGAGAAGGACTGCTTGATGGATTAAATGCACAGAAGCCATGACATTTTATCATCCCATTGCAACAGAGGTCATTGTGTGGAACTGTTCACATGCACACCTCTCTCCTATTGAAATGACTTGTGTTATGACTCGAGGGACTTTGAGATAAGCAAGAAAGTTATTTAGGGGGTATTCTGTTAGCTTTCATTGATTTATCTTTTTAAACTTTCCCGTGGCTCATGGAAATGAAAATCAGTCAGATAAACCTACTAAGTTTTTTCTCACTTTGAATTTTTTTAAATGTATGTATGTATTTATTTATTTTTACCCTGTCCTGTTCAGTACTTTGGCCTCCAATCTCAGTCTGAATTGATTTCACTACATCGGGGGTGTCAAACTCATTTTAGTTCACGGGCTGAATCAGTAAAATAATAAAGTGAAAATGTTTACATTACAAAGTCTCCTTCAAAATGTGAATAACATGGGTATTCTGAACTTTCTTAACAAAAATAAGGGGAATTTTTAATAATTTTATGCCTTAGTTTATCATTTACAGTGGATCTACAAAGGCACAAAACGTTTACTAACAGGCAGGATATTGTTCAATTGCACTTACTTCTTTTAAGACATTTCAGATTATTCATACTTTTTTCAGGTTATTCACATTTTTGATAAAAGGATAGTTTGTGAATGTAAACATTTTCATTTAATTTATAATACACATTGACCTGTAAGGAACCATGGATTCTAGACATGGTAGATCTTAAACTTACCTCTTATACAGTTCATTCCTTTACTTTCTTGTTCAATTTTCAGGTGGCATGTCTGTTTCTGCACAAGAAAATTTGACACCATGGTAATGTAGCCCTGTAGTTTATTTGTTGCTAGGTAACCCACTTCAATTCTATGACTCTATGATTCAGGGCGAGGCTACTGTAAGGCTAATGTATTCCAAGATGACTAATATTTCACAACATGCTGGCCCCATCAACTTGCCATTTTTGCTAGTCTCTTCCTTGACCAAAAATACATAAGTATGCCAAACTGCAGCTGTCAGCTCTGTCCAGATTTTGTGTGATACCTACGACACACAAACATGGACAGACTCCACTTCCCTTTTTTTTTAATATATATATAGGATTATGATTGTATTTTACTGGTCTGACAGGTCCACTTTAGATCATATTGGTCTGTATGTGGAACCTGAACTAAAAGGATTTTGACACCCTTGATTGTTTATATCTGCAGTGTAATTTTTTGCATTTCACAAATGTATCCCACAGGCCAGATCAGACCATTTGGCAGGCTGCTTTGGGCCTTTTGGCCATATGTTTGACACCCGTACACTAGATTTTTCTACTACTCGATTGGTTTACCAGTGCAGACTCAGGAAACCCAAAGTCTGTTATTTGTCGTTCATTGTTAAGTGGAAACTGGCCCATGTGCTGCAGGGGCCTACAGTATCTATGACAACAGGGATCTTGGCATCTCCTCAGGTTATAGTGGATTAACCTTATCTGTAATATGCCCTATTTTGTGGCATGAATGATGACTGTCAACCTGAGGTCCTCTGGAGACACTGCAGTCTGCTGCAGTCAGAGATTTATATGGAATTAACACAGCAGGAGTTGATGTTAAATGACAGCTGCTGAGTCCCACCAGGGACCCACCTTAGCAGGATAAAGGTATTTCAGCACACTTTTTTTCAGTGTGTGTGATTCGCTGTAATGAGCTTTTCCTGGCCACTCAGGTCCTGGGAGAGATACGAGATCTCCTGTTGGCTCTCCTCACCATCCTGACATAATATCACCGCAGAATCAAATATAATTACAGGAACATGTTGGCACCATCTGCAGTATAGCACCATTATTCTAACTAATGTTTTCGTTGTCGATTAGTCTGTAAGCTATTACAAATTCAGTAATTTGCAAATATGGTCTGTGTAACATTAGACATTAGGTAGCAATTTAACAACCTTCTCTTTTCTGTGTAGGCACTCAACAACCACAGGTAATGGTCCTTTTCAAATGACTAGTGAAAGTGAAAGAATAATTACTGAAGAAAAAGCCTGTAACAGTCTAAGCAGAACTAAATAAAACACACGAATCACATGGAAATCCAATTTTTTTTCTCCCATCATGAGTGGCCTTCCTTTTCATTTACACTTTTCTAGTAATTGTAGCAAGAAAAGTGTATGAGATACTGAAAGAGAAATGTAATGCCTCCACCTTAAAAATGTGCTCTTCACCAGTGTGAATTGGCAGAATTATGCAGTACGTCTACTGAGTAATATCATAATATTGGTAACCCTATTTTTATTTTTATTTTTATTTTTTACCTCTAACCATATTAAAGAATACTTTGTCTTGAGCCTGATGATTTAATTCGAAATGTAACTGTTGTGACTGTAAGTCGTGCTAAAAGGAAGCCATCATGACGGTTTTGACTTCCACAAAGAAACAGAGTAAGAGTGTACTTTTATCTCAGTGAAATAATGAATAATTGTAATTTAGGACATAGGTTACTATGCTGATTTAACCAGAAGATTGTTCTGCACTTTTTAGTTCATGTGCACAATAAAAAAATGCAGTGTCAATATTTCATAATCAAACTGTTTTAACCTAGACACAGTATTTCCAGCTCTATGGAGAGTAAACCAGCTCTAACAGTGGGGTTAAAAGTCAGTGTAAAGTTCTGCACAGATGCAGTGTCAAATTCAACTCTACACAGTAATGATTCGTACCAGTCTGCTGCATTGCATTGTGGGTACTGGGGATTTTACTAATTGTGTTCTATTTTATATGCAAGGGTTTGGAGGGGGGGTTATTAATGTTTATTTAGGTTAATGTGTTTGTTTTACAACATTAGTTGGCCTTTTTATGTTTATTTTTTATTAATATGACACCATTAGTCAAAGCTGGAGCAGAACAAAACCAAACCTGACTGTTGCTATGTTACTGGTGTTTTATCACACGTAAGAAGGGTTTAATTCTGTCAAGGTAAAAGCATTTCTTGGAGTGTTTGAAACCTGTAGAACAAATTTTCTCCCTTGAGAATATATCATTGAAGTACATAATCTATCATTACTACCCATAAAATCACTTTAAGGAAAGTCTCAAAGCCACGTCATGACCCCCCACCATGGGGACTCCTGCAATTCTACACGGTTTCAATATTGATTGATTAGTGTGTATCACTAAATTTGGAGTATAAATAGCTCTATAAAGTATAATTTTATTACTTTTAACAGTGTGAAAACACCACAGTGTTATATAGTTTTTACATGTTTCATTGTTCATTTTGACACTGAATTAAGTGAATTTTACTCTAATTTTGAGTGGGAAATCTTATCTGAAACAGAGTTAAATTCAATTCTCTAAGAGTTAAACTGACACTCTGTTTTTTTACTGTGCCGTTATCTCTAGTACTATGTTTTTAACTCAAGCATCATTGGTGACCGCTGACAGTCCAGCCTGAGCTACTAGAAACATGGTGGACTCAATAGAGGCGAACCACTCTATCTGTAGATATTCTTTTCCATCAGTCTTTAAAATATTACTCTGAATATGACCTTCCCTTTAAATCTTAAACTGTGGACTTATCCATATTTTGTCTATAGCAAGCCTTTTAAAACAGCAGTGTTTTTTAGCATCACTAGGCAAAAAAAATCCACAATTACCGTTCAGCATATTTTAATTCTAGTCAGCATGGGACTGACGCATCTATTTAGTGCCTGTGTTTTCAGACTGAAGAAATATACCCTGTGATGCAGACTTTGGCTAATCACAGCCATTTACAGACACTTAGGGGAGTTTAATAGTTGACCAACAGCTGTTATTAGTGATCACTCATCAGATTCTCTCAAACATGACCGTGATGTGATTCTACTGTTCTACTGCAACGAGGCATGGGAAAGTGGCTTCATATGTCCATAACAGTATTAAACAACATCAGATCATCTGTATTTATAGTTAGTTTTTTATATTGACTAAAATAGAGCAGAACAGAATAGAAGCAAAACAGAACAGAAATTTATAGTATCCTGGGGGAGCTCCTCCTCGGCCCCAGGGGTCATGGTAACTGCCAAGGATGCAAAAAATGCAGAGATCGTTCTCTGATCATCAGGCTTCGTATAACGCTTGCATTTTGTCATGGTTCGTGTTGTCTGGATGTAAACAGGAAGTGAGTTTACGTTTTGCCAGATTCCGACCAATAAGAGTGCTTGATTTAATGCATTACATCATATCCAACCAATGGGAAGAAAGACTCGCACTAAAACCTTGCGATAGATGCAACTCTGTGAGATTTCAATGGAAAAACATCACAGTGCTGGAAAATTGAGCGTGTGCCTGCAAACCTGACGGATTTTGGTAGATTTTAGCAAAATTATCAGGGGAAAATAGAGAAAAATGCCCTAAATTTGAAAATGAGTATAGCGGCGCTGAGCTAGCAGTATACTGGTGTAGCACCGTTGTTCCATCATCTGGGGAGAACCCTGTAGAGAGCTGTAGAAACATATTTGTGCTGATTCTGGCTTTTGTAGCCCTACCTGCTAATAATGAACTGTTAATGAACTGTTATCTTATAAACAGACAAATAATCTAGTGTTATGGCTGAGAAACAGAAACCTGTATGTAACCTGTATTAATGTAAACATGTTAGTGGTATTTCCCAAAAGTCCTGGTATTTTAGATATACTCTTGTCCCTTCCTTCAGTGCAAATATTTTTGGAGGCAAGGTCATAACATAATAGCCTCGACCAGGCTTTTAGCTAGAATTTTACAGTAGGAAGTCCTCTTTTCTTTGTAAGCTATATCTACTGAGTGGTGTAGCCACACAATGAGCCCTGCAGGTGCAAGAGCGAGTCCCGCAGGCACGAGTATTATAGGGGGCTCCGGGAATTTTGAAATTCATAACTCTCTAAAACACTATTTTTGGCAGTATTTTTGCAATTTGAGGTGCAAATTTTGTGAAATACAGCCAAGTTTTTTTTTGTCTGTGTTACATTATTTTTGCCCTGAGGCTGGGAGGAGGTTTGTACACTGAT
>JAQQZY010000027.1:10032172-10051351 GCA_030068375.1 Ostorhinchus rueppellii | reverse complement strand
GTACCCCGCCTTCACCCTTAAGTAGCTGGGATAGGCTCCATGTGACCCTAGTGAGGATAAAGCGGGTATAGAAGATGGATGAATGAATGAACTAGTAGGTCCAGCTGCCATCTTTTAACATTGTGTAGAAACAATTGGCACCATATGCAGGAGATTGACGGTTTAGCTTTTCATCCATTTGTCTCCTGGTACTTATTTTTCTCTCCAGTCAGGCTCATTACTTACACGGGTCAGAGAAGAGAAAGATCGGAGTTTCAGTGAAGTCGGCAGGTTACCACATTCCCTCGTGATATCTTCAAACATGGGTAGGGGGAGAAAGAATTAAAGGCATCACAAGAGGCCCTTTGAAATGTTCCAACTTAGTATGAAATTGCTGCATGTAAGCACTTTGATCAGCAAACGGTCAAGCGGCGGCCCCGCAGCCTGCCATCTCTCCATATTACTGTAGGGATCTTCATCTCCAGCTCTGTGCCCACCCTTCCAACTGACCACTGTTCGATTTACTCACTGAACTGATCTCCTAACAAATGGGCTTTCTGCTTTTACCACGAATTACCCTTCTCTATGTCCTGTCACACATGCCTTGCAGTAGCTCTCTCCCTCTTTGCATGCACGGTGCCGCCCTATACATCCACAGATAAGCAGGAGGTACAGCACATCACACATTCATAATTCCAGCAATTAACCTCTTCACCCACTGTGGGCTTTGAATCCTCACATCTTTACACATTTGCACGCTCTCTGTTTACCAGGCCAGATCCCAAATGGAGATATAAAAATAAAGTGACCAGCGGCTGGCCTGTCTGATAGCACTCTAATGACCAATGATGTGTGCTTTGATTTTAGATCCAGTATGGACAGTACTACAGTGGCTGAGTTTATACCACTGTGAGCGTGGCCATCTTGACACAGCCCTCCATTATGGCAGACACCCAGGGGTTTAATGAAAGCCTGTGACATGAGGTGCATCTGTGAGTTATGAGCACATCGATAAGCATCCACCGCGTCTTTGCACTGAATTAAGGTGCTTGAAAGAGCAAAGACACAGAGCTCAGGATGATCCACAGGCAGGGAAATATGCATATTTTCCTGCTGAATGGTCTGTCACAAGACATTTTTCATGTTGACTGGAGATTCAATTTAGGCAAGTTTAAAGTCTTTATAAATTAATGTAATAATTTAAGCAATCATACATTTAAATCAAAAACCAACAAATCTCATACAATATGAATAATGACAACAATATATTTTTCGAGGCGACAACACTTTTTCTTTCCAACTTATATCTGCAACCAACTTTAAGTCGATATGTATCCTGGAGTGAAACATGACTTATAGAATCATACTGTATGTAATACCCCAGCCTCACCTTGCAAAATGAGTTTATCTATCATTTTTCACTGCACAAAAGCTCTTCCAGACAGTTTTGTGCTCTCCTTTCAATATGAATTGAGTTATATCCCAATCAAACAAATCACTGCTTGTTCCAAACAGGCCTGTGAGTAATGGATTGAAAAAGTCTGTATTTGATTACCCCTGCCGCCCAGGGTTGACTAAGATCCATTTGAGAGGTAGTGCGCTGGAATCCCAATATGGACACCCTCCAGCTATTGACCCTGTCTTTAAGTGGGCGCCGTGCTTTTAGTGTACTTACATTGGTTGTTCCACATCTTCCTCCTCCTGGCAGTTTTGCAATACTTTTGATGGCTCCCTTTTCCCCACTCTGCATTATTGATGCATCAGAGAATGTGGATAGCCTACTTTTTTTGTCATAACCCACTAAAGACACAGTCACAAGAAGAGGTTAGTTTTGGGTGTTGTATAACCATTTCAGTGTCAGTCAGAATATATATGTGTAGAAACTGACAAACTGGATCCAGATGATATCTAAGTCAAGTCATGACTGCCAGAGGTAGACATGAAGTCAATACTGAGATCAGAGATCAAAGTAGATCATTTATGAACATAAAATGGAATATTTGGGGGGGGGGGGGGGGGGGGTTGTTTTTTTTTGTTTGTTTTTTTTACAGAAATGAATGCTAAATATTTAGGTTGGCCGGCCAGAAAAGCGCATACTTTGAAAACAATAGCAGCACCAAAAAATGTAGGATTTATTGCTGGATTTCAATCAGTAACTAGAAACAAAGTGAAGTTTTGGGGCAAAAATGTCAAGATTTTGTCCATTATGTGCTTTTTCTTTGTTATAATGACCATAAAGTTTGGAACATTTCATTTCTGTTCAGCTTCTCAAGTGACTGTTGGAAATCACAGACCCAGACGGAGGAAGATGGAGACCAAATGAAAAAGTATAGAAAACTAGAGAGAAAAGACATGAAATGGAGAAATATATGTGGGGACGACAGAGAGAGACAGAGAGAGAGAGAGACAGAGAGAGAGAGACAGACAGAGAGACAGCAGTTCCTGTTTTGACCTATAGATGGCAGTATTCTAACAGAAACAGACCTGGAGTGAAGGAGAATGCTGCTGCCTCAGTGTGCGCTGCGCAGACAAAACTCTGAAGGGTAAGAAAATTATTTTCATAAATATGTCTTCTGTAAATATTTATGGATATTTCATCATTTTTAAAACATCATTATCATCATCATCATTATTATTATTATCATCATTATCATTATTATTATTATAAGGATTTCCAAAAGGCATGGACTATAGGCTAATGATGAACAGAATCAGCACCTTACCTTTCTTTTGGCAACTTTCATAAGTTATTACTTAAAAAGACTAATAATGACAGTGTTGGGCTATTTTTGGAAAGATTTGGTAACAGAAGTATTTTTGGGATGTGGGGATGGTGCACTGCAGATATTACCCCATTGGCAGTCTAATAGTTGCTTTTGGTGGAATATAGAGATATATAATTCCTGGATTATAATCATTGAATCTACTCAAAGTGACAATTGATGGGATGAAACATACCAGTTTGTTTTTTTCTGCCGTTTTTCTTTCTGTTTGTTAATGTTTTTCTTTGAGCGGAAACAGTTAACACCATAATGAGCCGGAGTGTGAGGGGGCTGGGTTTAGACGCGCAGTGTGCCAGTGGCAGCGTACACACACACACTCGCACACACACTACTGTACACTGATGGAGCCGCTAATCTATGTCAGTCCGGCAGAGCTCTGTGAGAAAGCCACGCTGCGGGTCTGAGCCGACGCTGCGAAATTAAACCGTCGGACCAGCCTGGCTCGTCCTTTGCCTTTGCGTGTGTACACCTCAGCAGCCTCGGAGGACGCTGAATCTTGAACTGATGGAATGTGCCATTTCATTGACACGCTTTAGTAAAGTACCATTAGCAGGTCAGTTCAGATGTTAAAGGCTCTGCTGCGAAGTTTACGCACCGCATTTGCAAATTACTCGCGGTAATGACGATTTATATGAATGAATGACGACACCGCCGCCGCCGCTTAACAGGTTTTACAGGCAGGGATATTCTAGGAATTGGATGAAGTAGTGAATGTAAAAAAAAAAAAAGAAAAAAATTAGATATATTTAGGAGGAGATCCAAGCAAATAGAGAGCCTTTGGAAACATTTTCACTGTGGATGTGAGTCGGAGCGCATCAGTTAAAGCCCAGAAGACCGCACTGGAGAGAATAGGATAAACCGGGAGATCCAGTGTAAATGAAGAGGTGAGTGGCGATCAACACTTATTTAGACCTAATCTGTTTTACAGGATGTGCATGATGTTCAGGTTCCACATAACTGTCATGCATTCTACGGACAAACCCAGGCTCAATGCTCCGTTAAGGCGCATTTTTTAGACACTGCGGAGAGACAACTGAACAGACACATTTTTCATTTTAGGCTGCAGGCTCTGATAAGGTACCAGCCTTTTTTTTTTTCTTTTTTCATATTCTGTAGCTGTGACACAGCTCATACTCAGGCGGCTAAATGAATGATGAGGTGTGACCAGAAAGTACACGGGGATATTTATGCATAGCTGTCCATATGATGTATCCTCATTCATTACAATCTGGCTGCATCCTAAAATACTAGTATTACAGAGATGATGCTTCTACTCATCTGTAGTCCTAATGGGTCTGTTACAGGCTTGCACAAGTTATTTTGACATTTAATATAGTTACTTGAGTTATTTTTTTATTTTACTTGCTCCAAGCCTTGTAAATATTAAATGACTGGATCTAGTGATTTAAGTGAATTGACCTTGATTATACAAATCATATACAGGCTCAGTCTTCTGTATGGTGTGTTGTTGGAAAACAGTACATATGCTTGTGGAATACAGAAGACACATGGTAAATTTCTAGCTGTAGTGTGCCGGGCTGGTGGTACTTGCAGACCTAGACCTGCGTGTCACTGCAACAAGTGAACCATGAGAATGAAGCAAGTGATTGTAAGACTTTTTATGTTAAATTTCCATTTAAATGCTGCACGTTTACTCGTAGGAAGTCCTCTCTAAACCACAAACCCTGCAACTAAAACAGCTATGTGATATATTGTTACCAAATGGCATCAATTTAGGATTTCAAGACCTCATCTGTCCAATTCAGCAGATGCACCTACAAATCTTCATTCTCTGTCAGACTGCCAGCGCTCCGGCAAGCACCCATGACAATGAGTCTAAAGAAAATAAATGTTGTCTTAAGTAGAAAATTGCCTTACATTTGCATGAAAATAAGTTACATCTGCCATGGGTGACGGGTAGCATATTAATCCCTCTGCCTGTGCAATCAAAACCCGTTCCTTCTTGGTGAAATCATGGTTTTGTTCCATCTGAAGCGTGACCCGCTCACATCATTATTTTAATATCCATCTCAAAGTGAAACAGCAGTTTGACCTCAAAGCAGCCACCAGGGTGGAAATTGCAGCCTTTTGAAGAACAAACCAGCACTCAGCATCAGTTTGATTATCACATGCTGATTATTTTCACTTAATTAACTCCAATCTAATGAAAAAAGCATTCACTGATTGTGTATTGCTACAACTAAGCCATCAGCCTCTCTGACCAGTCACTTAATCAGAATGGTTATAAGATTACCCTTATACAAATCTTTAGCTTTGGAATTTATAGAATGATTTCTAAGCTCAGAGTAACCTTTAACAATGCAAGTTCTATCACTGCAAACGATTCTTTGAAGACAAGATTACACAAGATAATTGCTGTTCAAAATGTTTTCAAAGCTGCGGATGACAGTAACAATTGATTCTGAAAGCCAATCACATTTGGCTGGTTCTGCTTTTTTTTTTTTTTTTAAATAATGGAGCAGATATATTAAGAATTCTGCTCAGTGAATCACTTTCAAGTGATGCCTTTGAAGGTAGTCTATCCAAGAACGCCTTTCAACAACCACAACATCACACATGCGTTCAATCGATAAGGTTAACCTCACCGAGCTGGGGAGAAATTGCTCCGAACGGGCAAACTTATATTGCGCCTTGCACAGTAACAGTTGATGTTGCTCTGCCTTTGCCTCTCCACTTCACCTCTCTGTAGGGGGGTGCAATATTTTGATTGGATTTATGCTTAAGGTGTGTGGTCAGCAAGGTGTTTTGTAGTTTATATTTTGACAGTTGGAGTAATTTGGATATTGTTGTTCAGGTCTAAGTTTTAAAGTGGTCAAATATAAGATACGATAGGTGCTTTTTATACAGGAAGGTACTTTTTTAACGCCTGTCAGTGATCAATGACTTTCCGTTTTGAATCGTTATGTTCCTAAAAGTAACTGGCCAACTCAATAAACAATCACCATCATCATAATGCAGTGAGCAGGACTGGCCGCCACAGCTACTACTGCTTCTATACGTATCCATTAGTATTTGCGACAAACTCTGTTGAACGATGCACATGGCTCAAGAGCGTCCTCTGTTGATGAAGAATCCAGAGGCTTTAAAATGAACCGCGTTAATTACCGGACCACACTGCCTTCATCCTGTCGGCTCCACTCGAGACATGATCAGCAACTATGATGACATCACTACCATTTTTTTTTTTTTTTAATGGGTGATTTGCGACTAAATGAGTTGTTACTGTTTCTCTTTGTCTGCTGTGTCACCACCAGCGTTCTTACAGCACACTGCTTGCTCCTCTTTGGATTCCCCCCTGAAGGCAGCCAGACTCACCACAGTTTAGCTTGAGAGATTTTGACAAGTCGTTACGCATGCAGGCAGAATCCTTGACCTATTTCTTAATGAGTGAATACTGCAAATGCGCTCAGCGGCTGTGTATTCTGTGACCCCCCCCACCCAACCCCAACACACATACCCCCCCCTACATCCCAACTGTCTTTTTCTTCCGCACATGCACTCACACACATGCAAACACGCGAACGCATGGAGATAATGGTGCTTTTGTGAGTTCACTGACTCAGTCTCCCACAGATATAGGTCCTCCCTTTACTATCTACAAGCGTATACAAATAGTGAGTGTTTGTTTTAATGCAATTGCCCTCCCATCTTCCCTCACTGTGAGCTGTTTATCTGAACCTCTCAACTGTCCAGCTGTCACAACAGAGATCTCAATCTCCTTGACCCGCACACGCTCCACTCACTCAGCCTTGTTATGTGCATGTTTGTTCCAGTGTGTCTGGAATCAGCATTTCTTGTGAGTGTGTACGTGTGAGGATTGACATAAGGGAGATCTGGATTGTTGGTGACATTGATCAAGTGGAGTGTAGCCAGGGAGAACATTTAGTCTGAGAAGGGTCTGGCTTCAGTGAAAAGCAGATCCCAACAGCTTCTCTCTCTTCAACTGCACTGCTGGTTCTGCCATGTACATCCTCTCTGGCTTTCCTTTAGTTAATAACCGTAAACAACATAAAGTTTAGTATATCTCTCTACCTGATGTACAATAAATAATCATTCGGACTGATGCTGCATATTCAGTTGTGTGTGGAGTGTCAATTTTAAGAGGGATACTTCTGTATGCTGTTCTAAACTTTGTTGCAGTAGCTCATACTAAGGCAAGTCAGCGATAAAATGTGGAAATTACTAACATTGGACAGATTCCAAGTTGCACAAGTTAGTTGTCAAACTATTATTTTTCATTAGCAGAGCAGTAGATGCCTTTTCGTCTCGAGTGAAGTATATCTGTGTAAGAATACATTCACTTTTTAGTTTTTGATGGATAAAGACACTTCTACTTTGAGTTAAAGATTAATTTCGAGTCTAGTGATGCACATCCGCATGTAACATGCCCTTGATGTTCTAAACATATAGATACTGTTAAATAAGATGCCATAAATAAGATACTGCATCATTCTTTGATAAGTCCCACAGAACAGCAGATGCTAGAAAACACCACAGGGCTACATTTAATGGTCTAGTCATGCTGCTGTAGCTGTTTTCATCATCTTGAGTAGTTGTGCACGTAGCCTTCAGTGACTTATTGAATCGTTGAAACCATTTTAAATTGATGACTACAGGCCACTACATTGTTAAGTAGCAGCTTGCGCAGTATGAGTAACACATAGCACAGAGTGAAAAAATCAATGCCACTCCTTTGCATTTCATTTTTCAGAATATACACGGAGACTGTTAAAACACTTTGGACTGCTTTAAAGACAACAGCCACATCTTCTAGTGAAGTGATTCACCGTGCTGTGCTGGGATAGGTTATGTTGAAAAAGTTTACTTTCCCATCTTTGTCAGGATGATGCTTGTCCTTTGGAGGAGGAAGGCTGTGTCTGTGCATCCATCGCTTGCAGACAGGCTCCAGCCAGTCTCATCAGAGGGCCGATGAGGAACGGTTAACAGTCGTTCCTCTGCCAGGCGCAGCCGTGGCCAGTCCAGATCCTGCACTCTCTATTGATGGCAGCAAGTTAGCAATGAACCCCAGTGTGCACTCTGCTATCCCAAAAGCTTGCCAGCTTGGTGAAACAAAGCCTTTTGTAGGACCGCTAAATCCAACAGATGGAGAAATGGACAGTAAATGAAAGTAGAGGGAAAGGGGAATAAAGGAATTTAGTGGAGCATGTTTGTGGGTAGGAATTTAGTCTACTCCTTTGGGAAGCCTAACACCCACACAATGCAATACTGGCAGAACTTAAATGTTCTCTCGTTGACATGCTGCAAGAGCGGCTTTAGGCCCCTGTGTGAGTGGAGAAGGCAGTCTGCTCACGAGGGCTCTCCAGGGCCTGGGAAGCCTTTATTAAGATGTTAATGGAACTGCCTTCATGACACATTTCCATGGGACAGGATCCCTTGCCTCTGCCATTCTTTAGTGCCTCAATCTGCCTGCCACAATCATCAGTCTCCCTCACACAACAGGCTGTTTAGGCATTCAGAACCATCTCCACATTCCCTTGCCCAGGCACTCTCACTCTTTATCTGATCTCTGCTGTCACAAGCCATCCTATATTTTACCACATGTAACAAAATTACGTGATACCAGAGATAAGGGCAGCAATCCTGGCATAGAAACCTGTAGAATAACAAGTCTAGCTGTTTGTTTGTCAGTGATCTTCACACCAGTTGTAAGTCAGACTGTCATCCCAGCAAGCCATTAGGCCTGTTATGATTTTTTTTTTTCCCCCCAAACATTTCTTTTCTGGCAACTTGTTTCCAGAATGCTACCTACATTGTTTTCCCTCAGTCACTTCAGTTCTCAAACTGCTCCCAAAGCTGTCCAGTGCAGCCGGAGCACCTTATCAAAGCAGCAACAGCAACAAAAAGAGAGGGAAAGAAAGAGCTTTACATACAAATGCCTTGACTTTCTTCATTTATTAGAGCCACTGAATGCATTGTCTCTACCATTTTGTCTTTTCTCTGCAATTTGAATATAAGTCAGTTTAGCTCGGCACCATCAATAATCAATTAGCTGGTGTCACGGGAGGATGTGCGTTTTTTTTTTATGGTGGAAATTTGACAATAAGTGAGCAACAAAAGGGAGTGGGAGAGAGAGGCAGAGTGGGAGGGGGGTTGTGTTCGACGCCAAGGGGCAGCTGTCAGGAGCAGATGACAGTGTGTGTGTGTAATTTGTGCTTGGCTGCGTGTGTTTGTGTCCGTTTTAATTCATTTTTGTTTGACTGCGTGGCACATGTGTCTTTTGTGTGGATGTGCGCTGCCTGTGTGTGTTTGGAAGAGGAGCTGCTGGGAAGGCAGTTAGGGCAATGCCATGCTGTGCTGCCCACACTGCCCCCTGGTGATGAGGATGCCCCTGCCTGCCATCGTCACCATGGTTACTGAAGAAAAGGGTGCAGACGTTGCTTGTCTAGTCTGCTCATGTGCCATGGAGGAGCCCAGCCAAAAGCAGCTTTGTCCCTGTGCTATGTACACTGACCGACAACCAGGGCGACTTTTCACTTCAAAAGGCATTATAAAGTCCATTAACACTCTTCAAAGCAGTGTGTAATTTTCTTACAAGATTGACTCATGCTGTACAAGATTGACTCATACTGTAATATTGGCCAATAACCATAATTAGCTGGTTAATGGTGTTTTTTCACTGAACTTTATGTATAAGCGTAGGAGCACGTTGAGCTGTTTTATAACACTTTTACACCATTTACTCAATTCAACTTGACTCAGTTCGACCTCACTTCTTAGTACCATGTATTTGATTTTCCACTTAATATATACTCACAGTCAATAGAAACTTTGAGGTAGAAATGTATGCATATTTCTAATTGTAGGGAGATTGTAATTATTTATAGTGGATTTATTGATGACTTAGTGCTCGGGTAGTTGAGAAAACGATGAGCTGTCATGTCGTCATGGTTCATTGCACATGGGATGGTCTCTTTGCAAAAGTGGACCGAGTAGCGAGTATCTGCACAATTTGAGGATTGGTTTTGAAGGCCTATATAAAAGCCCAAAAAAGGCCACTATTGTTTGTCCAGTGAACGCCATCATGCCACGTCTATCACATGAACAACATCTCCGGGCACTAGGTATGGTGGAGGCCAGTTTGAGCCACAGTCATATAACCAGGTGTACGGGCTGTTCCCAACCCACAATTGCTATCTTGGCTTGCCTATTCTCCAGATATGAGTCCGATTGAACACTTGTGGGACTATCTTGATTGTAAGGTGGCTAATTGGGTTCCCCAGGCGGCAAACAGGCAGCAGCAGATCCAGGCACTTGAGGAAGAGTGGAATATAGATAGATAGATAGATAGATAGATAGATAGATAGATAGATAGATAGTCCCTGTCATTAGAGCATCACTGCATGAAATTGCCATGACACAAAACTTTGTCTTCATTGCAACATCTGCAACTCCTTATATGATCATGGCAAGCAGCTATATAATCAGTGGTGTAGTAATAATTGAATATAATATAAATAAATCTAAAATAAGCCATAGTGAATAGAGTTTAGGAACCTGGGTTTGTGTATAAGGCAGGTTTGTTTATTCCCAGCCCGCACAGTGATAGTGACGAGTCCTTCCAACCAATCAGTATTCAGCGTTTTCACATCACCCCTGCATGTAATCCCCTGTGCTCACTTGGAACCTTTACAAAAGTAATAAAAGGGAAATAATATCTGCAGTGTTTGAGCAGAGTAAAGTTGAGCTGGTACCATGTGGTGGAAAAGCACAATTAATGTAATGAATTTTGTTCTTGTGAACCAAACTAACACACCACTGAGATTCCCGCAAGGCTCAGTGGCATGTAAGTACCTGTACCTGTGCTGTTTTGTTACTATTTTGCAGCCAGCCATGGCCTTATCTTGGTGGATAGCTCTTCTGAGTGTTATGCAGGAGCTTTAAAACATCCACAGGATTCAGCAGACAAGGGAAGAAAAGAAAAAGGGGGAAATAAGGCCCTCCAAATTCATTCCTGAGTGAGATAGCAAACAGAAAAGCCTGTCTGGAGCAGTCCTCCCCCTCCCCCCTCTATCTTGCCCCCCCCGACTCACACACACATACACACATCCTCTTGAACTTCTTCCACTATTGTAGACCACAGTAGATTCTGCTAAATTGATGATGAAAGATCTTGAAACTTCCACAACTTCAAAACGTACAGTAGAATGTAGACTGCTCTGGTGTCTCATTTCCCTGCAATGTTGATAGAAGTGTAAAAGCAAACAATTACAGTGAATGAGACGGCTGCTCTCACAAAAACCACAGATGTGACTTAAAAACATTCCGACGGGATTTTTTTTGGTTATGTTGTGAAGGTAGATGGAAGGAAAGATCTTGAATGTATCATTAAAAAGTTTTGATTGAAGCTACTGCCGCCAGTCCTGCGACTCCAGACTCTTTTCTTTGGCTCAAGGTGATTTATAGTGTCCGGGCCAAGGGAAATGAATTCTCCCCAAGGGTAACAGTTATGTTTATGCATGAATACATGACTCTGATCCACACACTAAGGCCAGTGGGAGTAAAAGGGATGAAAGGTACTTAAAAAAGGAGGCAGCTTGTCATAAAACCCACACAAAGTCAGAGTTAAGTGTGTAGTGGACTTCTAAACATGCTCAGGGCAAAACTGTTAATAACACTTTATGAATGTAATTGCTTTTGTTGTTTATGTTGACCTCAGCCTGACCTCTAAGATGGTTGCTTTGTAGAGCATAAGCACAAGGCTTTCTGAAATGTGTGGGATACTGAAGAATAATAAATCCTGTTTTGCTCTCATTGCATTTTAAGGAACTAATCTTATCAAATAATATCAAGTAAGAGCCATTGTGAAACATGCTGTACAAAATAAATTGAGTTACAATAACAGTGTGCTTGCTGAAAGACTGGTGTTTGTTCCTACCAACCAAACATTATCATGATGACTCTATCATAGGGGAAGTTAGATGTTGTTGTTTCACTACTCTTACTTCCGAGTGCCCTTTGCTATCAAAGGGAAACACTGCATGTACTCAGTGGAACAGCGGGAGCTCGCCTAGACAGACACATTACTCTGCCTCTGTCATAACCAATGAAATGTGAAACCTGACAGCAGTGTAGTCTGTGTAACCTGCATTAGATGCAAAGGAAATCATTTACATAGATTAAGTGACATGATGTGATATTACACTGCACAAAACACATAATCAAAAATCACTACATCTTCACACATCAGTTACAATGTAGGTCAGAGACATTGTCTTTCCCTTAGTGTTTAGGGAGAATGAATCAGTGTATCCAAGACAATTATTCTGAGTGTGACAGCCGAGCCTGATGCTGCAGAGGACTTGAAGTCTCTGTGTTGTCCGCGAAGATGTTGATTAAATATGACTGCGCTGAAGCATTTGCCTCCCTAGCTGAGACAGAGATAGTAAAATGAGCTCGGAGAGAGGCTGGGCAGGTCTGAACTTGAAGGCAATAAATGAGCATCCTTTCTTGTCTTAATCTGCAACAGTTAAGGATTTACACTAAGGGAGCTACTCCGAGATCAGACTGCTCATCTGTGCAGAAGGAGTATTCACAGGATATTTGACATGCTACTGCTGCTACATTAACAACCCTACCAGATACACATATATTTCCTGACTTTCTGAGAGACGGCAGTGGGAAAGTTGGGAATTAAGTAGATGTTTTTTCTCGTTGCAGAAGCCATCTCCGATCTTGTAGGTACAATGTTTACTGTTAAGTACTTTGCATAAGCCTCATTGCTTCTATTGCCGCAAGACCACCTCCACACTTTCCAGGGAACATGTTCATTCTGACAGGGGTGAATAGGTGAAGTGAATTTGCATTTTATTACAAACATGCACAATGTTTCAGGCATTTTTTGTGAACACAGATTTGAATATACAGTATAAACCTTTTTCTTTCGCAGAGCCTGTGGTTCTAATGTAATCATTTTTTTTCTCTAGTACCTATAATTCTTGATATCTATATTTTTTGTGGAAGTCGAGGTATGGTTATTTCTTTGTTTTTTCAATTCCAGTAGTTGACAGAACAGCGCTCTATCGCCTTTACGTCCACACTCCTCCCTTCTGCTTCCTGTCTCTGTTCTCTGTTGTTTATTTGATAGGGTGGAAGAGTGAGAAACCGTGAGAGTGAGCTGGGTGGGGGATGCCAGAGGGGCTGGCATGTGGCTTAGATGTAGGGAAATGTCAGCACATTCACCTTAAGCGAAGCACCTTCTTGTGTACATGCACAGATGCTTTTTCATACCACTATGTACATCCTTCATGGATTCCTTGTATGCAGACATTGACAAGCCCCATAAAGGACACCTCGTCTTTGTTTATTTTGCCAAGGCTATAGTATTTGTAGCTTGTGTTGTACAAAGAATTAGTAGACTGAATGGCTTAAATGCAGCCTGTCTTGCTGTCTGAAGGACTTGACATGTACAGTAGCTGTTTGTCAAGGTAAACAATCCCCACCTCTCTTTGTGCACTACTTTTGAGTGCAGTTCCTCAGAAAAAGAAAGCAAAAGCAAATAAAGCAGGCTCGAGAATGACTGGCAGATTCATTCTACAACATGACTCACTGTTACATAGTTTTGTCCTAATCCTCATTTAGTTTGAGCTGGACCAGAGCTACAAAAGGAAGAGTTTCTAACTTAAAGTTATGAACTACTTGTGACATTTGGCCATAAAAGTCCTTTATTGCCAACTGTTTTTAAATGAAAGGAAATTAGTAGCAGAATAACTTCACTATCTAAAGTGCATTAGTAGAATAGATGTATGACTTAATTTAACTGTAACACTAAGTAACATTTAAAGGTCAAACCCCCAAGCTTTCTCTGCAATTTAGAATTAAGAGACTTAAGAGGATAGCATCGTTGCTCATTGATCTCATTAAGATGATGACGTGCAACAGATTTCGGAATCAGATGGTAAAAATGCACATCCAGAAGTACAAGTATATAAGCATCTGTTCAAAAAACACCAACAGTGAATTCTTGTAAATATTACTGACTGCACATTGACCTTAACATTGATTAAACTAAGGGTTTCTCTCAGCAGCTCTTTGAGGGCTGAAGTGTACTGAAATGTACCATGTTCAGCCAGTGGAACATAACACAAAAACAGGGTGGTCTGGGCCTGCTACTTCTGACACTGAGTCAGACAGGAAGAGAAAAGGAAACTGGAGGGGAGGGAGGGAACAGGAAGGGAGAAATGTTTTCGAAGAAGTCAAGGCCGTTGTTTGCCAGACTCAGGTGTAACGGAGTCTCAGCATTTGCACCAGGTTAGTTAAAGAAAGCAAGAGTGCTTGGGGAATAGCTGACTGAATAACTTTGCCTCAGTTTGTAGATGATATAGGTGTGTACTGAGGTGAAATACTCCAGACTAATGGGAAAACTATCTCATTGACTCCAAGATGGTCCCAGCCAGACTGAAACAGCAGCGAACCAACCACCATGTGTCCTAATTAGCCCACTTCAGCATGTTAGTCTGCCACAGCTGCTCCTATTTATGTTACTGATGAAATGCTGAATGGGTCTTTTTTTCCCCTTCGTTACATTTTCTCGAGGGTAGCAAATAGTCGATTTTTATCGTTTTTCTCTTCCCTATTATTGCTGCTTTTTTGCTGGGGTATGATTATATGTTTTGCCTACTGCTGATTCAGTTTCTGGGGCACAGTGGCAGCAGGGTTGTTTTGTTTGGCTTGAAGAGTGACTTCCACCCCACGCTTTGCCTCCGCCACCCCCACTCTAGAAATGACCGAATGTGGTGATAGAAGGAAATACTTCGGCTGGCCACTGCTGTGTTTGTGCTGACTCTGATGTGGGCATCATTTTCATCATATCCTCTGCCACAGCATACTTATCATTGAGAGGTTTCAGTTACATCTCTCAATTGGATTGAGAGGGGCTGGCTAGCTTGCCGAAGCCTCATTTTACTGCTTCACTAAACCCGTAGCCCAGTATGATCGCTTTTAAAGCAGTCAAACCACAGTGTCCTTCTCTTAGCTTCATCATCTATGTGTGCGGTCTAAAGAAAAAGTTAATGCGAGGTAAAAGCCACCACAGAGGAATTCCGATCGCCTGGTTTTGGCGTTGGTCATACTGAAAAACCATGGGTTGCGATTTTTTTCTTTGATTTTTTTTTTTTTTTCAGTTATTATTGCTCTGTCTGCTCACGTTCTTTATTGCTCTATTTTCTCTTGATATTGCTGTTTCCTTCTCTCTTTATTGCTCTTTTTCTTGCCTCTCTGTTTTTGGCTGGCTGTCTTTTTGTCTTTCTCGCTCTCTCTCTTTTGCTTGGTGGGATCTGGGCCCAGCCTGCCTCACTTCCTTAACAATGAAACAGATGCTAATTTTAATCATCTTACTAGCAGAGATTAGTCTTTGATCAAAGTTAATACTCAGAAAGCAACTGCGGCATTCAGCTTCACAGGGAGAGACAGGCTTGCAAATGTGATCTGGTGGCTAAGGCAATGCAGGGCACTCCACTGGAGAGCTATTAAACTTAAGTCCTGTATACATGTACTCCTCTTGTTCAACGTTTTACATGAGCTGTGTAAGAATACAGTACATTTCATACTAGAGCTGCTCTTACACATTTCCTGCTATGAATGCCAATGTTTCTCCCCTCAAGACATATTATTCGCTTGTAAGTGTGTGTGATTATATCAATGACATGCTTTCCAGAGATCCAAGCCTTTCCACTGGGTGATTTTATCAAGATGTACTACAAGAAGAATACTGATGGACAGTTGTATGAGGCTCAGTGGCCACATATAAAAGATGCTCTCCAGTGTCTGTCTGAAGAATATGGATGGCCTGACTATCTTCATGTTCCATCTACTGTTTTTGCAGGGGACAGCCTCTGGCCTGTGAAAATAAGCATAGAGCACTTATTCCCAGGTTCCCTGATGTAGTAGAAGGGCTGCAGGAGCTCTTCATACAGCTCTGACAGACTCAGAGCAGCTCTGACAGCCTGAAATGTTGCACTGTATAAGCATCCTACGTATGTGTCTCACTGCGGCTGCCTCAGTCACCTCTGTTTTATTTCAGGCTGCTTGTCTTTTCCTACTCCACCAAAGAAAAGGGGGCAAGTTCAAAGTTATTGCAGGTGTAATGACCAGAAGACAAAAAGGATGTGAGGAAAGGTAGGATCAACTGAAACCCACTATAGACAAGTAATAGTCTATAATGCCCAAGGCTTTTCAGAAAGTCAGGTTTTGTAATATAATCCTGTGGAGTCCATAGGGCCATTTCTCTTTTTCCCTCTTGTTCCTGTGACTTTGAACATAATGAGTGTTGGACCTCTTCCCCTTTAGTTTCTTTGCTGCTGCCTGTACTTCATCAGAGTGGTGGATGATAATGCTCAAGCAAACTCTGCCTCCACCGCTTGCACATTATACAGAACAATACTCAACCTTCACCGCTATAGTGAATTATACCATACATTGGTCTTACTCTGCCAACACACTATTTTTCATTTGAGGCCTTCTAGGTCACTATGACATTTCTCCATACTACCTCCTCATCCAGTCTCTTGTAAGCAGGTGGGGAGCAGTGTCATATGTGTAATGAATGTGCCTCATGGTATTGTGTGCATGTTGTGGACCTATACACCAATGCACATGCTATATGTCACTGCTGTACTACTGCCATCTTCCCTTGTTTTTTTGCTGAGTTTCTGCTTTCTATAAAAAAAATGTAGGCCATTTGTATTATCCCTGTCAAATCCTTTTGTACTTGTACAGTGTTGTAATGTAGTGGTACAATGATACCATGAAATTAAGCACACAGTCCACTTGCTAGGGTTCAGAACCATCTCTAGTAACTTCAAAGGTGTATGTCGATTAGGGGAATAAAAACATGCTGGCTGCAGTGATACGCCTGACTCTGTGACTCTCACGACACTGGCTCACAGGAAACCAGTCACTGCTGATTTTCCACCATTTCCCAGCCAGCTCTCCATCCTGTACACCATTCACACGGAACAGTCCGGAAGGCATGCATGTGCAGTTCAGCACTGATCCAGCGGTTCTCTTCATCAGTCAGCCGTTAGGTCCCATCCCATTCTGTCGTGGCATGGCCTGGAGTCACCTGCTGCACTCCAGAGGACGGTCAGGTGGATTTTTATACACTTGGAATGCACAAAGGCTGAATGGTTTCTGCAGTGCTCACCACTGTTTTATTATTCACATTCATTGGAATTCTTAGTTGGACCTGCATACAAATTTAGTGTAAGCTTCTCTTTGAACTAATGTCTGTGCTTCACTATTGCTCCTAGACCAAAAACTTTTGTAGAATAGCTTGACCTAAATCAACTTTTTCCTCTTTTAAACAATCCCAGTTTAACCTGGTACTGCCCCATACTTTATTGATGAATATAAACTCTACACTTGTACTTATGTTGCACATGGCCCCAACTCAGCACCCCATGGGCTGTTAGAGTAGCTATAAAGTCTGCTGTACACAGAGAGTTCTGTACCATTGTTCTGCTGTGTTTTGTGTTGTGTACAGAGCCTTCACAGAAAACAGTAGATTCTGCTTGCAAGGCATGTATCCTTCTGTGTGAGTAAGCACCCAATTTCCTCACCACATGCTGTTATTGCCTCTCATCCAAAGGGAGATTGGGCTAAGTAACTAGCCGCAGACTTCATTTTGTGGTGTTTTATCACCTCTGATGAAATTAGGGGGGCCTCTACAAAGCTGGAGTAGAAATAAAAAAGCGTAAGAGAGGTTGAATGCTTTGGAACTATGTAATGATGTATCCGTTATGTGTGTTTCAGCTGAAAGGTCCTCAGAATAGGCCTTAATAAAAGTCAGACAGAGGAGTGTGTAGTTAAGACAGCCGTCTCTGTGGGTCATAGCAGCTCTTGAACACAATTTAAGGTTTTCTTTCAAAGTGTCTTCCTGTAAAGATTTACATAACAATGCAGTCACTATATAAACTGAAATTCCCTGTGTGTTCACTATAGAACTGCAGACATTACTTGGCAAATGATGTGTTTGACTAGTTTGAAGTTTTTTTGATGTTCCAGTCTCAGGTTTCACATAAATCACATAATTGTGCTGAAATTTTTCATAGGGGCTATTTAGCTTTAATGTTAATTTAATGACATTTTTCCGTAACTGTAATAAAGTACAGTCGAATTATATATTTTTTTCTATTTTAACTACATAATTCTGTTCTTCTCTTACACTATTAGTTTTTTGTAGAAGGACAGAGAAGAGACGGCATGATATCAATGAATGATGTTTATACTTTTGCACTTAGTCTGGACCAGAGAACAGTGGGTCATAGGGGTTAGTTGGTTTAACTCCTCACAACTGCTTCTATTGCAATAAATCACAGTCATGAGTATGAGATAAGGCCGCCAACTGTGTATGTCTGGAGCTACCGCTGACCCTGAGCAGACGGAGACTGTGAGTCAAGTATGACCAGCGCAAGAGTCAGTGTGATATTTCAGCAACTAGGACTAAAAGAGTAAGAACCTAACTGTACACATCTACCAGCCAAGAGACTGTTTATGCTGTTTTGCTGTGTTTGTCAAAATGTCCATGCAGCCATGGCAAGCTGTAAACACCATTAACCCAGAGGAGAGAGTCCCAAAGAAACTGTCTGCTGTCCTGGCTGGATGGGGAGTTAAATGAGCCACATGTGTGCTGACACAGTAACTATGCACATATACACACACTGACCACAGCTGTAGCCAGCAGTCAATCATATGACAGTTGGCATGAACAATTGAGTGTCTCCTGCTTTATCAGGAAAGTGAAAGATGTACTATAATACCCATACAGAAGTATGGGTGCGAGCTCTTGACAGGTGTCATACAGTATTTTGACTCCATAGAACTCTGACCATCTGCCCCATCTGACCCTGGGGTCACTTCTAGTATGGAAAACTGACCCATCCCTTAGAATTTTTCACCCCTTATATGAATTTGTACTGTATGTTAATAAAAAGGTTCTATATCACAATAAGCTTAAATAAATGTCTATAATATGGAACTTTCACCAGAAACTACTAAATTAATTCATTCATATATCCATTGAAGTAAATAATCTGTGTTCATTTTAGAGTTGCTGGACATCATAGACATGAAATCTACCCCACATTAGGAAAAAAAACTCAGTGAAAACAAAGGTTTTAAATGGTAAATAGACTGCACTTATATAGCACATTTTGTACACCTTCATGGTGCCCAAAGTGCTTTACAAAGCCATTCACACACACTCATACACTTTTATGCAGGGGCGTTCCTAGGCATGGGCGACCTGGGCAATTGCCCCTAGTGCCATTGCATAGGGGGGCGCCTCCGCAGTATGTATATATATATATTCATTCATCTTCTATACCCGCTTAATCCTCATTAGGGTCACGGGGGTCGCATGGAGCCTATCCCAGCTGCT
>JAQQZY010000027.1:10015429-10026172 GCA_030068375.1 Ostorhinchus rueppellii | reverse complement strand
TATATACACACACACACACACACACACATATATATACATATATATATATATATATATATATCTCAACATAATCTCAGCCATATGTAAACCTTCATTTGAATTGCAGGACATTCATATTTTATAGGTGTTTTATACCCATTTTTTTGTATATCTCCTCTCCTTAATAATTCATACAGACATGATTCATTTTCAGATTTACCAACCGCTGAAACATACCGCACAGCAGGTATGTTGCTTTCATGTTGTACAATTGCATCCCACCACATACAGCGTTCCCGGTACCACTTTCATTTGCAGTCTGCTTCAAGTAGTTAGGCCTTCCGATTGATAAAACGTCGGTGGTGTCAATCAAAGAGCTCAATTCCATTCCAATCTTAATGTGACTGAGGTGAGCTATCTGATCCCGTGGCCTCCGGTGACACCCTGCTCTGTTTGTTTTCTTCACCCACTGAGGATTCCCTCTCCACACGCAGAGGCCCTTTACAATTTAGATTTATGGAAATGTTGCTTAATAGAATGCTGCTCACAGGATGACAGACAGCGATGAGGCATACACCACATATATACTTGTAGTGGGAATGCCTGAGAAGATCATGCCTTAAGATTCAATCTCCAATTTAATAGGAAAAGTAAGTGGATGCTGTTAGTTGTGTTGGTGGAAACATAGGTTGAGGGGCGAAAAAGAATAATTTATATATCTATGTGTTGTATGTGTGTTTTTGTGCTTCTTTCTTTGAGTACACAAGCTTTGATTATGGGTCTGGATATGTGCATGTTTGAGCTTATACAAGAGAGCAAATTTGTGCACACCTGAAAATTAGGTGAGATGGTGTCTGAGGGAGGGGAAATGAGAATCATTAAAATAACAATGACATTGTAATCTCATGGATGTTATAGGTTTTAGACATAATACTGGTTTGTGTTTGCTTAAACAGAATTGAAAGTGTGTGAAGTGGGAGGGGGCCTCGGTAGAGACAGAGTTAAAGGAAAAGATTAGATACATGCGCCTTTGTTTGCTTTTAGGGATAAGCAGCTATTCTAAGGCTGTTATCCCTGTATCATGATGACGTGTTTTTTTGTGGCGCATCTTTAAATGTATTTGGGTGGGTGTTTTTAATAATCTTTTATTGCAGGCATAATAAGTCTGAGAGGCTGAGGCAGTGTGAAGTGCTGTGACTGCTTTCAATGGGTCCAATTCACTGAAAGGCAATTGAAGGCTTAGCTGCAGGCCTCTAAACTCAGATGGTCATGAGCAAGTGCGCTGATATGGGTCACTAACACAGATAGTGCTATTAAACACTGTATGCAAAGCGCTCTGTTCGAGTGCCCTTAGAGCACATGCTTAATTGTGGACAAGTGCACATTAATTTACCATGCACCACTAAATTACAGCCATAGCTCAGAGCACGGCACATGTCATGTCTAAAAATAAACAAAAACAAAAAAGAATGATGACATTTAATTCGCTTACAGTGCTGTGATTTTTATTCAGCTACTAAAATGCATTAATGTGTTGTGAGTTTGCTACAGTAGTAAACACTGGGGAAAACCAACTTCCTCCATTACCATAGGATGCGGAACATGGGAAAAGTGAAATGATAGCAATTACTTTCTTGTGGTTTCTTATGGTGTTATCCCTCTACTTTGCTACTGTGTCATTTCCTTGTGGCTGGAAGGATAAACAGATGAGGAGTATGTGTAATGTTTCTTTGGAAGCTGATGGATAGAACTGGCATTGATGCAAAGAAATCCATTGCCTATTGAAATAGGAGTGGTATAAATATAACTCCAGCTAAACAACTCAAAATGCCAGTAGGTCTTCTCATTATTTCTGCTCTTGATAGCAGCAAAGAGAGAAGAGTAATGGACTAACCTCTGCTGCTAATTGCTTTTTTATAGTCTCCTATAGAAAAGACTACTTTCTATAGATAACATTAAACTTTCTGTTTTTATTGAACAAGTAGCCAGCTTAGTTGGGGAGCTAAGTATGCAATGAGCAAGATGTAAAATATTTTTACACATTTCACTTTTCTTGAGGAACTGATTTGTTTATTTCTGTTCCAAGTTGTCTCTTTGATTTGTAGCGTATCACTTTTACTTAAGCATTAAGATTTCACGCTTTACATTAATCATTCAGGGAATAAGGCATTAATCCAAGGCATGAAATTACAATCTTCTATTTTTTTCCCCTATTCGGCAACAATGGATTTAGCACCGTAAACGGATTTTGGTTTGTGTTCTTTATCTTCTGGAATACAATTGCTGTAAATATGAATTTAGGAGATTAAGCAAATTTGGCTGCTTTGTTAAGAAGCTTAGTATGTATGAGGACAAAATAGAAAAAAAAAAACATCAAAATGCTCAAAGGCAGAGGACCTGCTTCCTATTCCAGGGTGACAGAGGTTTAGAGTTGCTCCTGCTCCAGAGGCCACTTCCTAAAGCCTTTGAAATCCAAAAAACCCT
Source organism: Ostorhinchus rueppellii (assembly GCA_030068375.1). Lineage (NCBI taxonomy): Eukaryota > Metazoa > Chordata > Actinopteri > Kurtiformes > Apogonidae > Ostorhinchus > Ostorhinchus rueppellii. Next base: position 10,023,709 of record JAQQZY010000027.1, on the reverse strand, counting down.
GATTCAGTTTGCTGGTTGCTGCATTGCCCTCGGGCTACCGTACCCACAACCCTCAGTGATGGTTTGTACAGCTTATCATTATTCACATTTTCTCATGTTTTGGCCTTCTCGTCTATCCCCACTGGTGCATCTCTTCAAGAAGTAATCTGCCACAATGTAGCACCCACTGACCATGGGTGGCACAACGCCACATTTTGTCCTGTGGCTGGGGAAATCACCATCATTTCAGCACAGGGACCCACAACCAGACACAGTGAGAGAGCCACTGGGAGCAGTTTGTTGAACAAGCGCTCAGAAGCAGTCTGACTGAATGTGCCAATGTCGTTTTTTTTTTTTTTTTTTTTGTGCCTCACTATTCATTATGAATGGGAAGTTTTGCAAAAGTATCTTTTCTGAGCCATGATCACAGCTTGCATGTGTGCTGGAATGTGTGTATTTCTGTCTCTCTTGACTTGATGCTCTTCTTTTGTTGGCTTCTATTTCTGCCAAAGAGATTGTTGGAAGAGTGATACAATAGAAATATACTGAAACTGACCATGATATTTAGATTATTTTTTTTTTTTGCTTTTGATATTCTTATGTGATGTACCACACTGGAGCCCTTGAACGTTTGTCAACATGCCAACCGCCTTTATGCTTGAGTTACAGCTACAGATGGGATGCATCTATTACAACTAGGACTTTCTGTATTTGGGATTTAGAAACACAAATATTTGATCATCAGGTGTTAAAGAAACTACTGCTATCACAAAGACTTTTTAAGGTAGAAATGGTGGCTCAGGCAACATTTTATAATTGCTGACTTACATTTGCAATTAAAACCTGAAAGTGCGCCCTTTGTTCTGCTTTGCCCACAAATCTTTAGACTGTGAACACAGTCTTGCCCTTGTTCTTTTCTTTTCTTTTTTTAGGTTAGTAGGTAACCACAATATGTTTAAGAGTGAATCATCTGTGTTTGCATTTATATGTTAATTTTCTTTCTGGTAATTCTGACTCCTCACAAACAAACAATGGCATGACTTGAGCACACGGGGTGATCGGTGTTGTTTTTATTCTTTTCAAGTTTTTGCCTCAGCTGCAATGTACAGAGAGGTCTCTGTCAAGTGCAACAAAGGGGTGGCCATGCAATCACCTTAAACAAAACCTTCATTCCCTCTGTTACCGAAAGCTATATGAATGGATAACCTTTCTGGAGCCATTTATTTACACCATTCAGTCCCTTTCTTTCTCTGCCTCTGCAGCTGTTGCCACAACATGAGGGAGTGATGCATATATTTCTCCTAAGGACAGGGAGAAGAAGAGGGAAGTAAAAAGAGAATGACAAAGAAAAGATGGATGGATGGGTGTAAATGTTGTATACACATACGATTAAAGGGCAGGGGTGTAGCTAAAACTCTAAAGGGCAAAAGGCTGTAGGGCTTGAGCAGAAAGCTGGCTCAGCAGGAGGCTGATTATACCACCAAAGGGATCCACTTTGCACATCCAGCATGTACAAACTCAAACAAAGGAGCATGGCAGAGCGAAAGCAGCTGAAAGTGAAGGTAGGGGTCTGGGCTTAGCTGCTTTTTTTTTTTTAGGGCGAGTGGCACTTTTATGATCATACTAATAAAGTGCTTCTGGGACAAAGCCTGTCCCTCACCTCCTCTCGCACACACACCAAGAACAGCTTGAGTGCGCCTTAGGACCTGTGTTTATGGACACATGGATCAATACACTCCCAAAGGGTCTATATTTAAGTCTGAGCTCAGTAACGTGCCCGTTGATCACAGGGGGAGGGGAGGGACCTCAAGATGGTCATTATCAGATTTGAAATGCGGTCTGTAAAAGGGCAAACACAGTTCAGAGGGAATCCCAAATCGGCTCTCTAAATCAAAATTGTCTTTAACAGCCTCTGTGCTGTAGTAGCCTGTTTGTGCTGTTTGTGATCTGTTCTTACAATATTCTTTTTCTATCTTCAGCAGCAAGTGCTTGTTAATTCAAGGCATAGTCGCTGATTATTCCAGCCACATCTTTCACCCTTGATTCCTTGTGCCCCCACTGCTGGAAATGCAAATCTAGAGCATGACAAACGATGTAAGGCCGTCTCTGACACGTTCTAGCCCCTAGCGTCCCTGTGTTGCTCCCCAGCTTACCTCCTCCAGCTCCACAGTAATTACCCTTGTTGGATCGCTACGCCTAATCATACTTGATTTTGGGATGTGCTGCCATTGTCTCCACTTGTTAGCCCCTCACACTGCTTGGTTCTGATCGAGTACACTGATAATACTCTGGGAAGGAGGCACATACACACACACACACACACACACACACACACACACACACACACACACACACGCTGCATATTCCATGGCCGTTTTTTGTTATGAGCTAGCTTTGTGCAGATCTAATACGGTAACTGATTGATTTAAGGATGATTGTTGTGCTGCCACTGATTAATCCCTCTTTGATCTGATCATGTCAGCAGATAAACAGAATGAAAAAAAGATTTTTGAAAAAATCAGGGAGCAATGTTTGGAAAAGAATAATTAATAGATTCAGATTCTGTAAAACAAGCTCTTTAAAGAACAAGAAGGGAGGGGAGGGGTGTGAGCAAGTGGCTCCCAATTTGTTCTCACTTTGTTCCAGTAATAAGATCCAGGCCTTCCTTTCCAGTGGACGAGATAATTAACTCCCGGGGACAGACTGCATAGAGCTCCGTCTCTTAGTTTATGGCACATGGAGATAGATTTCTGCAGCCCAGGCTGAGCATGGTTGCTTAAATTGCCGACTTTGCTTGATCTACTGTATGTTTTTAGAGATATGTAGATATGGAAAAGGGACAAATGATAGGGGGCTGGGCTCCAGTCAGACTATAAAATGCAAGATGGTGGATTTAGGATACAAGGTCTGACATTCCCAAATTAAAAAACTAGCACAAAAAATACTACATGTCTTGTTGGAGAGGGATTTTTGTTGCTTTTTTCCTCAATTGTAACATGGTATTTTTGTATCAAAATATGTAAAACTGAGTAAAGCAAATAGTTCAAAGTGTGATCTGTGCTTGAAAAGCTTTGAGTTATTTTTAAATTGATGTTAAATTTGATGAGTCATGGAGTGGGCTTTGTATACAAGTCAGTTTCTGAGCAATGCTCATGATAGTTACTGATTTGTTCTTAGAAACCACTTGCTCAGTGGGTGAATGCAGTAGTGGAGGTATGAGTCAGGTCAGGCTAATTTCCGTTGCTGTAACCTGCCTCTCTTTCCTGCATTGTCCAGCCCCATACAGCAACTCTTTTGGAATGTGCACCATAATGATTTCCGGTCATTGTCTGTGTCTCTTCAGTTCTACAAAGCTCACTTACGCAGAATGAACTTTGACCTCTTCAAGCCGAGAGTTCTTTGATGAAAAACCATTTCCATTTAGTCATATGTGCTTCCTTTGCAGGATATGTGACTCATACTTTTTTAACACCCTTTATCTCTCTGTCTCTTACAGAAACATGTGAAGACCTGTGTGAAGCCTCGACCAAGTTAGCCTTCAACAGCAAACAGGCGAAGGCCTCCTCCCTTCTTCCCCTCATCCATTCTCTTCCTGCTTCCTCTGCTTTTGGTAGCTCCAGTAAATATGGAGGGCTGGCGGGCTACAAACAGAACTTTATCTCGGAAACCAAAAGTAGGAGCTGTAGTTACTCTACTAGGCTTCTGGCTCTTAGTGAGTCCAGCCTTGTGCAGTGGACAGACATTCACTAGTTTCCACCCAGAACGTCGAGACTGGGTCTTCAACCACCTGACAGTTCACCAAACCACAGGGGCATTGTATATTGGAGCAGTCAACCGTGTGTACAAGCTGTCAGGCAACCTGACCCTTCTTGTTTCCCATGATACAGGCCCAGAGGATGACAACAAAGCCTGCTATCCACCTCTGATTGTTCAGCCCTGCTCTGAGCCCCTTGTCGCTACCAACAATGTGAACAAGCTTCTTCTCATTGATTATTCCCAAAATCGGTTGCTTGCTTGTGGCAGCCTCTACCAGGGTGTCTGCAAGCTCCTCAGATTGGACGACCTCTTTATCTTAGTGGAGCCCTCCCATAAAAAAGAGCACTACCTCTCCAGTGTCAACCAGACTGGGACAATGTATGGGGTCATTGTTCCCTCACAGGGCCAGGATGGCACCCTATTTATAGGCACAGCAGTAGATGGAAAACAGGACTACTTTCCTACCATCTCTAGTCGAAAGCTGCCTCGTGACCCAGAATCTTCTGCAATGCTCGACTATGAATTGCACACTGACTTTGTGTCCTCTCTGATCAAGATACCATCAGATACCCTGGCACTGGTTTCCCACTTTGACATCTATTATGTTTATGGCTTTGCAAGTGGAAGCTTTGTTTACTTCCTGACGGTGCAGCCTGAGACACCAGAAAACAGCATGTCATCCAGTGGATCCACCAGTGACCTCTTCTACACTTCTCGCATTGTTCGCCTCTGCAAAGATGACCGCAAGTTTCACTCATATGTTTCCCTCCCTATTGGCTGTGTGAAGAATGGTGTAGAGTATCGCCTTCTGCAGGCTGCCTACCTTGGCAAGCCAGGCCGTGTTCTCGCTGCTTCACTGAACATCAGTGCGCAAGATGATGTGCTCTTCACCATCTTCTCAAAGGGCCAGAAGCAGTTCCATCGCCCACCGGATGACTCAGCACTCTGCATTTTCACCATTCGAGACATCAATGCAAGAATTAAGGAACGCCTGCAGTCCTGCTACCAGGGTGAAGGAAACCTTGAGCTCAACTGGTTGCTTGGGAAAGATGTGCAGTGTACTAAAGCGGTGAGTTGTAGTGACAGACACTGATTAAAATCATAGAAAAGTCTCAAGACAGAGCCATTCATAAGATAAATTAAATTATTTACGCATTACTGTACATTTGTGAATACTTTGCATGCCATGTGAGATCTCGTCAATAAACACTATAGGTTTTCAATTCACAATGAGCTGTTACTCAACAGATAAAAGCATCATCTACGGTACTATTTTAATAAGGACATTTTTTCTGGTTCTCCAATAATACATACTTCTCATTTCCTTTCCTCAGAGATGATTCTAAACATGAATGAATTAATGACCACACATTGTCAATGAGCCTAAAAACCTCAGCGTTCCAAAGTTTTAAGGCGTTTGCTCTAAGGGAAATAAACACAGCAATCATTACCTCATTACTGCTTTGTGCAGTGATCACATGATTCTCATACTACATGTAATTTTGTTTTGAAGTTCTAATATCAAGGACTATCCATTTTCAAGCACATTTTAGATGAGATATATTTAGAAATTACAGGCTTTATTTTTCTTGGCAACGAACAAAGTGATAACATTTTCCTTGAGCACAATAGAAATAAACACAATCTCCCCTTCTAGAGTGAAAGAAGTAGTGGGGGGCGTTGCTTGTGAAAGTCTGCTTCTGATGCTGGTGCAGATCACACACATCTATTCCTACTGAAATCCCCAATTATCTTATAATAAAAGGCCATGTTTCTGTTACATGTTGTCAAGTAGAATTAAGTGTCGTGATTTTCTCTCATTCCCAGGGGGCTATAGTCCTCTGTGTTTTCATTCTGTAATTGCTAATAGGAATTTAAGAATATTAAGAATTAATGACTACTTTGACTACTCCTTACAGTGTGTGTACATGCTGTGTATTCTTAAAAATGCATATGTGCGTGTGTGTGTGTGGAGCTTGGGTGTAGGTCTTCATGTATTTTTAGAGTTTAATGATATCCCTACATTCACTGTGATGAGAGCCACTGATCAGCTTCCTTTGTTGTTAATCCCCTCAGGGCAGTCAATTGACCACTTTTATTGAAATCTGTAAATTCCCCATTAACACAATGTCAAAGGTGATTGTCAGGAGGAGAGAGATATTATCTTGAATTGGTGCTGTTGGCTTTCATTAGCTACACTGAGAAGGTGGGGGACGAGGTTGAAAAATGAGGAGTAGGCGGAAAAGGAGAAATAGTGGTATATAGTGATGACAATGCTGAATAGTGGAGGCTTTCTAACTGTGGGAGCTCAAATTAGATCTCTTTTTACTTTCCCAGAAAAATCCCCAATCATCTCAATGTGCTGTCTGTGTATAGTTGTGCTCAGAGTGCCAGGCATCACCTGAAAAGCTGAACCTCCTACTCTCTAGGCAGGCAGTACCATTATCAATGTACCTCTCATGTCACAATACACAGCAAGAGTCCTCAAGCTTTGTGTGTGTAGCTAGGGAGATAAGAAGATGTAAAATACAGCCCTTAAGACCATGTCCTCTTACTCAATGAACAGTCAATAATTCCATAGTATAATATGGATTATGCAGATAGATGTCAATGGCTGAGAGACTCTTAAAGCCTATACAAATTACATTTAACAACCGGATATGTCAGACATGTTAACACTATCTGCGTGCTGTTAAATCCTTAACTCAAGCAGTATGACCACACTGTTAGCACATGTTTCACATCTTGTCTTCCGTAAAGAAAAAATGTGCTGAATCTGTGGGGTATTTTTAGAGCACCCGCGTCTGAATTCCACCAAACAGGAGGTGAATTAAGCTGTGACCAGCCCAAGAGACTTTTTTAACTGTGAACTGTATCTCGCCTGGTTAGTAAATTGCAGTCTTTTCCTCTGGTCTGCTGCTAACAGCAGGTAGCCAGTAAGCTCAAAACAGGGAACCTTAATTATACCTTCAACTCTCATTCTCGTATTGCCGGCATTTTATTGTGTGTATAGTTACATGCAGGCCAAGGCTGAGGCTGGGAATGGAACTAAGGCTGAGCCAGGGGATTCAGACACAGCAGCCAATCAAAGATTTATCACCCAGCCGTCCAGCCTTCTGCCATCTGGAGATTCACACCATCTTTGTTGTCACTCCCAAGGAGGAGAGAGCCATGATGGGATTCTTTCTATATCAGGCTGCCTGTGTGTCTCTCTGACTAACACTATCATCCTGTTTCACTTTTACAGCTCCTGACCTACTAACTAATTAACCACTCGCAAGAGCAAAGGGGAGATTGTATTGATAACAGTGATATACCCTACGAGAGAAAGTTTGACGGCAGATATCCTATCATATCTAATTCATGCTTCATTCAAATGAAGCACTTTCTGTTATGTGTAATAAGACTATATAATGTCCTGATCACAGTACCAATTACTTCTCAGCATGGATTTAATATTCTACTGTATTGTGTGTTATTTGATAAGGATTTATCACAAATTATTATAACCTATTTTTAGCCTCACCACAGATAATGTTATTTGTATCACATGGAAAAGACTGAGACATGGAAATCTGCTTTTCCCCACTTCTTCAAAGATTTATGATAAGACAGGGGAAAAACAAAAAGAAAAAGAGCGAAAAAAAAGAAATCTGCAAAAAAGGTGCACACATGCACACACACACACACACACTCCCAAAAACAAAAACAAAAAAAACACAACCACATGGACTCCAGGGGGATTTTGCTTGGCTGCCAAGTCTGCTAGAACATCATCTAAACAATCTAGATATAATCAGAACCAAATGGTCTGGAGCTCAACAGACCATATGTGGAATAGCTGCATGCATTTTAGGGAGTAGCTTTTGATAAGCCAAAGTCTGCTACTCTCGGCTGCTTCTCAAGATAGCTGCTAGTTTTCCCATCTGATCCGTTTGGTGTCCATGTCTCAGCATATGTTTAAAACAAACAATTACATACAGAACACTGTGACTTTATGACAGTGAGAGAACCATGAACATTGATGGCCAGAGTTCTACTAAAGTCCTGGTTTTAAAAAGTTGTAGTGTGTAATATAGCCTACAGTACGTGTGTCAAAAATAGTACTACGATAATGATACTGAGGTAGGCTGTGTGCAGTCATATCATGTTTTAATCTATTTTATTTTAGAAAATAGTTAGCTATAAACTATACTGTACTGTAAACTATAAACCCTTCCCCAGAATATTTACAACTGTTTTGATGTAAAAGTTGATATGCCAGGGGAAAAAGTAAAAAAAAAGCATATATATATAATTTTTTTTTTTTTTTTTTTAATAAATTTGGTGTAATCCTCACCTCAGAACCTTCATCAAAATTTTTGCCGTGCTACAACCCTGTGTATTGCCTCTTTCCTACCTGATGTTTTTAGTAAAACACTCTCTGTAGAGCTCCTTGTTTATGATAGCTTCTCCAGCAAATGGGCTGAGAAGTGTTGCAGGATAGTTTTCACTCTCTACAGTCTTACACATAAATATCTAATTTATTTATTCTAGCGTCATCTG
>JAQQZY010000027.1:9997727-10008087 GCA_030068375.1 Ostorhinchus rueppellii | reverse complement strand
ACAGTAGTAGAAAAAAACGCATCTTAGAACGGAAATCAAATAATCGTTTTTCCTCGATTATATGAATTTTGAGATCGCCTGGAGCCAAAATCGTGATCACGATTAAAATTTGATTAATTGAGCAGCCCTAGTGCATATTCACTCATACATGCACACATAGATGAAATTTTCAAGAGTTTTTGGTTGTTTTCTTTGTTTAGAAGCGAGTCCTCATGTTGTTGCAAATTGATCATAATAGTGACTTTCTTAAACATCTCCAATTTTCACTATATGACTTGTATTAACCTTTAGCTAAGATGAAAAAGAAATACAATTATAAATAAAAAGCACATCTATAATTGCCACCAGGTAGAATCGGTTTCCAATCCACTCGCAAATTGTCATTTCTCACCGAACGCCATAATAACCGCCGTATCACTTTGTTTCACATTGAATAGTAAAGTCCAATCAATCCCTCACGGAGCAAATAATTGCATCCCTCTGTTTGCCTTGTTGAAAATGAAATGAAACCCATATGAAGCAAGCAACTCCATCTCAAACCTAGGAAAATGATAAAATGACAAGTGACATAGAGGTATTATAAGAATTTTAGCTAAATGACAGCTACCAATATGTATCTGTTACAGTCATCTTCAGGACTCCAGCTTCTTAGATTGCCTGCCATCATTTTAATCATGTTAAACTGAGCAGCACATCCTCAGTTTACCCAGTGGCAATGACTTGGAGCACAGCATAGCCTGAAGAACTTGTGCTGGTAAAAGACATTTTCTTCCAAACACAACATGTGTTACTTTTCTCAAAGAGGCTGAATAAAAATGTCTTACTGTAAAACCAGCACCACTCAGAGATGTGCATATGGGTGCTTCTATGAAACTAGGTACATTTTGGGACCTACTTTGACAACTTTTTTAGACCCAATAATAAAATTAAAATTTAGATGTATTTCCCCACAGGATCAACCTCATGATGACCTCAGATAAATGCAAAAAAATTATACTCCTGCTCTGAGCCATCCCAAAATTAATGAATTTTTAATAAAATATTGGGGCCAAAAATAGGACCCAAATTAGAACAGTAAAAACTACCGGGATGTCAGGGCATTTTATCTGGACCACATGGTTTGAAATGGTCTTTTATACTGATATAAATAAAGAAACTGTGTTAAATGTGATGATCCTGGTGTTTTTTTCTAATGCAGACATGCAGGTTTTTCATGAATCTCAGTCTCATTCCAGGTTTTGTATGTAACCTATCGTGTCCACTTATGTTACACACAGAACCTGCCCAGTTCAACACATATAAATCACAAATGATTTTGCAACAGTGGTCCTTTTTGTGAAACACTCTGCCTTGCATAATTAAGTCAATTCCTAAAATGTACCTGTGAAAGAATAAAGACATATTAAAAAAAAAACAAACTAGTAGCATGTAATTTTTGTGTCCTTTTGACCATGTTACAAACAAATAATTTTTAAAAAGTGTTTTATGTGGAAAAATAGTTTATCTTTTATCTCAGAAAGTTTTATTTTGATAATAGACCCAAAGTGCTTACGAACTTGCTTCCTAACATTAGCCTACATCTGGTTTGATTGTTTTAGCCCCCATGTCCTGTTTTTAGGGACCAGTTTCATAGAAGCACCCGTAGAGATGTAGATGTTATTTTCTGTCCTTTATGTGCTTGGAACAAAACTTGAGAGATTACCGATGTATGACCTAAGATTCTAGCCTCTAAGGAAAAGGGAAGACAGGTTATATTAAGCAGGCCTTCATATAACTGAAGTGTTACATGTCTGCTTTATATTTTGTCTGGAATAGCCGCTCACTGGGTGGTATTAATATCTATCTTTACCAAGCTTTATCAAGGAATTTCAGGACTCTGAAGCTTGACATTCTGAATGCCTTTTTGAAACCTAGCAAATCATACATATGAGTGTTTTAAGTCTGAAGGAATGACAGGTATGAACATGGGAAGAGGGTGCTTATGTATGTCAAGATGTTCTTTTGTTGTTTAATTGCCATAACCATCTTTCTAGTTAAGCTAATGGGTGGTATGTTCATTGAGTTGTGAACTGGTAGGATGTCTATGTGACCTTTAGGAACCTGGCCTCCACTTGACCCCCTCCAGCTCAGCTCTTAACCCTGAGCCAGATAAAGAGCCGGCAGCCCCAGGCAGCGACAGCGGACTGTGTCTTTCATGGCTGTCTTTAGAGTACAAGCCTCCCTATCTGCCAGACCTGGTCCTGGCTTCTCTAAACACTTCACTGTTAAAAGGCCAATGGAAGACTGAGAGCCCCTGCCGTTCCATTCATCCAAGTCTTAGTATATCTACTTCTTCCTTCTTAGTCTCTCTGATTTACTCTTTTTTTGCTCTGTCCTTCGCTCTCTCAGCCGCGTCCCCGCTATTTTCATTGCATTAAATGTGTCCTGGCTGTCCAACCAGCTGTCCTCTCTCATTTTCTAGCTCTTTTTTTTTTCCCCTCCCTCTTACTCCTCTCTTCCTGTTTCTTTCTCCGCCTGAGACTCATTCCCTCCCTCAGTCTTTTTCTTCTTCTCTTCCCTGCTTCGACTATTACAATGACATAGCCTTCCCTGCAGTGATCTCATTAATCACATTCAAACAGCTCACTGTTGCTTTCTCTCCTTCTATCTGTCTCCGTCTCCATTCTCTTTCTCTAATTGCTTGCTCTTTTCTTTGCTAGTGTCTCGAAGGAAGCGTTTTTCATTATCTAACAACAAGAGACAAATGCTCAAACTGTGCATACATTTTATTACTACAGATGGATTTTATACATAGAAGCTTAATTTGGCCTGTAGTATGCTACCATGCCAGTTCCCAGAAGACACAAAGACAGAATCACTCATGCCCATAAATATGTTGTGCAGTACTTATTCATTAATTCATTTCCAAGATCACAGTTTTTCCTAAGCAGAGCACTTCGTTTTATTTATTTCATTTGTTATTGGCAGTGCCTATTTTCTCAGGAAATGAATTACTCTGTTGAGTGCGCCCATAATTGGACTTAACTTCATAAGTGAGATTAATTAACCCATTGCTGATTAGAGGCACATTTCACCAGAGACTGGGTACAGAAAGACTATTAATCCAGTTTCTACAGTCTATTTCTTGTTTTTTTTTTACTTCAGAATTCAGATGATGGCAGCATTAGTGTTTACCTTACACATGGAAACCTCACACTTCAAAATGCCTTTGGTTTTGTGGAAAGAGGAGACCTTGGCTCTGCTCTCATGGTGTTGCTCCTACACTTAGACTGGGAGTCATTCTATGCCTGTGGCAGTGGAGTGTGTGGTTTTCACCAATGTTGGGTGCAGTAGTGTCATTAGGATTTGAAAGCCACATCAAACAACCTTGGCAACCCAGATCTGTATCTTTCTTATAGGGATAAAGTTGAACAAGTGAAAATAAGCTGAAAATTCCTAAATATTTCTTTTAATACAAAGTGGCCTTTCCCCTTCTTATGAATAATGGTATTTCAAACCCACACACCCTGGCAGTCTAATGCTTTATGTGCAGAAAAAACACAACAAAAATATGTCCAAAACATTATGCAAGGAAGCTGTTCTGGGAGGCAGGGCCTCATGGCCTATCAATATTCCTGTTTAGTCTGTAGCCAATGTAGGCACCTTAGGGAGAACATTTGAAATTCATAGAAATTCTTATCAGTTGTTGCGTTGCTGTTATTGATCTGTTACTGTGGAAACAGCATAGTAGGGGTATAGTTATTTTTTTTCTTGCCCGAGGTGTATGTCTCAGAGCTCCAGTGGCTTCAAACTGTTCTACCAATCAAAGTGAAAATTTCTCTCCCTGTCAAATGAACTTTAAGTACTCAGTGCTTAACTTTTGTCCTCCAGGTTGCCAGCTGGCATGGAATGTAAGTTTTTTTCTTCTCCACTTTCCCCACTGACCTTGCTGAAGTACACAGAGAGAAAAGGGACAGACAGAGAAAGAGTAAACATCTTTAGGACAGAAAAAAAAAAAGAAAAACAGAAATAGATTAGCGACCAACGTCTGTCAAAGTGGATGGCTGGCTCAGTGCCAGGCTTTATTGATTTGCTTTACAAAGCACTTGAATGGGCCAGATAACTGTGATTAGCCAATTCATTACTGCTGGCTTGCAGAGTGGTCCAAAATTAGATAAAAGGGGGAATAGGAAGGACAGAAGGGGAGTTGGAGCAAACTATTACTTTGTGAACTTTCACAGCAACTCCAGCAGTGACCTAAAACCGAGTGTATCTTTTTGAAGTTCTTCCTAGTTTACATGCATTTCAATGATCATCCTCATTAGAAGCTGTTATGAAATAGAAAAAAAAAACATGCATTGTTTATGTGTTTGATAGCATGCATAATGATTCTAGATTACTCAAGCAACCAAAACAGCAGTCTCCTCATCTACTTTGCAAATGTGTACTTCCATTTCAAGTGTCTTTTCATCTTGTATAGTACCAATAGATCTCAGAAATGAGAGCTGTTTTGGCTTTGATGATACACTAAACTGTTGTCTGTGTGAAGGCATACAGAGTGTGACAGCGACTAATGTTTCTGTCTGATAGTGAGACAGCTTTACTGCTCCTCTGTCTCCTACTTCATACAAGACAGCAGCAGTTATCAGGGGCCTCAAAGTTAAGCTTGACTGGGTGACAACATTGTTTAATGCATTTCTATGATCATGGAGCGTTTACAGAAAGCTTTTACAGTCTATTCATGGGTAATTTTTTTGATGTATGCATTTTGACTTTGCATTTACTATGACAATCCAAATTGTGCTTCACCTTGTTCTTGTGGAAAACAGCAGATGTTTTGTTTTCTTTCAGAGTATTTCTATTTACCTGTGATACTAGGAAGTACAATCTCTGACAGTGACTGATTGAAACAAGAGGGCCTTTATCATGCTCACTGATTTCCCCCCAATTCCAATTTCCTTTCAACATTAGTTCAGTTTGAACATTCTATCTCCTTATTTCTATCCCTTTCCCTCCCTTTTCTCCATCTCCCTATCTGACCACAGGGCTGTCAAGCACTTCTCGCACACCATCAGCCTAATGAACAGTGATATAGTGCTAATAGCATGTGATAATGTTTCAAGCCACTGGTAATCTTCACTCACTGAGGCTTTACCTTCTGACAACTCCTGCACCTTAAACAGACACACCCCTACACACATAACCACACACACAATAAGTGTCTTTTTTTTGACAGTTGTATGTCAGACATTGGCCTCGTGCTGCCATGAAACAGAGCTGTCAGCCTAAACTGCCTCTTAATGGTCCAGCCGGCCAGCAAAGACAGCACAAGTCTTAATGGGATCAGACAGTTCCTTCTGCATAACTTGTAATACAGTGTACACAGTGTAAATGCATTTGCTTAAGCCCTTTTCTGAAGGCAGGTAAATTAGATGTGTTTTCTGTGGTGTTTATGGTCATTCAGCTCCATTTAATTACGAATACATGCAAATAGCACACGGCCTAAAAGTGAAGCTAATGATGAGGTGTTGAAATCTACAGTAAGTTGAATGCTCCCAAAACAAGTCAATCTCCATATCCCAGTTAGACATGTTTATTGTTTATAGTTCCCACATTTTCATTCAGCTAACTTGTTTAGATTATATTGAGCCAAAAACTAGCTGAGTGCAGTCTGTGTCTACTGGGCTGTACGAGCTTTGACTGACACCTACTTAGCTTAGCTGCTGAATCAGACATTATTTCATTCACTGAATAACACAACATTTCCTGTTACAGACCATAGTTGTTGAAAGAGTTATGCTATAACAACAAAGCCATCAGAGGATTCTGTCATGAAATTTAGCAGTACTTAATTACAAAAAGTACTGTAAATTTAGCTGCATTAGCTGATGTTAATTGATATTGAATTCTCTGTCACCTGCTTGATGGCCTTTGTTATTACAGTGTTAGTCAGTGGAGTTGCTGTTTGTCAGTATATTCCCACCGTACACCACCTGCTCCAACTCTACTCACTTACGTCCAAAAAATCACCTACATAGTGACAGCCACACTGCCCATCTTGACACTTCAAAATTGCAAAACATTGTGAACATTAATTCATCCCATACACTCAGGCACCATCTTAACAGTAAAGTAGTGACATAAAGCACAAGGTCATGGTCATATTATACCATTACACACATTTGCTAGTGTGATTGAAAAGAGGCAGGAAATGATAGAGTGGGAGAAGCAGACATCAAATTCTGTTTGAAAAGAAATGGTATAGCCCATATAAAATATGTGAAATGTAAAATGTGGGGGCAGATTGATCACTTGACACATTCAGTATAATAGGAAAGAAGAAAAGTTCCAAAGAATGCTGGAGTGAGGGAGGAGGAGAAAATAGTGAGGGCATATGGGAAATTCTGAAAAGCACCTGCAAAACCAGACAGCCCATGCCAGTCACTGAGAGGGCATGAACAAGGTCATGGTATCAAAGTAAAGAAATGAGCCAAAGGCCACTTTCAGCCACAGGTCATCTGAACCACTGCTGTTATTCATTAAACTCTAATGGTTAGCGGTTGGAAAAACATTATCTGAGCCTCTGGTAAGTTGACTAAAGGTAGGGGTCAGGGCCAGGGGTATGGGGGAAACACCTCCCATGCCTGGTGACATGGGCGTACTGTGTCAGATTGGATTAGATGTGAAAGGGGGGAGAGGTGATGATTTGAAGGAATCACAGCACAGCAGTAAACCATCAACATTCCTCCTTTTTACTCTCTTTAAAAGGGCAGTTAAATGTTTCTGTAGGGAATAGCATGTTGCCGTCAGTCATGGTTAATGTTTTGGTGGATTTGGCAGCTACAGTTTGGTGTTGCTGGAAGCAGCTGTTGGCTCAGTGGGGTGGATGGAGAAGGTATGGCTTGTGTTTGTATAGTTTGCGTATGTGTGCAAGGTCTTTATTAGCTGAGAGTGATTATGAATGAGTAGAAAAACAGACAAGTCAGTTCTAGGTAAATGTTTATCAGCTGAATTTGGAGATCGGAGGGCAAAGATTTTGTCTACATCATTTACTATTTTCATCCCGAAGGTAATGTGTGCCGGGGTGTATAATGAATCTGTTTGAAGTTGACGTGTGCACACAAAGTAGGGGTAAGGGTGTGTGTATTGCACCTTTCATTTCATATATACATATTTATGTATTCTTTGGTGTTGTGCACATACAAATTTTAGTCATTTATTTAAGGGAGGTGTGCAGAACTCCCTTGATCATACATTCGTACGGCACTTTACACTCTATTTCAAGAATGTTTCATCACACACAAATGCATGCACATGCACGCACATACACACTCTAGGGAGGAAAGGAGGCTATTGCCTTCTAACTGATTAGGAAACGAGAAACACTTGTGTCATGAGTTTTCACCCTAATGAGCCCTGACTGATGTGGCTGGCTGAACATTTGGGTGCAGGTATGTCGTGTTTAGGCTGCAGGCTGGATTGGAGGCTTGAGGGGTGGTTAGATCAGAAGGTGTGGTAGATCAAATGACTGTGTCAGCTCCCCAGGATCCTTGACTGAAAGGGGATAAGATGATGTTTGGGTTACACCACGCTGAGAGTGCTGTCCTCTTTAAATAAGACACACTTGAACAAAGTGTAGCTGATCAGATTAGCGTGGCTGATCAAGTTTCTCAGCAGGTTTTTATCTCCCACCGTCTGAACATCTTGACTGGCAGATAAGGTTAGTCCTAAACATAATGTAGAATAAAGGGGGTAGAATGAAGGATTATGTATACAGCAGTTCAGGTGTTGTTATGGTTCAGATGGAGCATAGTTAATGAAGAAATATACATGTATTTGGCATTATTGCAGCCAAAGAATTCAACATAGCAAAGGTGTAAGCTTTTGTGTAAGCTTTTCTGCATGCTTCCTCAAGGGCAACGTTATACTTTCTGGCAGTACAGAAAAATCCTAGAATAAGTGGACCTTTGGGATTCAGGCTGAAACAATAGTAGCAGGATGAATTGTACCAATCAAGTTGTGCGGGGTTCTATTGTTAAGTTTGCTATTGTGTGACGAAGGGGAAATTGCTCCTGTTCTCGGGCCCTGATGAATCCCTTCAAAGACCAGAGATCATTGAAACAACATCACAGAAGAGAAAAACAAGAATATCACGAGAAAGGCAGCATCTTAGTTTGATCCACTATTTCTTTTCTCTTCCAGTCTTTCTTATTCTCTGCTGCTGTCTATTCTCTATATCTTTTCTAGTTTCACTTCATGCATATCTACATTGCTATATCTTTCTCTTTTTTTTTGTCTGGTTCATGTCCCCCCCCCTCCAAATGCCCAGCTACCGGGCAGTCCCTGTTTCTTCTTTTCTCTCTTTCTCATTCTCCATGGCTTTTCACCCGTGATCCATCCAGGCCAAGCCACAATCCCTTATAAGGCCAGTAGAAGCCCCCATCTGGCCTCTTATTTCCATATCAGATCTGCAGTAACAGACAGGGTTTACACAGGATCAAGCCTGGAATGCGAGTCTGCCTCTCCATCGGCTGTGCCACATACCCTACTGTGCTCTCTGCTCCTAGACTCAAACCTGGTCACACATCCTCCCCTCTTCCTCCCTCTGCTCTATTTGGAGCTTTATCTCACCTATTTCCCACCCCCCTCATATTTCTTCTACACTTTTATTCCATCCTTCCACTTTTGCTTTTATTTCCTTCTTCCTATTCTGTTTTCTCTCATCTGCCTATATCATTTATGCCTAACCACACCAACACAATACACATACAGAAACACTAACACTCCTCTATACTGCCAACATATTTGCAGAACACACGTTCATTTTTGGGGACAGAGACACAATCTGCTCAGATGGTTACGAGCTCTAAACTCATGGATTATACAGCAATGCTGCTGCAGACAACCAAACAAAAGACTAAGCCACATCTGAGAGCAAGACAAAAGGAGGAACACAGTAAAACCACAGAGTACAACCCAACAACAAACACACTTAAAACATCCTCAAAGGGCATCTGTGGTTTGGGCTTACACATCCATTATATTTAAAAGCTCTCTCTTTCGTCATCATCACGATCCTCTGCCATTCTGCCTCTTCCTCTTCATGCCTTATGCTCTCCCTGAGCCTGTTCCTCATTACGATTTGATGTTTCCACAGGCTTTTTTCCCTGCCGAGCTTTAATATGTAAAGTGTCGACTTTCCCGTGTGTGTGTGGTTTGGTTTGTTGTCGTAGGGAGTCTGTTTCTGATTAGGCCCACTCTTGCTAAGCTTTCCCTTTACTGCCACATTTGGGCCTTGCTTGGCAGTAGAACCTATGGAGTGAATCTCATCCAGGACTTAATTGTTTTGAACGGCTGGCAGACCTGGCTTTCTTTCTCTTTTCTGTTTTGTTGCGTCTTTCTATCTTTTGCGCTCACTCAGTCTCTCTTGCATCTCTACTTCCATTCCATCACGTCCTCTTTTGTTCCCCTTTTGTCTCCCAGGGTCTGACACAAATGGAGGGATGAAGAGATGAGAGGGGATCTCATATAGCCTATAATGCTCATTTCCTCTGGGGCCTGCATAGCTCATTAACCTACGTTAGTCTCCACATGCCTCCATTAAAGAGAGACACCTGGCTCCCGAGGGTCCGAAAGGGAAATGACAAGTCCAGTCTCCTTTCCCTTCATCAACATCCTAGGTGCACATAGGACTAGCATTTATTATAATGAAGGTCTGCCTGACATTTGTAGCTGCTCTTATGTTACTTCCTTTTTTGTGGCTAGTAACGTCGATGCGGTGACTCCTCGGTCATCCCACTTCTGGCACAATGTGACATGCATCCAACACATTCTTATATCAGAGTCATAATCACACCACAGGAATATTGAATGTAAACAACAGAAAGCAGCTTACTCAGACACAGCAGCTCTGTTGTGCTGGAAACAGATTTCAAGCCTCTGGTACGGAGGCAAATCTCAGATTAGTGAAAGTCCTTTTTCGCGCCAGGGCAGAATCGGCTGCATTCAGGGGTAACCCTTGAAATGTATACTGTGAGTAATTGCCAGTGAAAAGCCTAAATCTTATTTGGGCGATGCATCCCAAAATCTGTCTTCTTGTCCCTTGGCTGGCTCTGGGTAATCTGCTTGGTTTGGACTTAGCCTTTCTAATGTTCCCCCAGTCCACTATGCAAAACAGAATAATGCAGAGATATGCAGAATTTCTCTGATGTGCCACCTGGTGAAACAAATAAATGCCCTCTAATACTTTTACCGAGAGATTAAAGGATATACAGATGGCACGTTTTGCTATCTATCTTTGTTTAATTTTTAGTGACTTCCGCTCATCTTTTTAGGGCCCGAGCACCGAAGGCGCGAGGCCCTATTGTTTTAGTGCTGTTTT
>JAQQZY010000027.1:9969679-9987802 GCA_030068375.1 Ostorhinchus rueppellii | reverse complement strand
ACACACACACACACACACACACACACACACACACACACACACACACACACACACACACACACACACACACAAACTGGATGGCTGCTGACCGGCACTAATGCCCTAATGGCACTGTCCTACATACTTGGTACACTAGTGTCTGTTGGCAACCTCACTCAACCTCCCTGAGCTGGAGGCGGATGTGGAGGAGAAGGAAAGAAGAAGGAAGAGGGTTGTCTTTAGGCTGCTGCATATACCTCAAAACAATTCCTATGCACTATAACCATGGATCACAAATAGACCAGCCTTAAGTCTATGACATGCTTGTTATGAAATCCAGTTTATTCAAGGATTATTCCAACCAAATTATTCAGATTTCTTCCAAGCAGCATCGGCGCATTAAAATGTTTTGCTTTGTTTCATGTGAAAATTAGAAACAACAAGTAGATTATACCCGCAATGAATTTAATTGTCAGTTATCCCTCAGTTGTTAGTATTATTTAATACATCAAAAGTGCACCATTTGTATTATGCTGATGACTGATTATGGTTGTAATTAGTCAGTTTAGTGGATAGTAAGATTATGTGGACGGTGAGTTTCAGGATGATCAAGTTTACCGTATTATTTGATGACTATGGTAATCTTCCACATAATAAAGGCGGTAAGAACAAAAGAGGCCCTGCGATGTCTTCAATGTGCAGCCCGTCTTCATCCGTTGGTAATCAGGATTGGCTCCAGCACCCTGTCCAGAACTAAGCAGTTTGGTAAATGAATGAAACTGTAACAAAAGAGAACTGTTAATGATTGCTAGGAAAATGATGACAATAAAATGGATGAACCCACAGCCACCTACAGTGACCCAGTGGAAACAGAAGTTAAGGGAGGCGTATGGAATGGAGGCTTTAACGGCTCAATTACAATTAAAAGTTGATGTCTTTGTGAGGTGGTGGTTACCTATAGCAACATACCTTTCTGATTGAGGGGAAAGTCCACACTATGTCATAATACATTAACTGTTCATTCATTCATTCATTCATTCATTCATTGATACTACTGGATTGTCTGGACCCCAATACGGTTTTATTTATTTACTTGTTTTTCTTTTCTTTGCTCTGTTTTTGGCACTGTCATACATATTCTGTAATGCTGTCAAGGAACGGTTTGTGTTGTACTGTATTGTTCTATGTTTAATAAAAATATAGTTAAAACAAAAAAAAAAAAAAAAATCGAGAGAGAAAGAGACAACTCCTAAAGTTGCATCAGCGGTCAGTGAGCGAGAACTTTACATTGAATTTATGATCAGGTAATGCCAACATGACTTTTTAATGCAGGCTGTAAAATGTCTCCACTTTTACTGTCATAAAAACCCTGCTGAAACATGATACCGTCCATGTCTCAAATGTTACCTGCAGACACACTGGGGCTGGGGGGGGGGCTGTTGGTGTTGAAGTCATAGATCACGCAGAGGCTCTGACAGAGCTTCCTGGTCATCACCGTCCACACCTGAAGCATGGGAAGGGCTGCTGAGTGGGCTCCTGTTTATCCATAAAACACCCTAAACACTCCACTGCTCCCCTTTCCCTTTGCATATGGAAGAGGGAAGCAGGAGCGTTGCAGTGTGATGGAGGTGTGTATTGACCCAGCGAGGCGATGAGGATGGAATACTAATAGGGTTAATAGAATTAATGGTGCTGTCACTGTTGGTTGGGGAGGAGTGTCAGGCTTCTCGCTGGCTGTTTGCTAGCTGATTGCTCTGTACCGGCTGTAGCTGTGCTCAGACTCTAACTTGGACTGTATCGCTCTGTCTGACATTTATTGCTATCTTCTGTATGTTTACATCTTCCTGTCTTGTTCTCTTCTTTCGCTTTTCCGTCCTCAGTCTCCAGCACCCTTCTGTTCAAATGTGTGAAAGCGGCTTTTGTAATGTAGCTTCGCTTCACATGTCCTTTGTTCATTCAGTTATTGACTTTATAAAGTGGTTGTGATCTATAAGTCTTTATTCCTTGTGTCCTTGCACAGGGGGGTTGATTTGTATATGTGTGGGGTTGCGTTGCCTCTCCGTGTATGTGTGTGTGTGTGTGTGTGTGTGTGTGTGTGTGTGTGTTTATGATTCTGCACCGGTCCCGAGGCAGGCAGAGTGTTGGTAATAATGGAAGGTTGACATTTAAAGCAGTGTATTTAGTGCCACTGAATTAGCATACTTTAACTGGTTGGGCTATTCCTTCTGGAGAGGAGCGGGCATTAAATCCTGACGCAAGATTGGTGGGCAATTTTAAAGAGCTTTAGTGAAGATTCATAGACTACAAAATGTGCTGGCCTCACACACATACACACACAAACACACACATACTCATCTCTACCTTCTCTGTCTCCTTCGTTTTCAACTTACTCTGACCCGCGTGTACGCTGCTCGTCTATTCTGCACACACAGCATTTTCTTCTGCTGCCGCTTCAGAGCATGTGTATGAGTTATGAGCAGACGAGAGAGAGAGGGAGTGTACAGTGTGTGTGTGTGTGTGTGTTTGTGTGTCTGTGGGTGTGGGTGTTTTTGTGTCTGAGCGTCTGAGTGTTTGGTGGATAAAGAAAGCTACTCTGCCACAAACACATGTTTTTACTGATGAGTATCTGTGATCCCCTGGTCTATAGTAAGATGCAGGCCCGCTGATGTTTTGCATGTATAATCTACATACACAGCTGCACTGGATATAGCCTGTTGTCTCTGTTTATACAAAGGTGTGCCTGTTTGCTCATGCATTTGTGTTGCTTCTACTGAAACTCAAAAATGCACATAGAAATGTTGCTAACACAGGATCATACGTCATTCCTCGCTGTGTTTTCTAATTAGCAGACTAATGAATCAAGGCCATGTTTACTGCTCTGACACAGAACGAATGTGCCTAAATGTCATTAGCTTGTTTTATATGCAGACAGCATTACACATGCATGCTTGGACATACTTCACAAAATGGAAGTATAAATGTCATCTAGACACTATAGACTAGGTTGTATTTATGTAAAGCTATTTTTTAATTCAATTAGTGTTTTGCTTTTCATGTGCCATTGACTTCAGTGACATTTAACGTTAAGTATTGATCTCAATCAGCCCAAACAGACAGACGTACGCATACACTGATGAATAATGTGACATCAAATGCTGTGCTATCATTAAAACGAGGAGAAATCTAATATTTATTATGCATGTTATGTTATTTAGGTGGATATTCATTAGCACAAAATACTTTTAAGTGAATTTATGGATGGCGCTTAAAAGGAGATACGTGTATGTAAAACATGATTGTCTTTTTGTGTGTTTTTGGGCATGATTCCTCAATGCTATTTTTGTGGCAGTTCCGAAATTAATTTTTCTCTCTATTTAACCTTTCTTGAGTGATTTATCACTATTTATTATAAAATTATTCTCTGCATTTTATATTTTTACAATAAATCATGTATTTTTCTATATCAAATTTCCCAAATTTAATTGACATGTTCATGAAAACACAAAGTTAATTAATTCAAAGGTTACACTGTCAAAACAAAAACCACAGCAGAAAAAGTGACTTTTTAAGCAACGATATCATTAACTGAACATAAACCAGATGTTTCCATCTACTGTCACTGATCCACATCCAACTCCTTCACTGGTGACTTCATGTTGTAGAAGATGACTGCTTCCACGTTCACTACAGAGCCTCTGAACATCTGAATATCTGATGATTATGAAAAGATGACAAACTGCATTTTACACCAATTATTTACATGTATTGATAGGATTAGTGGATCAGAAGGTATTAAACAGCTCAGATCAGTAGATGTTTTGGTCGCCAGTGGACGCTTGGGTCTTTATGGGTTAAGTATAATAAATGAAAATGTTCGCAAATTGATTACTCCAATAAATAAATGTTCATAGTTGTTCATGATAGCTGAAAATGTGAAGAAAGGCTATGCTTCAGTGTAACAAGAATGATTAATACCCAGGATGATGTCAGTTTTACAATGTTGTGGTACAGACACCAAAACCCTAGATAAATAAATCAGATTTTACTAGAGTCATGACCCGACATCCTGTTTTTAGTCCGAGAAGGTGCTTGTAATGGAATGTTGTTGTGGTGAAGCTGAAGTTACCACATGTTCTCACAGGGGAAAAGCAACACTGAAATGATAAAAAACCTCCTTGAGGAGAAGAAGCTAAAAACGATGAGCATGTTCTCTTCAGCAGTTCTCCCCTAGCTAAAGACGGTCAAAACAATAGAAATGACGTAACAGTTTAATTATACCTCCGAGCATGTCTACACATAAACACACCACACATAGAGTATATTCACACTGACGCACACTTTCGGTTGATTCCCTGCTGATCTCATGCCCAAGGGGAGAGAGGTTACCATGGCAACCCTTGTCCAGCATAGGGGCTTTGGCGTGCTTCTCTTATAACCATGCTGAATGGGGTCAGACAGTCCAACCCCCTCAACTCATCACTACTGTCTGCCTACAAAGGACTGATTGGATAACCCTGTCCCTCATAGTTCATCCCGCTTTTTTTTAGTCCTCCCCTCTTACTTTCCTTCTGTTGTCCAGCAGAGGTTAAAGGTCCACAGTCTGGTGTCCATCTTACCAATATCTCATTGTGGAAACCTGCGAGAGAAGCTCTAATTATCCTAGGGATGCTGGGAACTTAGTAGGTGAGAGGTGAAAGGTTGTGACATACGTCTACATTGAATGTTGGTTTGCTGTGGTTTGATGTCGCACAGGAGAGATAAGCCCCCGGAACACAGTGTCTCTGCTCTCCGGATTGTCCCTCCACATCGATACCACCTTATTCCTTTCACGTGATATCTGGTGTTTTCAGAAAGTAGAAATAAAATCAGATTAATTGAACAGTGTTCAGCAGCTGGTCATACTAACATTCTATTGATTTCTCTGATTTCTGTTCTTGGTCTCCAGAGGATGAATCCCTACGTGAATCACCTTGACCCTGACCTTTCCTCTCTTGTCATTATAAGGTTTCTCAGAGAAATGTCATAATAACTATTGAATAGATTGGCTTGATATTTGATACAGGCAATATTTAACTGTTCAACCGCTTACAAATCATATACAGTTAAGCAAATAATCTGTCATTTCTCCTGCATGGGGTTTCTCGATTGAGTACTTAAGTAACTGTACATTACCATTCTAAATCTGGCTCATGTGACCAACATAGACATTTTATGTATAGATGAGACAATTTACTAATGTGCTATTCATCTTATAGTCATATTGGGTCCTTTCATCCCAATAGAATACCTCCAAGTAATAGTAAACATCAACATAAGGTCACAAAACATTGTATGTGATCAAAGAACATTTATGAAACATCATAGAATTTAATTGAATTTGGCAAAATACATTGGTGTTTGTGTATATGTCTTTCTTTGAGTTATTTATTGTTGTTTCATATTTTGCCAGCACAATTAAGGAATGCATAGGTAAAAGATGCGTGCATGTGTACTTGTACATTATATGTATGTGTGTATAAACATTTACATGTGTGTATGGATGTAGGTGTGGAAGAGAAAGAGGGAGATAAATACATATTTAATATTTTATGGTGAAGGGGTGGGATTAAATAAGTTGCACATCTTCCCACCGCTTTTTCGGGCATGTAAATTAACTATTGTGCTGTTCTTGAGTCTAAGATTGTCTTGATTGTTGATTTTTGTATTATTTACGATTTACTTGTTCACATAGTTGTTAAATTTCATTGCATGTTTGGAATAAATCACTAAAATCTTTCTAAAAAAAAAAAAAAAAAAAGAGAGAGGCACAGTCTCTGTTTAGATATTTTACTTTTGAAGTGTAACATATTATAGCTTGAAATAAAAATGACGATCGCAAACGAAGAATGTTAGTACTGTTATTGTAACCGAGGAACAATCTACTCTTAAGATCTACAGACATTGGACAGACTACAATAACACAAACTGTACTTGCCAAGCACAGCACAAAAATACCACAGGAATAACTCGCTGTCTGATCAGAAATGGTAAAAATAAACAAAATATGGATTTTGCAATTCAAAACTATCCTGCTTCTATAGGTACATTTTTTCTCTGTCTCTCTATATATCTATTTTCTGCTTAATATCCAACTATGTATCTACCCCTCCTCCTTCACTGTGATATATCTGTTACCTTCTCTGCAGGACTCATGCATTTGTCTGGTTACATGCCACATGTTTAACCTTAGTAGGTCTAACACATGTCAAAAAGAGAACTCAAATTATTGCGTCCTTGTAGACAGCACTGAGTGTCAAAGCCTTGCAGAAATGTAGCGCATACATTGATAGCATGTTCGCCCACCACCAGCAAATAGAGCTCAGTAATATCAACCACAGCATGAAACATATAGGGAGGCTATTCAAAGCTCACGCACATTACAGGTGTAAAGGGTGGGCTTGATTGAAGTGCTTTTATATTCTCATTTGCCGTGCAGATCCCGCTGGCTATAATTTCCCGGTATCTCACTTCTACCTGCCAATCTTGTCCCACATTTAAATCTCACAAATCCAATGGGAAAATTGAAACAATTTCAGCTAATTTGCCCCTCACCTGAACCTTCTCTGAGCTACTTTTTGATTCACATATCTTTCTGATCTACTTTGAAGTATGCCGAGGGAGAAAACAGGAGGTTTGATATTTTCGTGAGGTTCAGACTGTTTGACACTGCTGTAATAACTTTTGTCTAACTATCAGCGCATTGTCTCTGTGTACAGCATGTAATGGCTGTGTGATTACTTTATCCCTCGTTCATTTACTGACATAAACTAAGTAAAGTGTTTTCTTTTTTTCCTTTACACCATATCTGTTCTCTTTACCTCTGAAACATAATGTTCCCCGGAGAGAAGGCTCTGTTATTAGAAGTCAAGCTTTTATGGAGAGGTATTTTGTTATATTCTCTTTTATTAATGTAGAATTGTAACTGTGAGAACATGTGCACGTACTCATTTAATGCTAATACTTTGAAGAATATGGTATCATAAAGGGGTTGTACTCAAACCATCCATTCTTTTGTGTTTTATGTAATTCATCTTGTGTTTTGCTTTTTGTCCCTCTGTTTCTTTTTGTTTAGGTCAGCTAGCAAGGAAAAAACGTATTGTGATGTCAGCTATTTAGTTTTCTGTATAAACCACTTATCTCTCATCACGTCTCAGTGCTAACTGAGTAGAAATAGTGTTTTTTTTTTCTTTCTAACCAGTGTACCCTGTTTTGAGGGCTAAGCAAGCAGAAAATCCCTCCCACCACTTCCTTCATATTTGCTCTCCCTGAACCTCCTTGGCCTCGGTCCATCGCCGGCAATGTTGGCCCCTGTTCAGTGTTTTAATGTGGAGCTAAATATAGGTCTTGCATTGTGCTGCTGTGCTTAATATGTGTGTTTGGGCTGATTAAAGTTGAGGTCTGATCTCATCCCACCGCAGACCCCTAATGCATGCTGCAGTCTCTGGTTGCTATTTGGACCAGGGGGCAAACAGGGGAAAGTGCTGATATAATCATGTTTAGAGTTGTGAGTTATGTGACTGAGAGAGATGGCGATATTACAGAGCTAAAATGGAATTGAATGAGTCTTGGATAGAGCTATTATGGAGACGGCTGTTGTAAGATTGGTTGTTGAGTCTCACTGGGAATTTGAATGGTTATTACGTGTGATTTGTTGGGTACACTCTCTTGCATTTCTGTTGCTGCCAAGCAAACAGATGAGAAATGATTCTGTAGAGGAGAGGGTTAACTGTTTTGTACATAGAGGACAAAGGCAAATCAATAGGCTTTATGGTGCCTGGCCAAAAATATGAAGTAATTGCCTTGTGTATTGACTGAGGGTTTGGTCATTTTAGGAGATATAGTGCTTCTCGAGGGCCAAGGACTTTGGCTCTAAAACAAATTCAGTGCGTAAAGTAATTTAGTGTAATACCGCTGACGGCAACTGGGTGCTTGCTCTGAAAAGCACACTCTCTCAAGCTAAATATGTTATGTGGACCCTGTGATAAGTGATGCAGTGGTCCGTCTTTACGTTTTTAGTAAGACTTTAAATAAAGACCCTGTTCTGGGTTTGATTCCAACAACAGCTGGAGCGGACCTTTCTCTGTGGAGTTTCTATGAACTCTCCATGTACTCTGACTTCCTCCAACCATCCAAAGACATGCACATAAACGTGTTATCTGGTCAATCTACATCATCTGGAGAGTGTGTAGATGTCCGTCTCTAGATGTCAGCCCTGCAATGAACTAGCAACACTTTCAAGGTGGACCCCATGCTTGCCCATAAATAGGCTCTGGCACCCCCATGACCGACCCTCACGAGGGCTAAGCGGTTCATAAAATGGATGCGTTGATGAATTCCCTACCAATGCCAGGCTTTGATTGGCACTTCACTTGCCTGCCAAGTCGGACTTCCCAAGCTTCCTTTCATTGAATAAAAGATGTTTTTCTCTACAGACAGCTGTCGTTGTCGTAGCTAATACGTTACACTAACAAGACCGCCAGATGACTTTGTTATGCTAATGCATGATGAAATCTACTGTTTACTGTCAGTAAACTGGTGTTAGCATTAGCTCAGTGATTACCTCGCTGACCCTGCACACTCCCAAAGCTCCGCCCCTTTTTTCCAGCCCCAAAAAGGCACTACTGGCTACAAAACATTATTTCTCAAACCACAGGGCTACGATTCCCGTGTCCACTTCTTAGTCTTAGGATCCATTCTTATAGACTGTTTTCTGTTTTTACTTGTTTATCATTGCGTCTTATACTTCTGTCTCTTTTTTGCTGCGGCCCTTCACTCTTTGCCTCTGCTTTCTCCCATGATCCTCTCCTCCCAGAGAGGCCTCTCCAGCCTCAGTATGTCCAATGGGAACTGACACATAGCGCATATAGGCAGGCAGGCTAACATATGCCTTATAGGAGCTTATATTGTACAACAGGAACAAGAACAAAAGAGGCAGCGTGCTGGGCTGGTGAGAGCCATCAGACACACACACACATACACAGCACATTTCTACATGCTGCTTGCTACTGACACCAGAATTCTTCAGCCTGACACTGGTGATGGATTAGATGCGTTATCGAGGCGGAGAGAGGCTCCATGTTTTTTTTCCCAGTGCAGAGAAAAAGAAAGTGAGAGAAAGAGGAAGGCACACATACACACTCATGTGCTGTAGACAACTGAATAGCCTGTACCTATTTCACCTGAAGTAAAGAAATACAATAGGAGTCTGCTACATTTCAAGCTGAGTTTCCAGGACAGACATGTGAATTGAGATAGTGAGCCTGTTTGATACACAGTTTTCTGCCAACTGTCGATTACAGCCAGTTGATTTGTATCTGTCTTCATGTACATGTGAGAATACTCATTCCCTTCATGAGTCTACATGTGTGGGCAGACACGGACATGGACATGCACGTACCGTCGGCCTCTTGTCAAACACTGAAGGAAATATAGATGAGGCTGTGTGTCTTGCCAGTATCTGACTTCTGGCGTATTGGTGATGAATTTCCTCCTCAATGTGACTCATACTACCAGTCCACTCACCCTGAAACGCCCAAAGGGAATGACTTCATCATATGCTCAGTATTATACATCCATCTCCAGGAGGACGGACTATAGACCTGTCAGCACACCTCATACTCTAGTGCCACCTGTCTTACACACTAGTATGTAAGATATAGTAGTCAAACGTTTAGATAAAATGAAAACTCGCCACATTTACACTCTTGCCCATTCTGATATGCTCAGGGACAGGTTTTGTTCAGTCAGTACAGTCAGGGTGGTGCAATGACACGGCTGTCTCAAAAAGCTTTTCAAATAATGGATGCCTCTTGACAAGCTTCACTGACTGTCAGCAGTCTTTCACCTGTCATCTGGCCCAAGGTACCCACCAATCTCAACATCAGACTTGAGGCCATTTACTGAAGCTGAGATTGGTTCTATCAGATGAATTGGATTTGATTGGATAAAGTTTATCATGGTCATTCTCAGATCATTTTGTCCTGTGTCTTTTTCAATCACCACACTAGACTACAAAGCTCCCCTTTTCCTCTGTAAATCTCGCTCAGTGCTGTCTCTGCAAAGGGTCAGTGCATTAAGACAGCCAGAGAAAATGTGTAATGGTGGTTCCCTTTGCAGAATCTAATCCAGTGTGTGGGATCAGGCAGATAAAGCCAATGCCTATCACTTTTACACCCAAGACTCCTGAACTGGATTAGTGGAGATGCATTCGATAGCTGCCAGATATGTTACTAAGGGAGTCCCAACTATCACTCTGAGCTCTTTTCCTTTATTTCTATATGGACACCATATGTTTTAACCAATCTCCTGAAAATCAACTTTCATCCTACTATTTTGGTACGACGTGTAGGTGTAAAACCCACAATTTGACTTAATCCTGTCCTAGTACAAGGTGTTAGTGTGGAGTGTGGCTTACATTGTGGTTTGGTAAAGGTTTCCATGCGTGGGTTACAGTCTGCTCTGCCAGCTGAAATATGGTGGTAAAATACAGCACTTGCTCATATGGGCCTGTATTGGTGTTGGCAGCCACCTGTACACATGTGTCCTTTTTCAGAAATGCTAACCTCCCTCAAGGCTAAGGTTAGAAAATAGCTCAGTCTCAAATCTGAAAAAAAGAAGCTTTCATGTAATAGTTAACAGCTGTGAACATTAAAACAGAAACATTCTTCAAAAATTGAGGAGCTAATGTTGAACAAATACTTGGAGACGAGCTGCAAAGCCGAAACCAAATCAGTAAATCAGGAAATTATCCTTCACAATGTTTTACTTCTGAAAATATATAAAAGTTTTATTTTCTGTATAAAACTAAATTCAGCCTGTTACATTTGTGTTCAGTTGTATCTCTGTATCTCTCAGTAGTATAACAGCATTAAGCACTTTGGATATTGGTAATTTTGGTACATTGCAAAATGATGTCTATTCAGAGAACACTGCAGTGATGGTTTTTCCTTTTCCTTCTAGTAGAAGCATCCGAAATACGCCGCATACACACATTTGTTGCACTTCTACCTCAGATTTATTCAGCACTTTTTACTCAGCAAATTGCTTCACAGAGACTCCCAGCATCGGGGATCAGTGTCTGGCACCATGTTCAAAACCACTGAGACCCAGAGAGAGAGAGAGGGAGACGCAGAAAGAGGGAGAAGGGCAATTTGAATTGGAATTTGGTCAATCTTCAAACGTTTTTCCAGGGTGCTTACATGCTCTGATCAAAAGCACCCCACTGGCACGAGCCCCTGTAGCCACAAGGGGAGGCCTCTGATGCCGCTGCCATGGCTTCCCTGCTGGCCAATCCCCGACTTCCCACCAGCTTACGGCTGGCTAGGTGCTGTGACATGAATCTTGTGTATAAAAATAAAGTTGTTCTATTTACCTGTTTTGTTTTATGATTATGTCATGCTCTGTGAGTAACCTAAGAGATGAAGACTTAATCTTAAAAATCTACATAGAACTTACAGAGATAGCTGTTGAATTCATCTTCTTCTGTTTTATTTCTGTTCAAGGATTTAGATGATTACAAACCAAGAGACAATTATTTGTCAGAGTATCTCCCAGAAGCTTCTGTGTGTGTTTGTAAATACAAAGTATTATGCATTTCACATGACTACAAGTGTAAACCTCAATTGTCGTTTGTCATTTTTCCTCAGTCATTCAATGTCTGTTCTTTTTCTGTCATTTTCTACAAATATTAACTAAAGAAGTCATGATGCCCCAGGGTACAATGTACAATGTTTCCTAACAGTTTCATCCATATTCCCTTTTTTCCCTTCCTCATTTTTCCTCAGTTGTAACTCCCAAGAAACTGGTGATAGAGAGAAGCCAGCTAATGGCTTTGGTGTTGAAAAGGGGGACCAGGTTAGATGAGGCCAAACCCAGGACAGCTCTCTGGGGCACCCCAGGGACAATAATATTGGTGGGCTAGTAAAGGTAGGAATCCCACCTGTTAGCAGCCTACTCACCCACCCTGATAAATAATGCAGGGTCAAATGTGGTTTAGAGGGCCAGGTTTAAACACCAGAGAAAGCAGGACAAGGTTACAGTTAAGCACTACGAGGGGAATGGATGTTTTGGACCTAAGAGTCGCTTAAACGGCGGAGGTACTGGGGGCTGGTAGAATAGAAGTGTGGGAGTGAGTTAAGGAGGGTGGCAAAGAGAAAGAGTTTTCAACTGAAATTATTTTTGGCCCAGTAAGTGCCATTTATTTGCCAAGGGTTTTTTTTTTTCTTTTATTCTTTTTTTGTTGTCTCATTCGCCCACCCAGAGGTGAGCCGACAAAGTGCTGTATTTTCGCCCAAGCAGCTTCACACATTTCCTTGTTTTCTTACCACTTTATGAGGATGTGTGTTTGTGTGTATGAAAAGAAAGTGTAACACTCTTTGTAAGATTTGCAGCTACTATAGAAAAACAGCTTCTTAATGCAAAAAGCAACTGTATGTGGGCGTGTTTGTGTATACGCGGTGTGTACACTGAAAGATGGTGTGAGCGCTTCAGGAGTGCTCGAATGTCAGTAATGATGATTCCATTTTCATTGTGCGAGTCATATGCCTCAACTACTGGAAAAACAAAACCAAAAAGAGGCACAGACCATAGTATTGTACGTTTTCATTTTCACTTCTTTTTATTTCCGTTTATTCTTTTTTTAGTCTTTATTTCCGTGTTTCAGTTAGCAAGTTTTTATTTAGCTTTAGTTTGTCAGGTATGGATTGACTGATTTTATAGATGATGTAAAAGGTCAGACAAAGGACTGCTTTACATGAAATGTAAAACTGATTTACTGAAGCCTTATTTTAAAGAGCAGTGGTTTTATAAAATTCTGAGTTTACTATTTTAATTATTAAAAAAAGTTATTTTATTTGAAATCTTAAAGCAGACACATTGTAAAGAAAAAGGGAAAAAGAAAATATTGTACTTTTCTTTACTGTGCATTTTCAGGTCTTTGTATGTTTGCTTGGATATACAGGTAACTCTCTACTCATTCAGGCCTGGTTTGTTTGTTGGTTCTGTGTTCTAAGGATAGTATTTCAAGGAGAGCTGAGGTTTTCTCCTGGACAAACTTTAAGACATCTAAGAGTGTGTGTTTCAGGCCACATTTAAATTTAGAGCCCCCCAGACTGTAGTGAGGGACTGGGAGATAGCAATCTGATTCAGATGAACTACGGGCAAACAGGGGGAAGGTCAGGTTATCTGGTGATCCCTAGTGGCAGCCCGCTAGCACACCTATCACAGCATGACAGACTGCTCCTACGGGTGCACACGCATAAAAGGCATACACAACACAGACACAGACACAATGGTGAATAGAACACCGCTGGTCTGACCATACGCCTACACGCTTTATGGATGAGCATATTTGCTGAGGTCTCCCTCCACACTGCAGTGTCAGTAACCAGATGAAGACTGGCACAGCCCCCACATCCTGCCTTTCTCCTCCTACATATGGTTTTCACATATGTCCTCCTCCTGATGTTTGGATTAGGCTGCCAAGGTCAGACGTAGGTCAGGCGTGGAAAGCTCAACCACTTTGAGCTCTGGTCCTTAACTGTGCCGCCTGCTGTCATGTACTCAGCTAACCCGCAAGCTTTGAAAGCAAAGCTCAGGGGCTTTGTGCAAACTTACATCAAGTTTCTCCTACTTGACCATCCAAAAGTTTGACACACATTCACACACAAATACACAGTTTTGCGTGTGGGCATGTTTGCTCATGCACCCTCCCAGTAGATCTTTCTTTCTTTTTTTTTTTTTTTTTTTTGACAGACATATGACCTTGACTTTCCCGTCTGTGATGTTTTATAGCAAGTCTGGCTGCTGTTTGATGCTGTCACTATCTGAATAGATAGATGAATGTTTGGGTGGAGACAGGCAGGCGGGGATGGACAGATGATGGAGCCATCAGCTTTCATGGGTGGAGGAGGGCCTTCTGACATGCCATCACAGACACATCTCTTACACCCAGCATCAGGCTACCCCCACCCCCACACCCCTCCCAAGATTTACTGTCCTGGTTATATATTCAGCAGTGATGAATGCAGAAAGAAGCAGCACTGGCACTGACCCATTTTGGCTGGAGAGGGTCAGATTGTTCATATACGTTATTAGAAGGGTTTTTTTTTTTTCTACTGTTTTTGTAGTGAGGTGGTCTTGGCCCCAACTTCAAATCTTTACTAAGGGCATACATCATTCATCAGGAGAAGAAGAAAAAGAAAACAGAGCTAAGATTTCACAGAGGTCTAATAATATCAGAAAATAATTCTCACCAGTTGTTGTAACCCTTTCTTGCATCGAATGACAGAGGGGGTATGTTTACCTCATACATAACATTTACATTGACTTAAACTTGCAAATATTTCAGTCTTCAAATAGCAGCCTGTATTTTTTTTTATTTCATAAACTCTTCAAGACATCTGAAAAGGGGTATAAAAATGGAGGAATGCCAGGCGTGATGATAAATTACTGTGAAGATGCATCTCTACTTTGCAGACTGTGGCTCATCAGAGAAGCAACATGACAGCTCCCCTACATGTGATATTTTAGCTTCACTTTGTCATAAAGGCTTGAAATGTTGTTGTGGAGAGGACCAAGAGAGTGTTGTGTGTAATGTGTTTCTCCTAATTTCTGCCTACTGCAGCTGTAAATGATTGCAATAAAATGTTTTGCTGTCAATTCTTCACCCTGCTCTCACTTTCAATTAATCTTTCACACTTACAGTGCAATCCAAACGGCTAATAATAAATGCAAATATCAGAACGTTTCTCACATGTCTTTTAATCTTTGTCAGTCATCCCTGTCAATCATTCTTCCTCTTCCTGTTGTCATACTGATATAAATAGCGATCACTGATCTGTTTGTATTTCTATGTCTTCCAGATACGTGTTGACGGGCCTCCTCACGGCGGTGTTCAGTATGAAACAATATCGGTTATCAAGGATGGCAGTCCTGTCCTGCGTGATATGGCCTTCTCTCTTGACCGCAACTACCTCTACGTAATGTCTGAGAGACAGGTAGGTGTCTTATGAGCATACATTCAAGTTGTGGTTGGTTCCTGGTTGTCTTATGTATGGCAATTGATGTTTTAAGTGTGTCCATGTGTGCACACAAAGTATGTGAGCTTTTGTGATTTCCTGCAGAGCCTTTAGATGGCCCACCTCTTGCCATTAGATGCACCACCACCCTCTGTTAGCTATAAATAACCTGGATAGCACAGCAGGGGACATTGTGACAGCATTTGATAATGAAGCAGAACAATGAGGGCAGGGAGAAGGAAAGAAATAGAGAGACAAGGAAAAAGACAAGGTACAGATGAGACAGAGAAAGATGAAGGGCACTTGGTGACTGGCTGAAGCAGAGCATGAGATGAGTGATGAGGAAAAGAAAGACAGCTGGTGGAGTGTATGACTTCGGCAGAGTAAAGAGAAGACACTGTGAGGAAAAGGAGAAACAGAGTGCAAGGTCATCCTTTCACACTTCTAATGAAGTGACACAGCATTCTGGAACGGGTGGGAAGCAGCCGATAGCCATCACTGCATCTGACATACAAAGCAGGCAGTAGTTGAAGACACGGGGGCTGGAAAGGATACAAGGGAACGCAAGGACAGGGTAGGGGCGGTGAGATGAAAGAAAAAGAGAAGCGTCGCAGGGTAGAAGAGAGATGAAAATGGGAGGAAAAGTGCGTGGAGGAGAGGAGAAGAGGTGCAGCTGCAGGGGAGCGTGGCAGCGCAGCAACCCTGGAGACAGACGACGTGCGAGGCTGTCAGTGTGAGGTGATAGATTGCCGTCCTCTCTCCTTATCTCTGCTTTTAACACACTCAACAACTGGCTGGCAAGAGCTTACAGGTTAGGATCCGCGGTGGGTGGATGTGGTGTGAAGGAGTCATTTAGACAATAGTGGCCATTGGTGACAGGGGAGAAGAGAGGAGCAAACAGATGTACGACAATTTACTGTTACGTTTTCCCTCAGCGCCTGTCACTGACACATTTTTCTTTTTTTTCTGGGTTAAACTTTATATCATGGGTCATATATTCATTGTAAAGTGTCACTTATGGGTTTTTTTATGACTAGTGTACTGACTTTTATTTTTGCCTCCTTCTGTATGACTATGTTCTGCTATTTACCTCCATATCCTCCTATTTACTGTTCAGTGAGAACGACTGATTAGGAGATGAATGAGTAAATAAGTTAAGAACATGACCTCACTTATGAACGAGGAACTTATTCTGACTTGATTTTATTGGAATGAATTACTATTGACACTCCAGTTTTAGGTCTTATTTCATATAAATATTTGTTCCATAGGTTTATAAATCTGATGAGTTAAGTATGATTTAAGGAGATGAACTACTTTTGTGCTACTTCCATGTGAAGAGCCAGTCTGAGTGAATCATATTAAGATACAACTGCATCATCACTTAATATTAACTATGAAGTTATTGAGTGAAAATGGTTAGTTCATGGTGGAGTTGTTGTAAAATATATCTGCAATTTTATGATAAGTGCAGGTAATTTCATTATAATCCATTGCCTTTTTTGATGTTTTAGTACCAACAAAGAAAAACAGGAAAATTAACAGCACAAATATGTATCTATAAATAGTTGCCATTGCCTTCTCTTAGAACTATGTCAAATTCAATCACAGTAGTAATAGCTTAATACTTCAGGCCACATTATTTCCACAGATTCCTTTTTAGAGCTCACTGCAATAATGAGATTTGCCGACTCTCAAATCTTTTCATGATTGAAATTAATTTCTATTTATGCACAGATGTACTTGTAGGTCTGCGTGTCTTACAATGACATGATAAATCTGCAGCAAGACATGGCATAGATTCCACAAGTAAAGAAGAGGTCATACTAAGTCTGTTTCCCATATTTAGTAAATCCTTTATTCTCACTTATTCTGCAGATGAAACGAGCTTTTGAAGTTGAGCTCATAACTGCTAGTCATATGAATAAGAAGTGATGTTGGCGAATGTTATTAGTATGCAGCCTGTAGACTTCTCTGTCTTCCTCTCAAGGGTTCAGGGAAGATCCACACATGTATGTACACACACACACACACACACGCATATAAAAAGTTAATTGTGACAGCTGACACTAGTATTATCATATTTTTAAAACTATTTTCTCAACATTAAATGCACTTCATCCATCCATTTGTGTTGTCTAAGCTTTAGGAGTGAGTTACAATTTGTGCTTTGATAATCACAGTGTGTTATATACGGGTACAACTGTGTATATCTGCACATTACAGCGTACTGCTAACAGAATGTAAAGTAGAAACCGGTCACCTTCAAACCAGCCCTTCCTCACTGGCATCCAGAGGAAAACATCTATTTGACCTTTATCTCATATTAAGCCAAAATGTCACCTCGAGCTATACTTGAAGTCAGACATTCAGGACATCACAAGATCTAGCTCTGTCTTAGCTTCACTTGTTCCCATGTGTCTGACTGATGCTGTCTGAGGCCAAACGCATGGTGATGGGAGTCGGCAAGAACAAAGGAGGGATGATATCAAACAGAAAGCGGGGCAGATTTGGCTCCAGTTGCATTTCCTACTCTGAATAACAAAGAGGCCCTCTGTGCTTGGCACAGTGGGAAAGACAGAACACAGAGGGAGCAAGAGAGAGAGAGACATTCAGTATGAGAGAGAGAGAGCGAGAGACAAAAAAATTGTAAGAGGGAGAATGTAATATTTGCTCAATAAGGCCATGCTCAAGAATCTGGGCTCACACTCTCTCCAGTCCTCACACCTGTCTGTGTGTGTTGTGGCAAGACTGAGAGCCGTGGGATGTGTGAGACCCTCGTAAACACAAACACTGAGGCAGGCGCTCTTGTGAATATACACACAGACACACAAAACACACTTTTTCCTCAGTTTTCATTTGCATGGGCACCGACATAATGTGCTGGCTTTAACAATCACATGTTCACTTACACAAATTACAGACACGTGGAAACACCAGTCTACCATTTTGTATTCAAATGGATATGCTATAAGGCTTTTGGAGGATTTTCATCTAGCCCTTTTCTCTTTCACACACACGCACACGCACACGCACACACACACACACACACACACACACACACACACACACACACACACACACACAC
>JAQQZY010000027.1:9955489-9969579 GCA_030068375.1 Ostorhinchus rueppellii | reverse complement strand
ACACACACACACACACACACACACACACACACACACACACACACATATATATACATACATATATATATATATATATATATATATAACACCTACTGCATATGTATAGATCTTCTTGAGTGCGTCTCTTACACATTCACTCTCTTGCACTTCTATATTTCACTGCATTTCCATGAAAGAAGTTTTAGCTCTTTCTTGTTCTCATTAGCTTTTCCCCCTCATCCTCCAAACACCATCATTTTCTCACCCCGACCATATATAATTGCTCGCTGTTTCATATTCGATCCGTGGTGCTGCCATCTTAAACTGTGCTTTTGTTTTGTAGATGTAATGACAATGGCATCCACGATATTAATGATGTGGTGAGATTGGCCCAATGCGAACCAGCGCAGTGGAACTGATGAAAAGACCTGGCTCAGTGACTCTCTCTTCTCCAGGAGCAGAATGTGTGTGTGTATGTGTGAGTGTGGCTTCCTGTAGGGTGCTGTATCATTACTGACGGCCCTGAAATGCATAACAGCATGTTTTCATCTCAGGATCCATCTTCTGACATCTGCGTCTATCCACTGCGGTGCCTCTATTGAAAAAACTCTGAAGATGCTTGTTGCATCATTGCATCAGGATTTCTTTCAGAGCTCTCAGAAGGAGCTCAAACTGTCCTTGAGCAGATCCATCGTATGGATTTCTGCCAGATCACATGTTTGAGTCATGTTGTGTGAATATGTGGGTGTGACTACTTCTAAATTTAGACCAATAATCCACTGATTTGGGAACTTGGCTGAGTAGCAGTGCCGGAGGCAAGCGCAGTGATGGAGAGAAAAAGGTCATAGCTGTTTGGGAGGATTCAGCTGAGCTGCCTCCTAGACATATCGTTGTCTCTTTTTTGCTCCTCTTTTCCCTGTCTTTTTTCCTCTGTCTGCATCACATGAGGAGCCCCTGAAATGTCTTGCATTCCTAAAACACCTCAGTGCATTTAATATTGCATCAAAAGCTGTAGATTTCAAACTGAATACCACATCCTGTACTGCTGTAACAAAGCATTCGTGGGACTGTAAAACATCGAACTTTTCACATGGTAAAACACAGGGATTTAACCTTTATGCATAAGCCATACTGACTGTCTGAATACAGCGAGGATAGTATTACACCAACAGCATAGCTATTCCTGTGGAGGTTCTAATCAAACAGGTAGAAAGAGTATTCATGTGTGAATGGCAGCTGGAGCAGAGCTAAACCACTGGTGCTGTTGCCAGCTCATGCAAATTCAGCACATTGGATCTGCATGAGTGTTTGGCCTGGCCTCGTCCCCACTGACTGGAGCTTGTGTCTCTCCCTCTGTTTCTGTCTTGCATTCATTATCCAGCCCAGCCCTTCTGCTTTTTTTTCCCCAGCACATCTATTCCTGAAAATGCAAACATGGCTCACCTGTGGACAGCAGTCGGTCCTGGTTTTGCATATTCTTATGCATCCTGTCAAGCATCTGGGGTGTTCAAGCCCAAGGAGGGACATTAAAGCACGCCTGATGCTGTGGCCCACACAAGGCCCTAAGTGGTGCCTGCTCTCTTTGTTGTTGGTTTATCAACACAATGCAGCGCACTGGGGATAAATGGTGAAAACTACTCTAGTATCGAATGGGGTCTTTTGGGGCCTGGATTATCGACATTTTTATGAGGCCTTTTCATTCCCTTTGTGGTGTATTGTGCTGTTATGGCCGCTGGCACCCAGCAGTAGGGCGAGCACTCATCACACACGGTTGAGAATCAGTGACTGCATTATGCCGGTTGCTTTGGTCAGCGGCCAGTTTGCAGAGCCCAGACTATAATGTATTATTCATGGAGAACAATCAAGATTTAACATCTGAAAGGGGTTTGAAGTGATACCTGTGGCGTGGCCTTAGTTCTGCCTGAAAAGGTTGTTGGAAAAAACCTCTTAATAAAAAACCCCACAAACACACGCAAAAAGTGTTGAGGTTTTTTTTTTTTTTTTTAACAAGTCATAATTAAATCCCAAGAAAAGAGACAGGTGCTGGTTTTGTAATGGAGCTCAGTGGTTTTGTAATGTTTTACGGCTGTGGAACACAAATGTCCATAATAGATCTTCACAGAATAATAGTGTTCCAAGTGAAATAGTAGCTGTCTAATTGCCAGCTCTTTATGGGATGAGTGTGAAATTCTCGCTAGCATGACCAACCGAGGGATACTGAGCTGGCTTGTAAAACACACTTGTCTTTCATGGCCAGACACAGTCCTCCCCCTATAGAGGCGTTCAGCCATGTGCTCCTGTCACTTCAGCAAACATTAAACCCTCAGTCTTCAATCCCTTTACGCCATCCTTCCTCCCTTACACAGGTCCATGTAAGGAACGGCAACATTACAGCTCACAGATTATCAGAAAAGAAAAGAAGACCTCTTTTTTCAAGCCTGGCAATTTCTTCCAGGTGCTCAGCTGTGAAATTTGAAATCCATGCATGGATTCTTTCTTCTTTTTTTAAACCTTTTTTTTTTTTTTTTTGTATGAACCCTCTCCTCAACCTGTTCATCCTGCAAGTGCCCTACCTCCTCCCCTTTTTTTTTCTGGTCCTGCTCCCATCATCACCCCCCCACCCCAAAACCTTTGTTTGGCTCGTGTGGTTAGACTGGGAGGAAATGGGTTCAGTGGTTATCGCGACAAGGGGAAATAGGATTCATTCACACTTCGTTCAGGCTTAGATTAACTGACATGCAACTGGCTCATCATTATGCAGGACTTTGGTGTGTATGACACACTGATTTCATGTGCTAATGGGCATGGAATACATGATGGCTTATAGCCAGGCCTTCCACTGTGCTCTGGAGGTGTGACAGCATGTGCAGACTTAGAAAAAGCAGCTAGGGGAGGTGTGCACCGGGAGCCTTTTGTTTCCTGGATTTATTGTTCATACCTTCCACAATAAGAAGATCGGTCTGGCTCATGTCCAGGATAATCATTGAAACATTCAAGTATGTTTACAAATTCTTAAGTGTATTAAAAGCCTCAGTTTTATTTTAAACATTTATTTTAGCTATTTAAAAATTTTCAGAGCTTTGCTAAAGGCACTTGTTTAACTACCTCTAACAGAATTATGCGCAAACTGGAAGTCTAAAGATACTAGAGATTCTAATGAAAATGGATACGACAGTGGGGCAAACAAAGCAAAATTAATGGGGCATTGAGAAAACATTCACACTTCTTATAAGCCTGTCGTTTCCAGTGCTTGTCAGTTTGTAGTCATGTCTTTCCACAAAGATATGAAGTGATCACCCAGTGGGGAAAGCAACCAGCTGGATAAAAAAAAGGGGGAAAAATAGAAATATAAAGGTTACAAAGGTGAAATTTGGGCAGTTCTGACACATTCTAATGGTACTATACCATCAGAGAGAAACAGAGACTATTTGTTATCAGAGTATGCATTAGCATTGCAACTTGAATCTGAAAATAATTTTATTAGAAAAAAATAAACGATAAGGTAGCTGGCTAGGCTTAAAAGAGTTGTCGCTCATATTTAGTTGCTTAGTGACTATCACTACCTCAACAACAATTTCCTTGTCGTCCCTTGACCCCATGCTGGCCCCAGGGCTGTCCTGTTAGCTTGCAGCTGCCGGAGATCGAACAAGACCAGGGGTTTGACCATTGACCTTTGCTTCTGTGTTTTTCACCAATCTGTCCATCAGTGACATTTATACAAAGGATCCCAATAATGTGACTTCCCACCACTGCAACATCCAGGACAATCAAGAGGCTGCTTTCAGGATGAAAGCACAATCAGTGGAATGTGGTGAATCCAAGAATCAGTCAGAGTCCCACATTTTTTCTGTTCCTCACAAGTGGTTTCCCACAGTCAAGTTTTCGCTCACAACAAGGGTTCAAAAACTGGAATGCTGAAAAGTCTCCTTACTTATCCCTGATTTGGAATTGTCGTTTTAATGCCTGGAAAATCCTGCACATTAATATATTTTTTTCTTAAATTTCTGACTGTTTAATTATTCCAGTGATATATTTATGGTTTGGTTTTAAGTCATGGTAACGTGAATAAAAGTGTAGTGTGCTGAGTTAAACCTTCACCTGAAGTCAAATGAGCTGTGGTTTATAGTGACATACTGATTGTTTATGTTAAGGATATATAAGCTGAATATAGGTTCCATGTCATGCATGATATAAATGTTATGATTGACGCTATGTGCCAACACATGGACCACACATCTGCATCCCATTCCACCCTCATTTGAGCCAATCAGGAGAGGGGAACTGTGCCCACAGCTTGCTAGCATCTGTCTGTTTTTCAAACAGACCTCAACAACAGACAAACATCTCTGAGACAGGCTGCTATCTGTCAGACAGCAGACACTGCCCCTGATAGATCGGCCGCCATGTTTTATCTGGGATGCAAGTGTGACAGCAGGGTCGGTTTGGCAGCCGTAGGGGTGAGGGCTAGCAAATCAATCGCATAGTCGCTTCCTTACCCAGGTGTTCAGCTGATGGGAGAGGGGACTAGAGCCGCTGCATGGAACCTTGGGCTCAGGTCTGCCGCTGTTTCCC
The DNA here is from genome assembly GCA_030068375.1 of Ostorhinchus rueppellii. Classification (NCBI taxonomy): domain Eukaryota; kingdom Metazoa; phylum Chordata; class Actinopteri; order Kurtiformes; family Apogonidae; genus Ostorhinchus; species Ostorhinchus rueppellii. The sequence continues at coordinate 9,965,028 of JAQQZY010000027.1, read as the reverse complement.
CGACAGCTTCACTTGATATTGACACCTGGACAAATTAGGATAAATTCCCCTGTCAATAAGCACATCCAATGTTATTGATGATGCCATTTAGCTTTTCATTCTGAAGAAACCACTTTCATCCCTGTCCTACTTGTCTTGTTCCCTTAATGTGGAGCTCTACGCCTGTATTCATAAATGTGTGAGGTTGTTGGTGTGTTTGTGCAATTGTGTTATGATTGGGTTCAGATTTGTTGATAAGTTTACGGTCATATTTATTGAACATTATAAGTGAGCACTCTGTCAGTGTTTGTGTGTTAGCATGTTTATGTCTGTCATCTTGGAATATTATATGATTACACTCTCACTCTTTCTAGTTCACTCCCCAGTGATGGTGTCCTCAGTGTATGCATATGTGTATTTTTTATTAACATGTGATTTTCTATCATATGGTACTCTTGAGCTCAGTGTATTGTGGTTTTAACACGTTGTTCAAAAGAAATTCAGTAATGGAATTATCTTTCTCTTAATGGCAATTCATTTGTGTCTGTGTTATATGTGCCCGGTTTCCTGCCTGAGTCTCATGTGATGGGAGGTTTATGGTCCCGTATGTTGCCATATATGCTCCAAATGCTCGGTTTAATTCATTTGCACTTTCTGTGTTTATGTGCTGTCTCTCAGCACTGTGAGGCTAAAGGTTGTGGGAAGTTCAAGGGTTGACGAAGTCTGTTCATCAAACCGAAAGGGTCAGTGCGAGGGTCAGCTTTAGGGACGCCCCGTCATTAAATCATGTTTTTATAACATCCATCTGCCTGATCCTAAATAGTAAGCTATTTCTATTCTGATGACCGATATGAGTGTCCTATCCCTTTTGGCTGTGTTCTAGCATTGTTTTACAGGTCTAAATGTCGGGCTCTGTTTAGTCCCCTTGTGCTAGCCCACCTAACAAAGGCACCTCATTTGCATGAGTCCCTGAGCAGGCATTGTTAATTGACTTAAGCCAGGATTAGTGTTAATCAGGTTTTGTGCCCTGGAACCATTGGCCAATCCTAACCTCATTATTTGATAGCAGCACACGTCCTGTCAGCCCCCATCAAGGTTTTAATTAATAGAAGCCCACGCACCCTGGATCGAGCAGGGACCCCCTCTTACCTCTCATTTCCCCATTCATCCACCACACCTAACCCTCACCCCTACCCCCTTCACAGCTAAGTCTCATAATATATTAGCAGAGGTCACCACATAGCAACACACTGCAAAAGCTGTGAAATCAGTTACCAGGCCAGTAGACTGTGTTAGGAGAATGTGCAGTTGTCAGTAAAAGCAAAGTGTAGTCTGATGACTGCTTTAGGTGACATGATCCCAAAATAGACTCAATAGTGTCAAGTCCAGTTTAAATGCATTTGAAGATCCACATGAGAGACCTCATGGCAGATTTGTTTGTGTCTGGCCTTATGATCATGTGCTTGTCTGCACATCTCTCAATACCAGTTCCCCCTCCTCCCCTCTGTGGCCAGTGTCTGACATAATATGAGATAATGAGGAAAGGGATACCTGATCCTTAGACTCTCTGACACCTCCCTCTGTCTGCAGACTTCCACAGTTTGCCATTAGCCAACTGTCTGATGCTCTCATGTGGACATAGACTAAAAAAACATTTTATTAGATGTTGTACATACATATATATTTATGGTATTTGTATTAATATAGCAGACCTGAAGAGTGTTCCAGTTACTTAATTAAAGTCTTGTGGTTCACATGTGATAGACCACAAGTATTTTTTCTGACTACCTTGAGTAGCAAACTTATAATTAATGCAGTTTCAACCTGAATATTGTATTGCTATGACCCTGACTTCATAACATCTTTGACTGTTCATTTTTTTTTTTAATACATGTATGCAGTCACATATATGTATAAGTGATATACGCTCATGTTTATGTAATATGCATAAGTGCACTTTGTCAGTTTGTGAATATGAGCCAAAGGAACAGTCCAGGAGCCATCCTGCCAGAATAATTATCTCGACAATTAAGAGCTGTGAGTATGTCAACTGTCGTCATATACCCCCCTTACCCCTTTCTGTCTTTTTCACTCTCACTATCCGTCTGTCTGTCTGTCTGCCTCTATAATGGCACAGCATTTGTGTGCTTCCTCTCTGTGCTTATGCAGAATACTCATGACATTTATTGTGAAACTAATAGCAGTGCTTCACTCCTCCTAATTGTAGGCTTTAATTGCAATAATTATTTACAAGCCTAATTAGAGCCCTGAGAGTGTCAGGGAGAAACACAAGTGCCAGTTGAAGGAATCACGACAGGGTTTGTCAGGATCTAGGCGAAGAGTAAAGTGAATAGAGTGACAATGTTTGGTCTGTAATTGGGGGAGGCCATGTCTACAAGTTTCCCTGCCACACGCACTCTCATTTTCTCAATCTCTTTTTGCGTCTGTCGTTCGCTTTTGTCCTTAGAGCTAAGATGTGGCTGTAATTGAAGTATAGAGTAGTAGGATTGGAGGCTGAGCTGAGCTTTACTGTTTTTTTTGTTTTTTTTTCTCCCTGCATTGCTGCTTTATTGTGATACTGACAGCAGAGAGACAGGAAAAGCCGGGGAAAGAAAGGGGATACGACAAAGGGCCCAGGACAGAATTGAACTCAGGTTACTGCGGTGGCTTGTATATGACCCAAATCTGGTGAATATTATGGTTCTCGACCTCTCTTGTTTAACCACCAGCTGTTTTCTGAGGTGGTGAGTAAATCAGTGAGACTGCACTCGACTATCTTAACATACGTTTGTCACTGAGTACATTTGTTGATGTGTGTGTTGTAACCAGGGCCGTGGTTCATTTGCTGCAGTTTGGCAATCCCACAGGAGGTCATTTGTGTGTGTGCGTGAGAGAGAGAGAGAGAGAGAGAGTGTGTGTTTTACTGCGTCGTGGTCATGCTGCCAAGGCTGCAATTTGCTCCTTGTCTGTCCTTCAGAAGGCCAGTCTTAGTAAACAGACTACAGCAGGAGAGCTGATGGGCGACCCTCAGCCCTTTCTCCTTCTCAAAAGAACACACAACACTCCCTTTGACACGCTCTCTCTCTCTCTCTCTCTCTCTCTCTCTCTCTCTCTCTTTCTCGTTTTCACTGTTTTTCTCTATTTGCAGTAGTTTCCCCCCCTTTCCTGCTTTCCCCCTCTTTCTTCTGTCCATGTACTGTCCAATGGGAAAACTCAATCCCACAATGCCATTCTTCTCTCCCCTGTGGCTCACTTTGACAAAGCTGTCAGCCTGAGCCGTGGTGATGGATGTAGTATTGCACAGCACATACAAGTCTACATTTTTTAATTTATATTAAAGTAATAAATTGAAAGTATATGTTTCTAATGCTAATTGAACAGAATTATCTTAACATGTATCATATATGGGATTTGTTCATGTGCTAGTTTGAATGGAATACTATAGAGATTAGAGTTTAGTAGTGTATTATAACATTCCCTTACAAAGACTGTAAATGGAAAAAAAACAAACAATAGATTTTAATGAAAGAAAAGAATCACTGTCATTCAATATTATGGTGGGCATTGCTGACTGTAGATGAGCAAGAACACACACTTACAGACAAACATTTATCATTGTGTGCTTCTACATATGCAAACACACATTCACCTAAAGACGAAGATGAATGTGTATGGATGGATAACTTATCTCTGATACAATATTTGAGGAAAAATATTAGAAAAAGCACAGGGTAGATAAGGCCAGTGATTAAAGCAGTGCATCAACCAGCAGCCTGTTGAAATATTACCCTTTTTGCTGACTTGTAAATCGGATATTTGGAGCCAGAAGCATCATATGGAGGTAACAGATAGGACCACAGAGTGACGGATTGGGCTGTGTGGTGGATTTGGTTTGCAAAAACTACATGAGACATTTGTGATGGACATATACTCTAAGTTCATCCTGAATGGAAACTGCATGGAGGACTGCTTCATACTTCATACGTACATACATGTGGAAATGATAAAACACTATATAGCTCAGGGGCAAACGGCTTATTTATTTCACACTTTTCCAAAAGCAACTAGGGAGCAGTTAATTTGGTTGCGCAGGAGCAGCTGTCTGAGAGTCGTGGGATGAGAGAGAGAAAGAGACAGAGGGAGGAGAGAGAAGAGACGAAGAGAGTGAGACACAAAGGCAGTTTGGGCTCATTATGTTGATTTTTCCTCTTCTGCCAAACAAAGACACCATGGCACTTTTAGACACACCACTGTAGAACAGTCACCGCTTTCTTTCTCCTTCTCACCCCACAGAGTTATTCCATAGACAAATCTAATCATTTTTTTATTCTGCAGCAGTACAATGTTTTCTCATTGCCTTTGCCTTTATGTATTGTTTATGGAATCAGAATGCATTAATAATAGGAAACATCATCTTAAGCAATATATTGGTAGACAGCAATAACCCATCACGACTGACCAGGTGGGGATCATTTCATGCATGATATACTTAACTTACTAACATTCATAGCACATAATTTTACACATGCATGCATTCATGCAAATACGCTATAATGGGGCGTGTGTATATCCACACACATTCATTTTGGGTTGGAATGATGTGTGCCCCACCACCTGAGCCTAGTTATCAGCAGCCCTCCTCCTTATCTGTCTATCCTTCTCATGTACACAGACTAACATTAATCTGAGAGCACACACACATACACTTATGCACAAGCAACAGCCCTGGGAGCAGTGGGGTGTAACCAAAGCCTTCATTTGTATGTACATCATGTACACTGTGAAAGACACTGAGACAAAGAGAACAAACATCTTTAAACACATGCACACACTGTTATACACACCCATGCACACTTACAAAAAAATCCTAACACACTCAGCCATGCACTGTGGAGTCCCTCTGAGGATCAGAATTCATTTCTGTCTGCCTTCCCCTCCAAATCAATACCCCCGTTGGTCGACAGACAGCCATAAGTGTGCCAGGGAGGCTTCCTAGACTCTACACCCTCCCAAAACCCACACACACATCCTTATGCCTGTTGGTGTGTGATGGCCTTTACAGCTTCCTTATTAACTCCTCACATGCTGACTGAAGCATGGACCTCATTACTGGCTGCATTGACAGTCTGGGATCCCACTGAGAGACACACAGACACTTTGGACTAAAACAGACAGGTTGGGGATATACAGACAAAGAAGTACAGGGGGACCACGGAAAACAAGTACGTCACACAGACAGGCAGTCCAGACAAATGAGTGGTAAAAAATAGGAAGGTCGGTAGACAGAAAAGAAAACCTGTCAAAAAGACTGAGCTGAATACATTTAAAAATATGTATGTTTAAGGGCAGGTAGCTTCAGTATAATATGCAAAGGCAGTGTTGGGATTTTGACTATTGTTTACTCTAACCCTCTATAGATGGACTATGAATACAGAAATGTGTAGGAGTAAGTAACAGGTCACTCATAGTGATCTTATTAATATAGATTTATTTCATTTCTCTCTCTGTCTTCTCTCTGTCTCTGTCTTTTGATATTGGACAATAATTACCTACGGCAGGCTAATCATACTTGAAACTTGAGCTATATTTTACTGCTTAAATGTTTGACGAGAAATGAGCAAAGAGTTTTGATGCAATTGATATTGTTAATGGGCAATATGAGGCATGGAAGTGGCTACTCAACTGCCACCCTACACCATTAGCATCCCGTTTGTTATGATCTCTAATGGTGGCTGAGTGGACATTTTCAGAATAATAGAAAAGTATGTCTTTATTAGTCAGAGAAGACCGAGGTTCAGAAACTTCAAGTGCTTAAGTCCTTATTGTGTATACATATATGTACAAAGCATACAGTCAGTCATCATTTTAACCAGCATTTATGGAGGCAGACAAGTATTAGGTCAAATAGAGTTGAGTTACTGGTATAATATAAAACCCAACTTAAGCACTAATGTGTCATTATGGTATGTCAGTATGTCACTTTTTAAATGCTTCTGTGCACATGGGTGCACACACTCACACACATTCTCAAACACTCTGAGGCACTTTCCAAGCTCCCTCTTTCCATCTCTTAAATGTCAGTGTGGGCCTTTAAACCAGTTGCCAGTGAGCAAGCAGGGTAGAGGATGAGAGTTCAAAGTGGTCAGGCAGCATGGATGTAATTTCCTCCTTTTAGCCTCCTGACTGAATTACTGAGCAAAGAGGCCACCTCGACTGGGAACTGCAAAGGAGAACGAACACGGGAGCGCAGAAGAGCAGTTCAGGAGGAACAAAAAGGGTAGGGGAGGAGATGTGGAGATAAGTAAAAAAGAAAGGCGAGAAAGGGTCGGTGAAAAAGCCAGCGACTTTCAGATCATATCACCAGTATCAATCTTAACATCTTTACCTCATATAAGAGGGTGTACATATGATCTGGAAAGGAGTAAAGACTGCAGAGGGGTGTTTTTCCCCAATGTATGTGTTTTACTTATAGTTTATAAGATGGGACAGTGTGCTGGTGTTGGAGATTAAGAGTAAAATTTCCAGATATTGACTGACGGAGCAAGACGTGGAGAAGAAATATAGAAGATATATATCTATCATTTTTTATGTATGTTATTGAGCTATGTTATGTGGATTTTAAAGCGGTCAGTATTAGAGCATTTTCTGTCAATAATATATACAAAAAAGCATAGTTGAAGCGCATAAATGCAATTGTTATGCACACAGACGTACAAAAACACACCCACTTTTCAGCCTAACCTATTCTCCTCTTCCAGTTGCCCAAAAAAAGGAGGATTGGAGCCATACATAATTGATACACTCCTAGCTGTATCGACTGGTTGGATTTTTCATCCTCTTCACTGGTCGATTCTCTTACTCCATTATTTCTACACCCGCACTCCCTGTGCTGCCTCACAGCCCCCTGTGAGTCCTCCCTCTAGTCTACAAATACCTACACCCACACACAAACACACACCAGCATGGATTAGGAGACAGCCCCATCTCCCTCCTTATTGCCCACTGCCCCATTTTTTCATTAATCCGTGCAGTTGACCATCAGTCTTGGAGGCACATGGTGAAATTCAATGCCATTTGTGTAAGTGTGTAGTGTGTACTTCTGTGTCCTGTACGCTTTGTGTGCGCAACAAGAAAGTGGTTTTATGCATGTTTGTGTACAAGGCACAGTATTGGAAAAATGAAACACTGACCATCCTGAGCTTAGGCGGGACCAATTTAGAATATTTTTAACGGCTTAAAAAGGTAATGTTTTATAGAACAAGAGTTGTGATGAGATGTATTCAAACATCATGCATTATGCTTTGAACAATCAGGGGTCCAGGGTAGGGTTAAAGCACTGTATTGTATAAAGATCAATATGTGAGTCTGTCTACATAGATAACACAAACATACCCTCAGAAGATAAGAGGCATAAAGGTGCTTCAGCAGTTTAGTCTATATATACCAGTCTTCAGCTGTGTTAAATTGTATTGTATACGTTTAGCCAATAGACTCACAGAAAACCAGAATGTATCACAGTTCTACACACATATTCCCTACCTCTCCCCTCCCTGAATCACAAAAGTTGAAGTGCGGGTCACGCTTAACTCAAAAATAAGCAGAGAGTTCTCCCGACTTGACAGGCAAAGACGACTGCCGCCTACAGGTTCTCCAGAGGAAACGAATCTGATACCATGACCCTATGAACTCCGCCACAGACACCACAACAATGACGAAAAAACATTGAACTGTATCATTACCGCTTTAAGTACATAGTTATCGTTCCTGGGTCGACTTTAACACATAATGGCCATTCAGCTTCGGAGTTCAAACTACGGTCAAAAGGCACACGCCTGACCTGTTCCTCCCCTTCTTTCCTGCCTGGCAGTTTGTCTCCCACCAGTCTGTTACTTCTGATGACTTGCCAGGGACCAAGCTTGCCCAGGACTGGAGGGGTACAAGGAGGGGGTTGAAGCCCTAATATAGTGCAGAGCTGGGGTCGTCGATGGGCCGGTGATGTGTTCTTTTTTTTTTTTTTTTTTTTGGTGCAGGGATGCAAACAGCCTTGAAAATGACTACACATCAACGTTCTGTGTCCTCTTAGTGTATTTTCCTGTGTGTCTTTACAGAGAGAGATTCAGTGTAGCTTTCCTGGTTGTTATTGTGTTTTCATTGCATCTTTCTCCCCTTTATACTCTGTCTTTAAGCCCAGCGCTTCTTGCCGTTTTTTAATCGACCCACATCTTAAGCTCTCAGGCCAAATCCAACAAACAAAATGAACGCGTATATGCATGTGTCTCTGAGTATGCTTTGTTTTTGAGTGGGTGATGTGAACAGACAAAGAGAAATATAAGGAAATGATAGGCTGAGAGAGTTTGTTGTGACAATAAAGGTTAAACACTTCCATTTTCGCACCAAATCATATGAGATGGCTGTTTGGAGATGAGGTAAACTGTATTATTTCACTTTGCCTCCGCTCTTTCCCTCTTTCTGGTTTAGCCTCTTAAAATCAATGAGCAATACCCTACCCTCAATGCTATCTCATCTATTTTGAAATCAACTAGTCAGAAAAGTACTAACTACAAAACGGTCTGACCTTCAAAAAAACACATACAAAATACAAATGGTACTGTATCTCCCACTGAAATCAGCTAACTTCCATTTATCCCCAGCCTATCTTACATTAGGGCTGTAGACAGTTCTTTAATAAATGTTATACAGTAGAAGAAAATCAATACTATGCATTTCAACACAAAACTTGTTTCTCTGGAACGACTTGCCGGGGAGCCCTCTGACATCTGTTACAAGAACAACAACCACAACAAGCTCCCTGAAAGCAGCTCCTTTCAGAATACAGAGTGGCAGATTGCAACCGAGCATCCCGGGGGAATAAAGGTTGTAGTTTTTTAACGTGTATGATGAGGAGGCTTTTTATGCACCGCCATTATGCGCACATGTGGCTGTAAATAATTACTTTTACACATTTGCTCTTGGAATGTGGGTTTAACATCATCAAAGCCCCCAGCTGTTGTAGTGTCTTAACAGTCAACTCAGGGGATCAGCGACCCCGCACACACTCCACCTCTACACAGCCTGCAACCTCAGTCCTTAATCAAGCCCAGTGTAATTGGTTCAAGTCTCGAAGCCTGATTATCCTTTGACTAGCCACAACACTTCAACAGAACCGCTCACCTTTCTTCTAGGGGCCAGCCGAGCCTGGGATGAATATTGATGCTGGAGCTGAGCAGCTGAGTGACCTCTGTCTCAAGCGTCAGTAAAAAGTAATTTTTTTTTTTTTTAATCTAAATCTATTCCAGATAACACTGTTTGGGCTCCAAAGCGTCAGTAGTAATTCATAAAAAAATATCCAAAGTGAAATTTGTTCATAACTTTTACAACATGAACTTAATGGGGCTCAAACCTTTTATCACAGCAACAGGTACTTAACCCTTCCATGCATAGTGGTCACTACAGAGGACAGCTGTTCAAAGGTGTTCTCTTGTATATTTATTCATTCATTCATCTTCTATACCCGCTTAATCCTCATTAGGGTCACGGGGGTCGCATGGAGCCTATCCCAG
>JAQQZY010000027.1:9919150-9955213 GCA_030068375.1 Ostorhinchus rueppellii | reverse complement strand
GCCCGGGAATCGAACCCGGGTCCTTCTTGCTGTGAGGCTGTGTGCTAACCACTGCACCACCGTGTCGCCCTGTATATTTATTGATTTCATTATCTCCGCCAAGGAGGTTATGTTTTACTGTGTGTTTGTTTGTTTGTGACCATCCAACTTTGTTTGTTAGCAACATAACTCAAAAAGTTATGGACTGATTTTGTCTAAATTTTCAGGATATGTCTGCTCTGGGTCATGGAAGAGATGGTTAAATTTTGGAGGTGATCTATATCACTGTCTGGATCCAAGAATTTTTAAAAATGATTCTTCATCGTTGTGAGATAGGGCATGGTGGCATAGAGTTGCATATGAGGTCACTGAGCAACATCCAGTGGAGGAAAATACAAACACTGCCTTAAAAAACCCAAAACGTACAAACACTACCTTTGTGGAGGTCTGTGCTCTCCGAGTGCTTACCTAGTTATTTCATATGTTTCACATCATATATCATGAAATACATGCTTGTTTGCTTGTAATATTAAACACATGGTTTTGTAATTGTAAAAAGGTTCTTAAAAAGTCAATCACATTGTTTTTTTCTCCTTTCCCAAAAAGGAATAAAAACTCTCAGGAAAAAAAAAAAAAATCTTGATTAAGGTTCTCCTAATTCATGCATGAAAGACCCAAAATCATCTACTGACCTTAATCACTTTTGAACCATTAACCCTATCAGCACATTTAAATAATTCAGAAAAAAAAGTAGGTTCTCAGATTCTCACCAACATCAGATGTGTCTTTTTTTGGAGGTTCACTGGCTCTGTAGTGAACGAGGAAACGCCGTGATCTTCAACACTAATTCACCAGTAAAAACCATGTAATTTGACACATGGCCATGGGAGCTCGGTCACTTCTTTTTATGTTCAGTTAATGATATATTTTGCTGAAAAAAAATCCTTTTTCTGCTCTGCTATAATAACCTTTGAAATTATTCAGAGCTTTTAAGAAAATCTGTTCAGTGAAGTTAAAAAATAATGAATATATTTTCAGTGGAGAATGCAAAATGCAGAGGGTGGTATAATAAATGGAGCTAAATCACTTAGAAAAGGTTAAATGTGGAGAAAATAAAAATCATTCGGAGGTCACCACAAAAAATAGCTCTAGGTTTATAAGGGTTAAACAGTGAAAGAAACAGTTAAGATGATATGCTTTATATTTTCCTTGAGCTGCTGGCCATTAAATGTATCCTGGGGCATCAATAAAATTCATCTAGATCTGAAACCTGATGCGTGACATTTACTACTGTGGCTGAGATGGATGGTAAAGGCAAAATTGCAATTATCCACCCAGATAGTTAAATATTAAGGTCCAGTCCAAGAAAAAAGTTAGAATACACGCTAAAGAAAGGTAAGATAAACGAAGCTAAGCTAAACCTGGTTTCAAATGGTTAGTTTTTTCTTGTTGAATGTGAGATAATGCAGTCCTTATGGATGGATAACAACACGAGGTGGATTTGCCACATGGATACAGGACACATTTGTTTGGGTCTTGGAGAGTACACTGTAGTGATTTTGTGCGTAGATGAGAAAAAGAAGGAGAAAGAGCATGAAAAAATGCCACGGAGATGTGGTTGCTGTCCTGAGGATGAGTCTCGGTGGTAATACAAGAGCAGATTAAAGAGTGGCCGGTCAGTGAAAACACTCAAATGACCTTGTGTAGTTGGTTTGGACTCAGGAAACACTGGCTGCGTGGTCACTATGGGGCCGAGGGGCTATGGAGCTACAGGATTTTATTCCTTTTCATTCATTCAGCAGCAAGTATTTGCTCTGCTTTTGTGCCTTTGTCATTAGGCCCCTCTCAAACACACACACAGATTCACCCCTCCCTTTCTTTCTTTCTTTCTTTCTTTCTCCCTCTTTCTCCACTGGAATGGGTATTGTGTTCATGATCGATGTACCTCATTCCAGTGACGTGGTAGCCTGGCTAACTCTCATTAAAAATGGATAGGGTGTAGAGGAGCTGCCAGCATGTGTGTATGTGTCTGTACATGTTTAAAAGGAGGTGTAGGTGGCAGGAAGTCCCAGAGGTGCCAGCTGTTTACCGTGCACCGGTGAAGGTTTCGAAGGTTGGAGGGAGTCGTGGTGGTGAATGTGGGGGTGTTCCTGAGGTCAGTACCAGGGCTGTTGCCTTGACAACGGCTTGCAAAATAGCTTTTTCTGCCTTACTGGTGACAGTGGGATTTTTCTCCTTCTTGTGTTTTGTGTCTCGCTCAGCATGGCGAGGCACATCTGGCACCACAGAGACTGGGCTTCATCAGGACATGGAGCAACAGGCCATTTCCACTTCACTCTGTTGTCATTTATCCTTTTTTGCAGGCTTTCTTTTTCCTTCTTCTTTTCATATGTGGCACCCATTTACTCACATCCATCACAAAAGTGCAGGAAGCGTGGCTGGGTCTCAGGGCAGTGGGGCATTGGGGCTGAAATGGAGCAACTATTCATTCTTATCCACAGAGAAGCAGGAACAGATGAAAGTGTTCCTGCTGCTCTCTAATGCACATACATTGTCAGCCTCTCCTGGGTGCCTGAGAAAAACACCTCTGTCCCCTGTTGTGCCCTTCCTCACTCAAAACAAAATTAAAAATGAAGAACAGACATTGTCCTCGCAGGTGTTCCGGGAGTACAGTTGGAAAATAGTCACTCTGAGAATTTCATCCTGTTGTCTTTTTTTTATACTTTAAATGCTAGAAAAGCAAAAATATGTCTATTATGCAATTACCGCATCCCTCCCTAGCTTTTTCCCTGACAATACTGTCACCTTTCTTGTTCCTCTAGTCATTGAAGTTGTTGTTCTTGAGACACAAGTGTAACAAAAATAAGTTAAATCTAATATTTATAAAAGTTATACAATGAAAGTTCACATGTTTGTGGGCCTCAGTGGTGATAAGAGGTGCCAGGTTGGATTTTGACGACTTCGTTTCACAAATATGGGTGAAATAGGCAAGGTGAAAAAAGAACGTTCCTTCTAGAGCAAAGATACTGATTAATTTTTAGGATAAAATGTGTTATGGCTAGCTGATATACAATACTAATATCCAAATTATGTCTGGAGGTTACACCCCCACCCCCCTTCCAATGATGATTTACACCCTGCCCTTACAAAGACGGTTATGATCGCAAAGGTTTAGTGTCGGAAAGGCCTTTCAGTCACTGAGACTACAACTTTTTGAAACTGGGTCCCAGGGTGGATATATTTGAAAACACTGGTTTTGCATCTTCATCTGTTTCTAAAACGATGATGTTATCGCCCCACCTCTCTAACCTTTCAACCTGGAAGCAAGATGTGAGTTCACAACAACATCAACAATGGCAGACTACAGAGTCTGGGGCACTGTTTGGGGGGGTAAACATGACAAATTCATGGGGCCCAGTATTTGTTGGGGGCCCATAGAACAGTAGAAGGAGTCCAGTGGATACAGGTCAGAAGTTGTGAAAATTTTGTGTAAGATCTGCTGTATAGTAGAGGAATAGAAGTCAGGAGTCTGACATTGAAAGCTGAAATTGTTAAGTTTCAGTTTTGTTTTATGCCATTATGGATCGCACCCCTATGTAAACCCCCCCACACTCAAACAGATCAACAAAATATTGAATTTTATGAAGGGTCCATAATGCTTACCTTTCATGAGGCTCACCATTGTTAGCAGTGCCCCATACAGAGGAGTGCTGCAACAGCTATTGAGCTGATTGGAAATATTGACTCAAAATCTCGGCAACTCTTTCATTACAATGAGCAACAAACAACCATAGTTAACAATATTACCAACATGTTCTTGGATCTACCATGGAGAGGGGATACCAGGAGGTAATATTGAATCAGACCCAATAGAACCAAGCAAGCTTTATGCACATGCTCCACCTCTTCTTCTCTGTTTTTGCGAGAGCATTACAATGCCACATACAGGCTGGCATATGTGCGACATTGTTTTCAGTTGTTTTTAGTGCTTCTGTGTGAACGCAGATATTTCCTGAAATGACTCTGCGTTTACGGTGCTCTTTTTTGAAAACGACAAAGAAAAAGATGGGATCGGAAAAGATGCGGTTTTGTGTGGAGATGGCCTTAGTGGCTTAAGTCAATTCAACAGAAGTCCTTGAAATACATGCTGCTTTTGTTGTATCCTTCAGCTGTCACTCACTTACCCAGGTTGCTGCAGAGTGTGTCTCCAGGAAGCTTTTTCTGGTTGAATAACCCACTAAGGTCATCTACAGCAGGAATATTATTAGCATTCATTAACTAAAGCATACTTCTCCTCACCGAGGATCCTTAGTCTACCTTAGGTCACCTGAATGTATGTTTGGAAGGTAGAGACGGAGGGCAAGGGAAGTAATAGGCAGTATCACATCATATGCTTCTTTGTCTTCCATGGAAACACAGCAGCAACAATGTGCACATCCGTTAGGGCAGTGTGAGTGTATGGGTACACACACACACACACACACACACACACACACACACACACACACACACACACACACACACACACACACACACACAGTGGGAGAAGGGGCTTCATTGTGCAGCCCTGCTGTGTTGAGTGACTGTAGCGTGTGCTGGGCAACAGCTGCTGTGATCCCCCCATCCCACCCCTCCCCGTCCTCCTCACCTCCAGTACTGGCCCATGCTGGTCTGAACATCAATACACACACAAACATATATATTTTTCTATATAATACGCACATAGGCACACTCCCTCTGTTATTCTTTTTTTTTTTTTTTAATTTGTCAAGTCTTTGTTTACCTTGCTCTCTCTCTCTGCTATATTGCCATCCTGTTTTTTTTTCTTTCTTTTTAATGTTTCAATCTATATCAGCTGACAGAGGGTTGTGTCTGTCTGTCTGTCTGTCTTTAGACACCGCTCCATAAGGACCCCCCCCCACCCACACACACACACTCCTTGACTTTCCCCCTGCTGACAGCTGTCTCCACACTGTAACCCTTTCACAGAGTTGGGCCTCTGTGAAAGTTACACTATAAAGTTTCAGCAGCCCTGCACATGGTTTGGGAAAGATCTGAAGGCTTTTTTGGGTTAAGAGAGATTCAGAGAGTTTGACGTATATACTCAGCCTCAGTTGCCATTTCCCTAGCCAAGTATCCTTCCTGGTGGGCTTGTTTGTCATCAGTTACAGCTTCTGCTGCTGATGTGACCCCGTCTGCAGCTCATTACAGCATGCCACCTGTTTGTCCTGAAGCTAGGCGATATACACACACACACACACACACAAATAGAGTTTGTTGAAGTGACAGGGGGTTAATCTAACAGGAGTGCCCATGGCGGAGCTGCCACACAGTGCAGGGACTGTCAGCGTCCCACCGTGTCAATGGCTTTCTTTGTCCCCGGGGCCCTTGTTTCTGTTGCCGCAGGGCTTAGGACCAGGCAGACAGGTGGAGGGTTATTGAGCTTTTGAGTAGCACAGATCTGGGCTAGAATTCATGGAAGATATTTTTAGAAAGCTTTACTGACTCCTCACAGTTATAAAAACTTTTGATAGGCCATGCAATCATGTGCAAATATTACAAATTTTGCTGTCAGCTGTTTTTCTAATTTTATTCATCGTAATAAGAAACTCTTTGATGGACACTCAGCAGTTATCTCTGTCTGACAGTTAATTCCAGCCCATGGTACTAACCACAATTAATATCACGCAGTGGTGGGTGATATTCACAGGGTTTGAAAAACACTAAAAGAGGTGTTATTTGTGCCCTTCATTCACTCGCCCACATTTTACAGAAGAGCCACCTATTAAGCATTGATCTGAGCCTGAGGTTTGGTGCTGAAAAGGGGAGACACTGCCAGAGCGCCACTGTCATTACCCAACTAGCCAATCATCAGGAAATAAAGAGACAGACAAGACTGAAAATTAATCTGTGTCAGACTCTGAAAATCACTTTTTCAGCCTTCGGTTGTCTTTCGCCTCTGTTCATCTGCTGCACAGTGGTGGTGTTGGTGTTGCATTATGTGTCTGAGTTTGTGCGATTACTCCCGCTGACACAGTGAGATGCAGGTGTGATTGGGACAGTCTCGTGGGACACTTAAATACACAGACACATGTGCCTGTTTGTCTACTTCTATTTCTGTTTTTGTGGGGACATTTCACTAACATAATGTAACTGTAACTCTCAATACATTGTGAGGGCTAGATGAAATGAATGAATTTTTCTTGCCACACCAAAATGTCCTCCAAAATGTCGACAGACATTAAAATACTCACAAAAGAATACAAAGACTTTCACACATATAATGACCTCCAGACTCTGCGAACCTCTCTGCTGCACAAACAGACTGGAGGCCATGTGGTGGAGCAGAACCTTGTCTGCCAGACGGACAAACAGACAGACGGACGCACTCACACATACATACATCTAAAAGAGGCCAGAAGGAAAAGAGCATGTTATGTAGTATTTGAAAACAAGCCCAGCATACAGATCACACTTGGCTGACACACACACACATACACTCAGAGATGTGTGTTTGACTTTCTAGTGCATTGTGTTCACAGATGTAAATTCTCATCCCTGTGTTTGTGTAAGTTCAATATAAATCATATAAGCAGAGGGATGTTTGTTCTTAAGTGAGATGATAGTGGTCCAACCGCCCTCTGTGGATTAGTGTGGATTCATGCATGTGGAGTGTGTTTGCTTTGCACCGAAAGTGGTTATTCAAATTCCTTCCTGTTGACACTTGAAACATCTTAGGCATTGAAATTCTATTGAGCATCCATTTATACTTCTCAGAACAACATAGATTGCACAATTATTGAAATAATGATGTTACAGTTTCCCAGTTCCTGTCATCAGTTTGAGTCACAAGTTGATTTTGCTCAAGCTTCAGGAAAGGAAGGTAGCCCACATGTTAAGAATTGCATTCATATCCTGTTCTACTGTCGTAATAATTTCCAAATGCAGTTAAACTGGACAGCAGATAATAAAACAATCTGTTAATTTATAAGTTGTTTTTAGTCGGACTCTACACATACTCATGAGAAAAATGTCTGTCACTAGTCCTCAATGTGTAGGTGTGTTTAGACAGGCTCTACCTAGGTGGACAGATGCCCTGGCTGGTACACACAAAAGCCCATTGATGGTGGAGAGACAGCTTTCTTTGGCCAACTGATCCCAGCTGCTCACTACTGTTTCTTTGGCTTAAGATAAATGCAACAGTTGCTGTGCAGTTGACATCCCGCACATCAGCATACATGCCCATTCTGCTGTAAAACAGTTTACTATGACACGTTATCTCACACATCAGCATAAAACATTAATGCAATTCTAGTAACTAAAGCAGATATATGTGTGTGTGTGTGTGTGTGTGTGTGTGTGTGTGTGTGTGTGTGTGTGTGTATAAATGTTGTCAGAATGTACTGTTTTTCCTTTTTTTATATTGTTTTTGTTGCATGGATGAGGACGTCTTACCATATACTCACATGTATGAACAGGCATGTTAATGTGCATTATGTGGCATTTTAATGACTGACACTCATCCACTTTCAGGTGACCCAAGTCCCCATCGAGTCTTGCGAGCAGTATGGAACATGTGGAGAGTGCCTCAGCTCTGGTGACCCACACTGTGGCTGGTGTGTCCTACATAACATGTAAGTGTATCCCCCAGTCATTATCATCTAATAGGTTTACAGACTCTTAAATTCAGATGTTTTTTGTTTTTTTTTTTATCATACAACTACTGAAATGGGCCTTAATCTGCTCAGTGGACCAGGAGTCTTTTTTTTTTTCTCCCTAAGGTTTATCTCAGATTAGATGGATCTGGAAGATATGAGACACTGACTGACTTAAAATGGACAATTGTGCCTCAGAGGTGCAGAACTGGTTCAGAGCTGCTTTTACTGCAGCTCTGCTCTGATTTTAATAGGAAATGAGTTCATTCAGTATGTGTATGACTTAATAACCATTGAAAAGACAGATAAAAGACGATCAGAGAGACTTTCAGTTGTCATCTTATATAAAATTGACACCCAGTATATGCATTTTGCGCTGTATATGAATGTTTAATAGATATTTTAAAAACCTTGCAAAACCAGGCTAAGCTCTTTAAGTAACTTATGGTATACTTGGGCTCCACTCAACATCATAAATCATATGATAGAGCATAGAAGCTGTGAGTGACACCTGCTGGAGATGAAATGCTACTGCAAAACAACTAACAGTAAGAAAGCCAAATAAAAAGAACAGCAAACAGAAAAAACCCAAATATTTCTATTCCTTAAATGTTTGATGTGAGTCATAAGTTGTGGTCTTCCTCTGTACCTATAGAGGCTGTAGTTACAGGATATTATGCTGAGGGTAAACAGGGGGCAAAGGTCGAATAGAGCACACAACTAAAGAAGGTGAGATGCATTCTGGTCTGCCTGTCTTTGTGTCTCAATCAGACACATACTCTCATCATTCTGCTGTTTTTCTTAGCACCAGTGTCTTGAACTCCAAACTCAGAGCCCCTCCTAAACGCACCCCCACTCTCTAAAGGTATAGCTGAATATTTGTGTGTGTCAGAGCACCGCTGCAATCATCATTATCATGATGGCGGCCCCTGCAAAGTGCACTTAAAGTAATTTACATCACTCCAAAGCTGGGACAGGACAAATAATTGCCTAGCGACAAGGTAATTCAGCATTTGCCTGCGGAGGTTTGGGAGGGGCCGGCTAAAGCTCTGTATTCTCTGCAGTCTGCATGTCTTCACACAGGGATCATTTACCACATCAGCCTCCGTGCTAGGCTGTTAATCATACGCTTTTGTGTAGGTGTGGTAGGGAATGGAAAAATTCAGGTTAGTAGGAATTCTAATACGGAGCATATAAGAGGCGGTGATGTGAAAAGGCGAGTGGGTTTTAAAGCTGCTGTGGTGAAAGCAGCTGTAAAAAGGAAACAGCTGTTCGTTGTGTGAATACTTCTTAGGCCTGTGCGCTTGTGTGTGAGTCCATGGTGTGGGTACATGCGGCTTCGATTTCTGTGTACATGCACAAACACTTGCTGACCGCTGTACTGTACAGTGGGGAGAAAAGGTCAGCACCCAGAGTCACGTCAGGTCAGCCATCTGTTCTCCCAACGCCAAGGACCCTTGCGCCACCTGCCTCTGATCCTAATCCCCTTTTCTCCGTCCTGACCCTGCAATGAATATGGCAGCACCCCTGTCAGAACCCGCTGCTCAGAGAAGTTCGTTCAGGAGGGAGGGTTACTGGCCGTTGCTGAGTCTTATCTCTGGTTGTAAATGGGATTTGTACAGATATGTTTTCAATCTGGTGGAGGTAGAAAAAATTATAATTGAATAAGGCAAAATCAATTTTACAACCAACAGACCGAATTTAAAAATCATCTGAACATTGCGGTACTTGTCACAAAGCTTCTCAATGCTGTGTCTCCCCTTACAACAGAAACCAAACAAATGATAAAGAAACATGGTATTCACAGTGTCTGAGACTTAACATTCTGGACCTATTACTGAATGTTAGGTTACGTTCAGACTGCAGGCATATCCAAATCCGATTTTTTTTTTTTTTTTTTTGTCCAAGTCTGACCTGTATCTTTCTTTTATTTATTTATTTAGACAGGGACAGTGCACAATATACAATAACCTTAAAAAGGAGAGACGTAATGTCCCAGTTTGTAGTACAAGTGCTAATTTCCACCTGTAGTCCCTGGGCAGGCTGATGTTAAAAACAGACAATAAAACTAAAACACAATCAAAGCAATAAAAAATAAATTTCTACAACTCGGTCCATATAAAGAATTAATTCACATGCAGCCATTCCCTCTTATTCCTCCCAGTCCAGTCTGTCACACATACTCTAAGCATGTTTACATCACATTACATTGTGGCTACAGGTTTGGTTTGAGAGTAGCTGTCTGACCTGTTAAAGACAATTCGAACAACACAAATCCATTTTTTTTTTCAAATCCGACCCAGACCACTTCCATATGCGGTCCTAAATCCGATACATATCTGAGTCTGAACGGCCAGGTCACATTTATCCAACTTTTATGTCACAATTCTGCATCCCAGGAGAGTTACTCCTGTAAACACAGTGCGTGTCTGTGTGATCACGTATTACATCAGGACCTCTTTTAACCATGGGGATCACTTCAGGATCACATTCAGTTCATACTCAAAACTGATAGATGTCGCATTTAATGTGTAACATGTAACAAGCACACAAAAAAAATCAGATTTCACCAAAAAATCCAAATTGTGCATGAAGACCTGCTGTCTGAATGTCGCCTTAGTCACATTTTTTTTGAGCTCAGTAGCTGATAGAAAGAAGTGCAGAGCTGCAGTTTTATTTTAAGTCTTTTGCATAAAAGTGTCCCATGGCAACATCCAAAAACTCTTATAAGGACCATGTAAAGCTTTTATTTTTTTCTATATCCTAGGGTTTATTTATTTTAATGCAAGGTTGTTATTCCTCACTGTCCTATTTTTTTTTTTTTTTTTTTAATACACCCCGCCATGCTTTATTTCAAGTTTTGCGTCCTTTGAATATTTTTGGTATATGCAGTATATTTTCATACAATGAAATGAAGGATTTTGTTTTTGAAGATTTTTTTTTTTTTTTTTTTTTTATGTA
Organism: Ostorhinchus rueppellii; assembly: GCA_030068375.1. Classification (NCBI taxonomy): domain Eukaryota; kingdom Metazoa; phylum Chordata; class Actinopteri; order Kurtiformes; family Apogonidae; genus Ostorhinchus; species Ostorhinchus rueppellii. The sequence continues at coordinate 9,944,618 of JAQQZY010000027.1, read as the reverse complement.
TGAGAAGCTTAATATTGTATTTTATACCCAAATAAGGTTTAGTTAGTGTGGAAAATGGCACAATAATACCAAGGGTGAAAGAAAACTGTCAAATACTATTGGATAAAAGCAGCTGCACCCTTCTGGTGAAGATTGCTCCCCATCCGACACATCTAAAATTAAATTTCTTGCCAGCGATGGTGCTGTGCACAGCTGTGATCACTACTGCTTGACTCGACCCCCGTTCATCATTTCTCCATCATTCCTTCATTCCCTAAGCCTGTTGTTGATTTTATGAAATTATCTTTCCTTCTTTCTCATGTTTGCCTGTATCTCCCTCACTTCCCTCACAGTGAAGGAGGCATCTAAGCTATGCCACTCATCTCATCTCATCTCCACTCAGCTCAGTGCAGCTCTCTAGTGTGCTGTCTCCCATTTAGACTCTCTCCCTTCTGGAATCAGCTCTTCCACACTCCAGAGATGGCGGGGTTGCCACACATAAACACCCCTCACTTTGATCAATCCCCTCCCTCCTTCTACAGCTGCCATCCACAATATCCATCCTCTTTTCTTTTCCTCCAAACACCAATTCCCTCCACCCCTTTTTCTTTATGTTTGCGCGTACATACCCATTGAAGTGCAGTATTCTAAGGTGGGTAATTAGGAACATGGAAGGACATTAGCTTCATTTGCAATGATGAGGGGAAGGAAAGGGAATGTGAGGGAGGTAGAGCCGGGCAGGAGTGGTGTCTCTGTCTTTCCTGTCTTTCTTCTCTCTTTCTTCCTCCTCCGATTTAGTGTGGTGTGAGACTCTAAAGTCCTTTAATTACCAGCAGCTGCTAGGCATCCACTGAAAGCATGAAGAATGAGGGAGAAAAAAAAAGAGACGGGATAAGAATGAGGGGAAGAGAATGAGAGAGGGAGCAAGCGTTTGATGCTGCACACTCATCGGCCCACAAAACCGAGCTGCATTTTGATTGCAGCTCAAAGGGAGCTCATCATCTCGAGCGCTCTTCAGTTGCAGTCCTGTGAATGGGTAGTTCAGCCTTCGCCTGACCACAATCCAAAAACATGGAGCTATGGTGATGCTTTTCCTCTCTTGCTCTGCCTGCATCTCATCGTTGTTAGATTAGCTCTCTAATCATGTCCAAAAGAGGCTTTTCCATCTCAAAATGTCGTACATCATTCTGTTCATTCTCCATCCTCTTTACTCGCTCCCACATTCCACCAGACGATGAGAGGTTTTGTTGAGATTTGTTAGGATTAGTCGCTGGTCTGACTTTGGTCCAGGGGCTGGGATTGGACAAGTAATTCAGTGCCAAGGTCAGCAGGCAACTGCTACTACTGAATTTCTTTAAGTATTTCTGTTTAATACAAAGTGCTTATTTTGCTGAAGTGGTGAATGATGATATGTTGTAGTTATGTAATATGAGAATTCTTTCCACTGTGTCAAAATCAATGCTAGCTTGTTGTGTGGATGACAGCTTAGGGCTATTGGAGCAGTAGGCCCCAGCAGAGTGTGAGTCAGCATTTGAGGGCTGCTTAGAGCAGAATAACATATCACTACTCCACTGTGATACCGTATTGTATTGTCAGTCTGTGTGTGGCTTAACTGCTCAGATCTGTTTCAGAAATGACCACAATACCCTGAATGGCACAGTTGTCCATTATCACAAAACAATCTGAGTAGTTTAATGGTGTCATATGTCCAGCATGCTGGTTGGAACACAGTATATGGGTACACTTTGTCAACAGAAGGAGTGAGGATTTACTTTTGAATTGTGGTGTAGGATTATAGAGACACAAAGAAAAGAAATGAAAGTATTGTTTAGGGAGTGGTGGTGGAAAGACATTAAGGGATTAATAGCAGATTCTACTTGTATCTTTGTGTAGCTATTATTTACTTTCTTAGAGCATTTGTTTCAATGCCATCCTTGTCATTAGACCCCACCCCACATAGACTACAAACAACGTCACAGACAAGCCATAAAGTCTCCTCTAATTTACCAATGGCAACAACAATTGGCCTAGCAATGAAAATGGCTCCTCCAGCTCATTGTCAGTGTCAGACTGTGTTTCTAATGGCCGACTCATCAGCTACAGCCACAGTTAGTAGTCAGAGGGAAGCTGCATCCATCTTCCCAATTGTGCCTAATGAGATATCGATCACGAACATGCAGGTCTATCAATATTTCCATAGATTCCAAGCACATAGAGCAAGCGCAGGTTGGCTATACAATGACTGAAATACTGTACCAGACTAAGCCGTCTGAGTGAAGGATGCTACATATAATACAGTTAATGATATTAAAAAACACTTCTTTGTATCTCTTGTCCACCCATACCTTTTCTTTTGCTTCCATTCCTACAACAATTCCCTGTTTTTGTGTCTTTATCTTTTTGCTCAGCCCACACAAGTAAAGCTCTACCTTTGTACTAAGCACAAAAAATGGCCTCTTTGTGAATCTCTTTTTCCCTTTATCTCCCTTCTATTTTCTCACTTTTCCCTTACCCTAACCCAGTATCTCCAGGAAAGACTACCATACTGGGCTTGTAAACCTTAATATATACTCAGTGTGCATCCACACACCTATGAATGTGTTTGATGTTTTCCTGTTCATATAAGTGTGCCCAGTTTGCACTACAATAGTTTCTCAATCTTTGAGAAGATGAAGTGAATGTGTTGTGTCCATGCTGTGCTCTGTGTCTTCTGAGCATTGTCCTGCGGAGACATTATCGAGTTGTCGCAGGAGACAGACCAGTTGCAGGAGACAGACTATGAGCTGAGATGGTGGGTTTGACCCCTGACATAAACTCTGGGTTTCAAACAGCGTCCTTTCATGTCAACCCTAAGCTCATGCAGCAACTTGAGCTAGGGAAGTTTACAAACTCTGTGGTGGTTTGAAATTGAAAACCCTGCTTTTTTTTTTTTCTTTTTTATTCCTTCTGCACTTTCCATTGTACCTCCTGTGGTCTGCATTTAAATGGGTATTCTAACACTTTAGGGATGCAGCAGCAAGAAACAAATGCCTTGAATCACTACGAGAATAAAGCTTTGACGGGGAGAGGCAATTGTGTGTGTAGGCAGCCACAGTACAGTACATCGTTCCTTTTTTTTTTTCATGTTGGGAGCCAAGGTCCCAGTGCAGTCACTCTTCATAAATGTTTACTTTAACGTGTGTTTCAGAAGAAATTCCTAGACTAGGGACCTATCCAAGCAAATGGAAATCAAATCATACAAGTGATTCTTTAACATAATTGGTTAGCACTCAAGGCTAAGAGCTTAGTTAAGCGTTATCAAATATTCACCATACATCCTGTTCATCTATCTTCTACCTTTGTCTTCCCGCCACACTCGTTTTCACCCTCAGCAATCTCCCATCCTCCAACAAAAACATATCTGTTCTGGTCTCATTTTCCTTCTGTGTAATACGTTGTGGTCTGACTTTAGTCAAAGAAGAAAGGTGATTTTAAAATGGCTCCCCTGTATTTGTGTCCTTTTTATAACATGGTGCTCACAGCTAGCTGCAATAAGACAGACCTTCACACTTTTCACTGAAGTCCTTAGATGTGGAAAGGAAGGGGAGGAGTGATAAAAAAAAAACAGAAATCTGTCCCTGTTGCCTGCCTCCCCTGCTCTTCTTCCAAGATCAGGACATGTGCGCATGTAAAGATGTGCATACAAGTGTGCTGTATTAAGAACATGCATTATAGAGTGTGTGTCAGTGCTCTGTCATATGGTGGCATCTTCAAGTGTATACACTCTGTATATTTATGGTCCCTTATGGTGTTATATCTTTGTGTGCTGAAGTGTTTGTGTGTATACTTGCATGTCTGGGTCTCTCAAATCTCTGCACGGGAGAGACAACAGTGTAATTGCCTGTCGAAAGCAATAGTATAGAAAGACTTTAGTAGAAGTAGTGAACTATAAGGTCTGGCCTTTGCTGCTCTCACCCTGTTACCCTGTGTGACTGTAGAATGTGTTTTTACATTCAATCAGCACTACAAACAACACTGTATACTACATAGATTCACTAAATTAGATTTTATAATGTGGCTTTAGCAGCACAGCCCACACAAGCTGCAGTAAGAGGAAACCATATGCTATTTATTATGTGAATGTTTTTGTTGTTGTTATTTCCCTTCCACCGCGAATGCACTCCACTGTGTCTTGTATAAATATATGTGACTGCATCTTGCATCTACTGTACATTCATATAGTACGGCAAAGGGAACTAATGATGATACTTCTTCAGCACCATGGACAGGGCTTAGAAAACACCCAGGGCCCAGTGCCTTCAGCAGGGAGGGAAAATAGCTGAGCCACTTATTATAGAAGAGAACATATATTATACTGTCAATCCAAGCACATAGCACAGGAAGGCATAGACCTGTGAATGTGAACAGGTAATCTTAGACAGACGGAAATCCACACTTGTTTGTGTTTTCCCAGTGCTGGAGATGACTGCATATTACTTTGTGTAATTAAAAAATCAACTTCTGTGATCTTTAACTGTTAATATCTCTGTGTGAAGTCTTCACCTTGAGGAATGTGAGAGATGGAACACAAAGCATCAGCGGTGCTAGTGACTGACAGGTCATTGCCAGACAGGATGATAAGGATGTAGAGAAGAGGAGGGGATCAAATGGGGGAATATGAGGAAGGCAGGATTCTAGTCAACACTCAGTGGCATGCACTTCAGCTAATGAGAGAGGCAAGGGGTCAGCTTCTAACTACACAGAGATAATGGCCATCTCCTGAAACCATGGCAACAGCAGCCATCCTGCACCCCCACCACACTCCCACTGCCCCACCCACCCTTTGCTGCATTCTCATCTTCCTTCACCCCACTGAAATGAATTTTTTTAAATAACAGTGAAGAAAATCAATGCAGTTTTTTGTCAGATAATGACCGCCTAGGTTTTTGCATCTGTACACTTACCGAAAGGAGACATGCATAAAACATCATGGCGCAGCCCACACCTGAAAAGACATTAAGTATCATTTTCTGCTGCCATTGTGGATGTCAAAAAAGATACACCAAATTGCAGATGGAGTAACACCTTGTCAAAGAAAGGTGTAACAAAAGTGAGACAAAGGAAAGAGACACTGGCAGATACATAGTACAAGGGAAAATGAGCAAAAGAAATTGGGTGAGAAATAAAAGATAAGAGACAAGCATAAAAATTCCAATAAAAAAGGCATACTTTAAGGATAGAAATAGACTCTCCAGAGCAGCGAAGGTGAAGCCAGGTTTACCTGCTGCAGTGTTCCACCTTTCCCAGTGGGAGATTCTCTCTTGTACAGTAAATTCTACACTTTCTCACTTTCTAAAATCTTGAGGGAGTACTCCGCGTATGAGTATTTGTACGTGTGCGTGATTGGCGTGCTTGTGCCAGCTCATGTGAGTCTTGTGGATATGGCTTGAACTTTTGACAACATAATTACACACAGAGACTGTGGATGAAGATGTAGCTTGAAGTTGGTATGTGTGAGAGTATGTGGTTAAGAAGCATGATATGGGCCCTAATACACACTAACACACACACAATCAGCAGCCAGGGGAGAACAGACACAGGGCTTGTAGTGGCACATCAGCACCATGGACAGCGGCTGACCAATTAGAGCTGCTGTGACCAGACAGCCAGTTAGCCAGACACTTACACTGCTGGGTTGGATGAGGATAGAGTGCCTTTGGGGTAATGGGGTGGAGGGAACACAGGGTTTTAATGAGAAGGAGGAGGTGGCTGAGTTTTAATGAGAGATGTGGTGGATTGTGGGGGTGTCACAGGGTGCTCAATACACTGTCTGACCATTATGATCTCTTATGAGTGAACGGTACATAATTTGCAGTAGTTATGTCTCCAAAGTTAGGCAGTGATTGAAGAATACAATTTGTCCAGCATTCTGTGCTGTTATTTCAAGGTATGCTGCACTGAATTTGCCACTGGAGGCATTGTTGCAGTTGCTATTATCACCACTTGTTTACTGAGAATGTACAGCTTCTTCAAGGCTGTGATCACTTCCTAGTTTATGATGTTTATAGAGCAGAATGTCAAGGAATAGCTCTATAAGCTATGCAGCTGTTAGCGATGGCAGGGGTTTGTAGAAGAATGCATTTTCATGAGTGTGAGTCATTTTTAATTGATGATTTTAAGCGATCTGCATTAATGAAAAAAACATTTCCACATTATGTCTTTAGCCATCTGTTTGGCAAAACAAAGCAAAAAAAAAAAATAATAATGCCTGATATTGACAGCATCACTTAGCCAGACCCTACACAGCACGTCGAATTTATAAGCTTACTCAACACACTAAAAGGAACATAAATCTACACAACTAATGGAGATGGCAGGACACGCACCTTTTCGCAGTCCTATTGGATGTTAGCTACTTTTGCTATTTTCCCAAGGTAAAAGTTATGGTTCAGACACAGAATGATCCACACTCTTATGTTCTATATAAAAAGAACTGTTGGTATCAATTGGAGGACGCAGTAACACAGTTTTATTTCCACCTCACGGCACAGCTGCTAGAAAGTGTTCCTATTAATTTTACAATATCACGTATTGTTCCATTTCAGAGATGATGTTTACTATTAGTGGTTTCAACAGTTTTAATCATCCACTTCCCCTTCTCTATCTTCTGTTCCTCGATAGGTTTTTAATTTGTGTCACAATACTGTCAGTTTGCCTTTCCTGTCCCTGTGTTATATTGTTAAATGGCATTTTCACTGCAGCCTCCTTTTGATTGCATCTTAATATCCCCATTTATTTCTATTTACTGATGTTTTCATAGTTTCATTCACTTTATTTGTCCATTTTTCATTTCCTATTGCAACACATACAGCTTTTATAAGTTGCTTATACAGTATTTATGAGTGCAACCTGTAAAGTATGTCTATTTTTAGTTATTAGTGCATAGGTTTCATTGTTTTATAGCAATAACCCCTCTCTTTCTTTGTGTTTCCTGTTTCTCTCAGCTGCTCCCAGAGGAACCGGTGTGAACGTGCAGACGAGCCTTATCGTTTTGCTGCTTCTCTCAACCAGTGTGTGAAGGCCACCGTGTACCCTGACAGTATTGCAGTGTCAGAGCCCAGCGTACCTGTAAGTTAACACAGACACACAAACCTTAGCAGACGGTACACACACATCAATACACCAAACACTTGCAATCCCAGCAACTACTTGCACACATTACAATGAAAAATTAGCTTCCATCTACATATTTCCCACCCACATACAGGCAGAGCATTTTAAATGATCCCACACAGCAGTTTGCCTAGTTTTGATTGTGGTGATGCATAAACATTAGATGGGAAGGTTCAGAAGAGCCTTATACGTGGGTGTTTCAGTGTGCATATGCTCACTTGGTACTGAGCAGTAAATATGTGTGCCAAGACACATTTGTGTGGGTTTGAGTGTAGGTGTTGAAGTTGTCAGAGGGCACCTGAGTTACAGTGTAGTCTTTCTGGATGGACTGAGTGAAAACAGGCAGCAAGAATATCAGTAGAGGTTCTGTCTGTCAAAGGCCAAGCGAATGTTGCGCATGCGGACACACAAGTCAGTTTAGATAAATATGCATAGCGTTAATGGTGTGTTTATCCAAAACACAGTGAAGTGCTCAATTTATCCAGATGGTTTTAGTGTAAATTGCTTTTCCTTGTCATGTCATATTTGCAAATGATGCTCTCCTCCAAATCCAATAGTGTTCAACAGTATTTTCAATTATAACACAAGATCTTTTTTTTCTTCTTTTATTTTTATCATTTCGTTGTTGAGGCAGCTGATCTTTTGACCCAAAGGTAATATCCCAAATATGCTGTTAGCTTTACTGAAGCACTTATTGTGGATTTCATGATGCCTAATCCAGAACTCTAAGCAGGTCTCACCCCAGTGTCCAATTTACTTTGGAGTTTTTTTTACAGGCATCAGTTTAGTAGTTGTGCAGCGGGGTCATCTCACCACCTCATCCACAAACACACTCATAAATATTACTCAATTCACACATTCCACAGTAGCAGACAGCAATCTCCATGACAACAGCCTCTTGATGTGGGCACAGGGAGAGACAGAACAGGAGCAAAAACAATCAAATTACCTTTATTAAAACTCCACCACCAATTAAGCTGGCCGTTGCTGCCAAGCTCCAAAAACACCCACCACAGTATCATTAGGGAGGACAGGAGGAGAAGAAGAAAAAGAGCAAAGGCATAACACTTAGAGACAGGCTTACTTTCTGAAGCAGCCACGCCGCCTCTGTGTGTTTGTTGTTTGTACATGAATTGTGTGAATTTTGAGTGTTTATCTGTACATGTGTGTCTTGGCACAACGACGAGAGCTAATTAATGTGAGAGGTTACTCAGGGAAATCTGCATTGAACAAAAGACATTGATTGCTGTGATTGCTGTAATCAAGAATCTCTTTGACACACCTCAGGCTGAAGCAACACAAATAAAAGTGAAAGTAAAACAGAGGAAGACAAGAGGTCCTCAGCAGAGAAAAAAAAGAAATCATCCATCCTCTCAATGACTACCAGAGTAAGCCAGCTAACAAGGGAGGCAGTGTAGTCAGCTACTGAGACAGTAGGCATCTCTTGAAAGGCCTGCAGTTAAGCTGCTCAGCTGCCTTGCCTGTCCCAGTAGCCCCACGGTGTTTAGTGAGAGGCAGATAAAACAAAGAGAAACTTCAAACGGTATGGCCCAAAAATAACAGCTAATGGAACAAGGCTGTGAAATGCCATGGTGATAATTATCCAGGCTGCCTCTCTTGGCTGTAGAGCCAGATCACACACCCTGTGTGCAGAATACATTTATTTATAGGCAGAGCAGCTGAATGCTCCAGCTTCAGTGTCACTGCTCCCCAGAGAATGACTTCAAACACTCATGTGCGTATCTGCATGTGTGAGGTATAGTGTATGTGTAAGGCACATCCTGTCCACTGGATTGTGCTGACTTTTCTTTTGCTGATTTGTGGACATGTCTGTTCATGTTGAAAATTTAAACTAGAAACAACAAAGTAAATTTGAAAAGTTGGCTATCGTTTCCAAATTTGTTCACTTAACTGATTCATGCCTGTCTCTACTTCTGTGGACATGTTCAGTCAAAGGAATGATGAGATACAAATATATGAATACAACACAGCCTCCTTTTGTGTTGGGTGAGGGCAGTGGACTTACCAAAAGTACATTTTGTCTATTTCTGTTTAATTGCGTTACTGCATTCAATAAAAATGTATCTTTGTTTTTTTTTTTTTCCAGGCCTATCTTAAATCATTTTGCTATAAATAGAATTCTTATATTCAGTTTATTCAATGTAAAGTCACACATTATATTCTTTCTTTGCCATATTCACATCTAAACTCCTCAGTTTTTGTCTATAATAAACTTATTCACGTAGTCAAAACTTTCTTTTCATGTGGTCCATCTTATTTACAGCTGCTAGTGAAGGTGAGTGATGTTCCAGACCTTTCTGCGGGCATCACCTGTTCCTTTGGCAACCTGACAGAAGTGGAGGGGCAGGTCAATGGCAACCAGATCCTCTGTGTGTCTCCTGCGGCCAAGGATGTCCCACTCATCCCCACAGACCAAGGTATGTATAACACAAAGATCAGCACATGCTACTATCACTGGAACGCAAACAGCTGCTACAGTTAAATTTTAGCACATGAGCCTAATCTGAATCATCAATCAGTGTTTCCCAGAGACTCTCAGCCAGGGTTAAGTGCACCCCAGGGGTCACTTCTGCAACTGATGGAGACATTTGCAAAGGGTATTTAAAACTATATACAGCAACAGTAATGTCAATTTGTATGGAAAAAAAATCACAACAGACACTTTTATATTGGATAACTGTTGTGAGGCGTTTATGTAAGTTCTCATTTGTCCAGTTTTGTCCATTGTTCTTTCTGATAGTTTTTCAAGTTCAACAGGGCAAATCCAGTCCAGTTAAACTTTGAAAATTACCAGCAAGAAAGTCTTAGGTTACAGACTATTTCATATAAACACAATTTAGTCTGCCTGTAACGGTGTACCTGAACTCATCAGATTGCATTCAGGGAGCACAGAAAGAGAAAGAGAGGTTGAGAAAGGGTGAATAAGAAGACATCTACTAATTGAAACACCACACAACCTCTGTACATCTAAGCAGAGCTCTGGGAGATGGCCTACTTGTTGTACTGAGGTGTGTTCACTGGTCATACGCACAGCCCTACAGTCTGAAACATCTTTATTGATTCACTGTTCCAACTTTGCACAAGCATCATTCACATAACAAGCTCCCACTGATCCGGGATCAGTTGTCTGGCTGTGAAGTGTGCTACACAAAAGGCCAGGCCCTATTAGAGCTACCGGGGGATCAGACTGGGGTCTCCTGGCCTGTGGCTGAACTACTGCCCACCAAATTACTGCCCCTAGATTGAGCTAATAGGCAGCCATCTGATCAGCCAGGGAGGATTTAGGTGAAAGGAGGTCAGAGCATTTTTTTAGCTTTCGTATAGTCTAGACACAGAGTTAGTTTGTGGTTTGCTTCTAACAATGTTTTGTGACAAATACATCAACAATAGAAATAATAGTCATGCCTATAAAATAAATGATTGCAATAACAACAGTTTGTTTTTTTGCAGAAATGTTTACATCGGCTCACAAATTTTGAGGAATTCAATGCTCAAGAGTGAAAATATGATAATCATGTCTAATATAGCATGCATAGAAATATCATGACCTTTAAACCATTCCTCCAGCATATTTCCATAAATTTACCACTGTGGCTCTGCCGTCCATTTATTTGCAAACATATATATCATTATGAATACTAACACCTGTTGTTTGACGATAAATACCTGTTGTTTGCAAGCCAAGATGGCTGCAGGGTGACAAGCCAAAACACCCTGAATAATATATTATGTGTGGTGTGTGTTTTGGGGGTTTGGTAATCCCTCCCTCCCTGTGAGTAAATGACAGCGCTGTTTGCCCAGAGCTCCCATGGGGAGTGGTGCATCAGCCACTAATATGAATGTTCTCCCCCAGGTAAATGTCAGCCAATCCCTCCTCTAAGCCCTTCTCCTTCTGTCTATCCATCCTCCCTTCCATTACTTCCACTCTCCTCTTTGCGTCTTTCAGCTGTTTATGTCCATTTTTACTCCACATTCATCCCCTGAGGCCACTTCCTCCTGACCCCACTATCCTACTCCATCTTCTGTCCACTAGCAAGCCCATCTATCTTTTGCATTTGAACATCGAATGTGCATCGGAGAGGAGAGGAGAGGAGAGGAGAAGAGAGGAGAGGAGAGGAGAGGAGGAAAATTGGACTCTATACTGATGTTGTGCAACAAGAACAAAAAATAGAAAATTAGCTGGCACTCTTTTCCAAAATGAAACTCAAAATCCTAGAGGAGGGTTTGTATGGACAGGAACCCTGCACCGCTTTGCCAGATCCTTCAAGACAAATGTTCAGTAGTAGAAGTCAGCGAGGAGCCTAGCCTGCCTGCTACACAGACTTATGTGAAACAGCCTGATTCCCAACAGGTGCTGTGGAGAGAACAGGGCAGGAAGGGTCATTCAAGCCTCCTACACACTGAATGTCATCTGAAATTCAGGCTGCTGTACACGTATATCAACACACATGCACACATATACACAAACACTTATTTATGGAGTCTGTATTCTCGTGGGAGGGATAAGAGCCTGTTTTTGCAGAGAACAGAGGCAGAGCCAGAACTCTGTTCAACAAAAAGCAGGAAAAAAATATGATCAGATTACATACTTATGTGCATGATTAAAAATTTTAAGAGTGTGCTTTTATTAGCATATATTAAATTACTTCGGCTGCATGTGTCATCTTTAGTGGATGTGCTATTATACAGTTAAGCCCGAGCCAAAGGAACCAAAGGGTTCTTCAGAAAAGGTGTAGGGCAGGAAACTGGTTTTGAACATTCAACAAATAATTTCAATACTAAACACATTTCCACCTCAGAAAACATAGTTTGTTGTAACATTTCATGGCTAGTTGTCCTGATTACAAGAGGGTATGAATACATTTGGGTGTAGTGGGTTTTTTTTTTTTTTTTTTTTTGGTGTACTCTAAAGGGTGTTTATGTAGTAATTCAAAATCAAATGGTGCATGACTGTAGACCTTCTTATATTATCCACCTGTCTGATTTTTTGAGTGGAGAGCGACTGTCTACATAAGGAAGATCAAAAACTCCTTAAAATTGACAGGTTTAAAGACCTTCAGGCTTAAATGTAAATGTACTCACTATCTTCACCTGCTCTCAAGGCATTTGTGTATAGCATAAATAATGTTAAAATGCAATTAATCTTCTTTGTTTCTGTTTTTTCAGATTGGTCAGGAGTTGAGCTGCGACTCAATTCAAAAGAGACGGGTCAGATGCTCATCAGCACAGAGGTCAAGTTTTACAACTGCAGTGTCCACCAGCTGTAAGTATCTGCTGCTACGTCTGTTTATTATGTTTTCTTTTACAAAACCAGTCCCCCACATACACTGCACAAACCCACCAGATCAATGCAAAGGGAATTGGTTACAATCTGTCCTTAACCTTAGGTGACCCAAGTTTCTGAAAAACATCTTCTTGTTAAGACTAATGTAATCGGATCGCTGGTTACTCCCTGAGCAGTGTCAGATTCTCTACCGTACTGCTAATGAAGCCATCTTCTCAACATGCTGCCCTGCACAACACACTGTTTTCTGCTTAAGAGGTCCTCAGTAGGGATTTCATGCTGGTTTTCATGGCATGTCTGGCCCTGATTGAGCGATGTGGAATTGAATCCCTGGTTTGCAGATCTCTCTGTCAGTGGTGCCTTTGCAATTGCTCGCTTCATCCCGGTGTGGCAGATTCTGTTTGTATGAGATCCAAAGGCTTTGCTGATTTGGGAGTATCTCTAAATGGGTAGCGGGAGCGTAGGATATCACAGAAGAGGTTTGCTAGCAGGGGTGCAGGAATCGCAGCATGTCATAATATCCTTTCACTCTCCCCTCAATATTGATACCAGAATTTTGTAGCTCCTGTCTCCTTTGCCAGATAAAACCATTCTGTTATAGCCCTCTCTCTATCCTTCCACGCACAAACAAGCACCCCTGGCCCTATAGCTTCGTATGGGTGTCTGCTCATATGCCTGTCTGAGTAGCGCAGAAAGCAATTACCATGTCTGACGTCAACTTAGCTAATCGGCAGCGACAAACATACTTGTGCATACACAGCCACACACGCTTTCAAACTCACAAAATAGAAATGCATACACTTGAAAAGGGCATAGGCTTTCACTTGCATGCTCTGATGCCAGCTTTCTCTATTACTTCCTCTATACACATACTGTAAACCATGCTCGCCCTGAAGGTGAATCTGCCTTTTTCTTCTGAATTAGTTTGCTTGCCAGAGATCCCTTTTGCACCAATGAATATTTCACAATAAGCAAGTATGCAGAGCCCAACCTTATTTCAGAGACAAAGGAAGAGAAGCAGAGCCAAGTGAGCCAACCTAACAACTGTTCAAGAATATGTAGTGTTGTAAATGTCATCACAATCAATTACCAGTGTACAGTATCTTGTCCTCACTGTGGAACTATAAAGGGAATACACTGGCTGTCACCTCTTCTTGTTTTCTGGTCCATCTTTCCACTGCAACTTTCCTCTTACATTTATTCAGCATGACTGGTATTCTTGGGGAAAGCTGTTCAAATTTAGCCTCAAGAGTTAGGACATGAAATTCAGCTTGCATATTAAATGATTTGAAGTAGAAATCAGGTCATAGAGGGGTCATTCTGCTCTTACTGTGCATTCAGCTAATAACGCTTACATATTCAAAACACTTACATCACTATTAGGCTAATCCTACTTGCACGCTCTGTGTTGTAAAAAGCAGCATATATATTTACATATTATACATCCAAAAATGCTAACACACTAACATTCACCTAACAGCTGTAATTACAGTGACACTCCAACAATACAGGGCTAATGGTAATTGCAGGATCAAGCTGTGCCAATGTCTTATTTGTCCTCATTACTCAGCATTCGTATGTTTCATCTCTCCCTTTGTCCTTCTCTCCCTTTTTCCATCTGATCCTGGTTATGAGAGCTAATATGCAGCCACACATGACACACAGCCTTAATATATGGCGGTAGAAAATATATGCAGGGAGAACTGCACCCAGCAGCTATTAGGTTCTGTGCCAACCACAAGGGCACAACAACAGCAGGTGCCCACTTGGGATGTGAACTCATTTCCTTTGTGGCACTTCCCCCATTTTTGGCAAACTCCATGCCCCTAGTTTACTGCACTGCTTTTTTTCCTCACCCTGCTAATGTGTGCATGTGTGTGTGTCCATGCAGGTGTCTCTCATGTGTGAACAGTGCCTTCCGTTGCCACTGGTGCAAGTACCGCAACTTGTGTACCCATGACCCCTCCAGCTGTTCTTTCCAGGAGGGACGAGTCAACGCCTCTGAGGTTGGTTTGAACGCACATAAGCAATTTCGCTTGCGCCTCTGTCTGTTTCTTTTTTTGTTTTTCTTTTTTGCCCACTGATTTTCCTCCTTCTTTCCTCCACGTTCTCCCTTTCTGCTTCCCTCTTCCTGTATCCTGCTCTGTGTTCCAGCTCTGTGTCAGCCTCAGGGCATGTCTACAGAAAGACAGCCATCTAAGCTCTTCTATTTCCGAACTGGCATTTCTCATTGATGGCTCTTGTTCTTTGCAGCAGCAATTAACTGTCTATTATCTGCAGAGTTTTAACATGTATTAACACCGAGACAGGATCACTGTGACCCCATCTGTCAAGTATAGAAGACACCAAAAACTATACTGTAAATTGTTGCCTTTCGAAACATTGAGCTTATTTTTCCTGTTGCTTCTTTGAGAACTATAAATTGTTCAGTGCTCAAAATTCTGCCGAGGTGTTCAAGGTCATACATCTTGAGGTGAATTTTCACTCAGACTGCAGTAACTATATTTTATGTTTCTTTTCCTCTCTTATCTTCACTCTCATGTTGTACTTCTCATCTTACTACCGACCTTGAATCTTGAGCTTAGAACTGAACATGAAAAGTGTCATTTTTGTTCATCTGTTTTCTTGGCGCTGACTTGTGCTCTTTGCCTCGTGTTTGTTTCCACAAGGACTGCCCCCAGCTGGTGCGCTCTGAGGAGATTCTCATCCCAGCGGGGGAGGTGAAGCCTATCACACTAAAGGCCAGGAACCTGCCACAGCCTCAGTCTGGCCAGCGAGGATATGAATGTGTCCTCCACATCCAGGGGGTCAGCCACCGAGTCACTGCCCTCCGCTTCAATAGCTCCAGCGTACAGTGTCAGAACAGCTCGGTAGGTTGGACGTGGGCCAAAATAGACCTAATCCACTCTTTGTGTTTATTTCAGAATAACTCCTTGATGTCTGAATTTATATACAAGTATAGATTTTTGTTTCCAAGCAGATGCTATATTAAGCAGCGATTGTTAACTTGACTGTAGTGCATAAAAATAGACAGAAATATAGGTATGATGCAAATTTGCAACAACAGGCATAATGGGCAATAGTAATGAAAATGTACTAAAACAGACTTTCTCGTCCCAGAGGGAGATGGTGTGATTGATGCCGCTAAATTATTTTTAGTGTCCTGACTAAGTATGTATCAATATACCCACCCAGTATTGGGGTAATAGTATAATAGTAATAGTAACTTGGCTGATCCCATAATGCAAATGGTTTGATGCAAATTTGCCACAGTAAAAGAAAGGAAACGCAGGAAAGTAAAAATTTTGGCTTTTTCACAATAAATAATTGTCTCGAAAACAGCGTAATGTAATAATTCCTTCAAATTCATTTTTATAGGCTGTCCTTTACAGTGGACAGCATTTTTTTTTTAACTCTTGTCCCCTACAGAGGACAAAAATGTAGTGCTGCGTCTCAAGAGGACATGTAAAAAAATTATGTGTTCTTCCTTACTGGCTGTTTCATAGTCTACAAGTAATGACACATAGGCATGAATTTCTACTTTTATGCAACATTTTTCAAGTGTAGTTGAGTTTGTAGGTGTATATGTTTGTATTTGTGAGTGTACTATAGGCTGTGTGTCTAAGTCAGTGGAGACACAGATGATGCAGCCTAAGTAATTACACTGAAGGAAACAGCAGAGTGGACTTGCCCTCCAGTCAAGCACACTCTGACTTCTGCAGTACACTCCCTGTGGATCAACATACACAATTTACTTTATCTGTGGCACATTGGAAGTCAGGCTGGAATTAAGGGCACAGGAGGCAGTTAAGGACAGAATCTGTGAAGGCCAGAGGGGAAGCTCAAGCATCTGCCTGGTTGCCCCATTTCTTGTGGTTTCTCAGTTTGTCAGTTCTCTGATGATGATGATGATGTAACTTTGCGGTAACATTAGAAGGACATTGGGGTGCTACATCTACAAGAGGGATACCAATTTCCAAACCTCTCTTTGAAATCTTTTCTTTTTGTCTCTTCCCCATCTGCTGTCACATCTCTATCTCTTTCTCCCTTTCTCTGCTTTGTTTCTGCTCTAGTATTTTTATGAGGGAATGAAGATCAGTGAGCTACCAGTGGATTTTTCAGTGGTGTGGAATGGCAACTTCATTATTGATAACCCAGAGAATATCCAAGGTAAGAACAAGAAATTTTACTGTCAACATATGCTGGCAAGCAGCGATAAAGTCTGAAAAATGTAATGCACTCAATGGTTACCGTGGTGTCTGTGAGTTTTCAGATCCTGCCTTCTCAGCAGGGTTCACATTGAGTGTTTGTGTGCATGTTTATGTGATATGAAAATCACAGGTGCATCTTATAATAATATTTTACTGGAGACTAAATAGAGATAGCCTGCAGGGTATTTTACTTGCACTGGGTGTGTTGTGTGTTTTTCCCCAAAAAATACACTTTTCAGTACTTCACAAGACTTCTCAGTGTTTCTCCGCTCATGGAATATTCCCATGCTTCCTGCATCCCCACAGTGCACCTGTACAAGTGTGCAGCCCAGCGAGACAGCTGCGGCATGTGTCTGAAGGCGGAGAGGAAGTTCCAGTGTGGCTGGTGCAGTGGAGAGGGACGGTGTACCCTACGGCACCACTGCCCTCCCATCAACCCTTACACCACCCGTTGGCTGAACCTGTCCAGCAAGAATGTCAAATGCACCAACCCACGCATTACTGAGGTCAGTGCCCATAATCCTCCTTTGTCCTTTACGTCTGCCCACACACGTCGACATCCAATCAATGTGCAATGATCAGGACTACCTAGCTGCATCATCCCTCTGTTCTTCCTCATCCAGAATAAGTATACGACTGTAAATAAACTCAAAAGTTAACAGTTTGAACAGCCTCACTTGACATTATCATTTGTGGCACTTAAAATCTGATTTGTATTCACTAAAATGTATCAAAGCAACTCTCAAGTGCAGATTATTCATGTTTCTTGCAAACTAAATTTTTGCAAGGACCGTTTTTTTGTATAAAAATGTCCAGTAGAGTTCTTAAGAGTTGGATTGGATACTTGACAATGAAATATCTGATTTGCATGAAGAATTATTGCATTAGAAGCAGCAATGATCCATTTCCCCCTGGACCCAGGAAGAATAAGAATGAGCTTTAAAAAGCTCTCTCGGGTGTTGGTCCTACCTAATGGCTGCAGACATACTGTAGAAGTTCTCTTTCTTTGTCTCCTTGTTTTTGTTTTTTTTTTTGGTTGCTCTTTCCTCTAAATCTCTCTTTCGCTCTCTGTCTCCCTCTCTCTCTCGCTCTCTCTCTCTTTCTCTGTTGTTTCTTTTGCTCAAAAGTACAACATGTTTATGCCTCTGTGGCTGTGTATGTGTATGTTACAGGTGAATGTTGCTGTGAGGTTGTTATTTTTTACCCTCAGGGATCACCTACAAGTTAAGTCTCTGAGACTCAAACACACACAGGGCCAGAGATATTCTGTATTAACCGTCTACAATCTTACCTTTCTTTGTGTCTGTGTAGTAATTATTCTACACACACGGTCAACTCAGGCATTTGAAAGACGTATTTTGATAGCTAGCATTTTAGATAAAGACTCATGGTGAAAAGCAGCTCTAAAAAAAAAAAAACATGCAGGTGTTCCTAGCTCATATATTCACATATTTGGGTTATCTGTGTTGTATCTTTCATGCCTTCCCTCACTCCAAGAGTCTTTCCAGACATTGCACAAACCTACCTCAGTTGCTGGAGGGCCTCAACCTCAGCAGTGCCAGGGTCATGACCTGGAAGTGCTTATTTGTTTTCCCATAAGCAGGCTTTGGCTTGCTACAGCCACATCTCGCCTGGTAGGTTTGCTGTCACGGGGGAGTCAGGCCAGGAGGACATACTATTTAATTAGGTTTGGTAACGCACCAGTGCATTGTGGTTAACCCTCATGACCCTACTGCCTCCATATTGACTCATTTGCCTTATCATTCCCCCACCACATACTCACATCTAACTCCAGCCAATTAAAAAGTGAAGTTAACGGCTTGGTTAATTGATTTGCTACTGTATACTGATAAGCCAGAGGAAGAGAAGCAGGCAGGATAAAAAGTGGGCAGTTCTTTCTTTTTATTTCGCCTCTCTATCTCACCTCCCCCTATGTGTGTCTTTGCTTATCACTATCTCTGACTGATGGTGAAGTAAGTTCTATAGTCATTTAACTCCATTATGCTTTCCATTTGTTAGTATATGGTACTTCCTTATTGTCATCCAGGTTACTAAATTACCTCATTCTAGTCCCTGTTTGCATTAGTGACACGATATGATATGATATGCGATTGCCCAGGACATTATTAGCTAAGGATGTCATTTATCACTCTACAAACATTAAGGACCAACTTCATCATTGCAAAAGGAGTATGTGAAATTGATGATAGTTAGATTTGTCATTTTTCAGGCGACATTTTCAGGAGCAAAGCATTACGTGGGGAATATAAATAAAATACTCTGTGACGTTATATTATTTTCAGCATGCAGTGCCTCCTTTATTTTTTAGAGCTGACAAATAATCCTAGTATTTTCAGAAGAGCTTTACTCCCAACAAAGTTTCTGAACCATCTTTAACTAGCAACATTGCATTTTTCAGAATAATAACATGTGCTTATAGACTTGCTAATGGTCAGAAATCCATCCATCCAAACAAAAAATCCATCAATATTGAAGGCGAACACCAATTTACCACCTACAGTTACCATCTAGAAGTTTTGTTTTGAGCAAAAGATATTAGTTTGAGTGGAAAACTATCTCTCCTGCTCTTATTGCCTATGGTCTTTCCACCTACACACAGAATGTAACCCACAGATTGATGGAACAAACTAAAGTTGCACTGCAGTTGTCAGCTTGTATTTTGGAAAATATATAATATTACAAACTGACTTAGAAATAGAAGGAAACTGGAGGAAAGAGGGTAGCTAGAGAAGAGTAAGAATTAAAGTGGCAAAGAGGGAGACTTTCAGTAATATCAGGGAGATGGAGGCTGTAATATCACATGAGATCAACAATATGCAGGTTTGTGAGAGGATAAGGGGAGGGGACAACACGAACAAAGAAGAAAACAGATGAAATGAACTATAATAGAGTCAATGGAAGATGAACAATGAATCACAGAGGAAAGGGGAATGGATCTCCCATGGACTGTCTGGGTTCAGGTCTGATACACTTGCAGGAGGATGCATTAATCTAGATGGTTCACGTGAGCATGCGCCTCAAATCTGCACTCAGATTTCCCCTATTCAACACGGTTTAAGGCGGTGTTGGTTTGTGCTGTGCCCTACCCCCTCATTTCTCAGTGATTACAATTTCTTTAAGAAGCAGACATTCCCCTGGTGGGCTGAATTTATTAATAAATTTGGTTTTGATTGTATGCACCAAAGCCCCCATCATGAGCTGATTTGTATACATACTAGCACATTAGTAGATGTGCCTACCACAAGATAGGCTTTTTGAATAATTAATGTTTCTATTAAGTGCCATGGTGCCTCCCACCAAGGGCCATTAATATTGAAGAGATGTAAGCCCCTGCTAACAGCACAGGGAACGACATCAAATGAAGCTGGGAGTTGGATGGGCATATGAAAGGAATCTCCTCAATAGGCTTTGGCCGTGGCTTCTGTATGCATTTACAGTGTCGTAAAGAAGCTTCCCTGCCTACCAGTGACAGCAAATATAAACATCTAGATGTTGCCTAAGGAGGGAGAAAAAATAACATTTTTCTGCTTCCATTTTTTTATGTCTTACTCACAAACATGAGAATGCAAACGTATTGTAGACAACTGAACATTTCAGAGATGGTGGTTCTGCCAGTCAGCATTCAAGTACCATTACAGAACAACTAACTGTTCTAATCCAGAGAGAGCTGCTGTATTACATGTGCGCTCCTTCATTCCTAACCAGCTAAAACAAGGAAGAACAAAATGCTGCACGCTGTAGTCAGTCTTTGCCCTAAAAAAATATGTGCAAAATATGATATCTACACACAGACTACGGCCCTAGAAAAAAATAAGAGACCACTGCAATCACCACTGCACCACTTTCACTGATTTTATTATTTATAGGCATGTGTTTCAGTAAAATGAACATTTTTGTTTTATTTTCTAAACTACCAACAACATTTCTCTGAAATTCCAAGTAAAAATATTGTTATTTAGAGCATGTATCTGCAGAACATGACACATGGTCAAAACTAGAGAAGCACTCAGAGAGCGCAGACCTCCGCCAAGGCAGTGTTTGTACTTTCATCCACTCGATGGCGCTGAATGTACAAATCACCACCAAAATCTAATCATCTCTAGGATACCCCATTTCTGACAGTCTGTGAAAATTCATGAAAACCTGTCTATAACTGTTTGAGTTAATGTATCTTGCAAACACACAAACAAACAAACACACAAACAGACAAACACCGGCAAAAACATAACCTCCTTGGTGGAGGTAATAACAAAAAGATGCAGCATTGTCAAACCTTTAAATGATGCAAAGAAAACCAGTTCATATTCATTTCTAAACACAATACTAATGTTGTAATGGAGGAAAAGTTCAATGTTTGGTGGAACAACCCTGATTTTCAGTGACAGTTTTCACGTGTCTTGGCTGTCCACCGTTACTGTTGTTTGACTTTATGCAGCTCCTGGCATAGAAATTCAAGAAGCTCAGACATGTTCCATGGCTTTTTGACCATCCATGTTCCTCCAGAAGTTTTCAAAGTAGGTTCAGGTCTGGAGATTTTTCTGGTCATGACAGGGCCTTCATCTGGTGGTCCTTCATCCACACCTTTATGGACCTAGCTGAGGCCAGGAGCTTTGTCCTGATAGAAGAACCAGTCCTCAGAGTGTGAGAACACTGTCAGAGCAAAAGTCCAATAGTTTTCAAGAGTTATTTTTGGATTCCAGTTATTTTTGTGGTCCTAATAACACTGTTTTTGCCACCTGGTTAGTCCTATTGCAAGAAGCTAGTGATGGTCACAGTAGTAGTTTTTACTTCTCCTTCTTAAATAAGATATGGATCAGGTGTTTATTCAGTAGAATAAGGTGTGCTCGTGTTGGAATTCAACAGACACAGAAACGTAATGCCTGCTGTACACGCACACATGTTGATTTCACAGGAAATTGCAGTGGTCTCTTAATTTTGTCAAGAGCTGTAAGTCTAATAAAACTGCCTGTTGAATGGCACAGTGTTTCTTAACTCACTGATTACTCATTCATGAACATACCCTTTATACTCTCATTTTTTCTCATTTTCCTTTTTTTGTAATGCGAAAAACTCCTTTTCACCACGACCCATATCTCCTGGCTGACTACAAGACATTTAAGACCCCATAAAGTATTTAGGACCTAGTTTGTTCAGGAACAAGTGATCAGTGGGGTTTTTATCAAGCCCATTAAATGCTACTCACAATTAAATGTGACATGCTCAAATTAGTCTGAGCAGAGACCAAAGACAACGAGATTAGCTGCAAACTCCTAAATTGTAACAAGGGCTATTTAATTTCAAAAGCAAATACCCTCCCATAGG
Organism: Ostorhinchus rueppellii; assembly: GCA_030068375.1. Lineage (NCBI taxonomy): Eukaryota > Metazoa > Chordata > Actinopteri > Kurtiformes > Apogonidae > Ostorhinchus > Ostorhinchus rueppellii. The sequence continues at coordinate 9,922,628 of JAQQZY010000027.1, read as the reverse complement.
AAAAAAAAAAAAAAGAGAAAAGACAGAAATACATCTACTGCTGCATGCTGTAATTCAAGCAGAACATATTTAGTGCTTTGAGGAAATAGAATCCTACTGCAATAAATGTGTATATTAAAGATTGATGATAATTTATATACATTAAGAATGCTGATACTGTGTACATTGTATTATAACTGGAGCTGGGCTGGTTATACATTATTAGCTTTGCATTGTCTTGAAAAATGCCGTTGAGCTTGGTCAGCTGCAATAGCTACAGTATAGGCTTACTTAGCCTAAAGGCAGATGGGGCAGTATATTACTCTCAGATGTATGTATTGAGTTTAACTGTGGCTGCATCAGCACAACTTGCCCCACCATTACTTCACTTGAATAAGTCAACACCACACTGACAGACATCCCCAGGCTGTTCACTTTGACTGCCATTTCTCTCCGGCAGATTATCTTTTCAAAAGAGATCTTTTTTTTCTGGGAGTTTTTTTCTTTGCTGATACAAAGCGCTTCTGAATTTAGGTCAGTCTCTCCCCTCTTTAGTCCTCTTTACTTCCCAAATCTTATAGCATGTCTAAGGAAATCGTTGTGGTAAGTGGCCAATGTTCTGAGCTGCTGAACTGGAGAGTGATATATCATGCGAGAGTGGGTGCAAGTGTGGGAGCACCGAGAGCGACAGCGAAGATGACTGGCTGTTTGCTGGGAATTACCCTCTATTGACAGTGTGACAATGCCAAGCGGGCAGCGGTATTGCTCCTAAAAGGATTACACAGGGAGCATGGCATGGCATCACTGGGTGGGAGCGGGGGAAGCAAGGGTGGCAGGAAGTGTGTACATATCCAATGAGACCTCTTCTTCCTCTTCCCTCTGAAAGTACACATGGAAAGACAAACAAGTAAGCTGGTCTTTGAGGAGGAGGATGTGTCACCTAGCCTGAGGGAGACGAAATGATGAAAGACAGGAAGAAAAAGAAGGAATACAGATGCAAATAGGAGACTGTTGCAGGCTGTTGAATTATAAAGTCTCCACCCCTCTAAAGATTCTCCACAGCGCATGTCTGCAGCGGTCTTGAAAGGTCATAATGATCTGGTTTAGAGGCAATCAAACCACAGTCTCAAGAACACGGAGGCTCCTTTATAGATTTAGGTCCTTTGTAAAAGAAATAGAGACACAAAGACAAAGAAGACAAAGAGCAGCACTTCTCTCACGCCTCCCAGCCTGGAGTCATTCATGGCATGGGTGTTTGAAGTGTTTGTTTTTCTATGATCCACTGATGAATCGGGGCCCTGTCTGCCATAGGGAGGCTCAGTCAAATGGGTTTCATGCATGGATTAGACTGTCTTGCTACTCTTGGTCCATTGTGGGAAGAGCTCTATTTCAGCTGCAAGAGTAACAGGAGGAGGTCTCCCAAGCTTTTAGCAAGCCCATCTGTGACACAGCACTGCTGTCCTGTCACCGTCGCTGCCTTATACCTGTCATCCATCAGGACTGTTTGAAATGAACAGAGTGGCATTCACATTTCCTCCGCTGCTCATCTCGATTTCTTCTCTCCCCTCTTTTCCCATCCCCTTCTTTCTCATCTCTCCCCTTCTGCCTCTCTTGTTCTCTCCCAGGCTCTTACATTGCTTATGTAACCATCACTAAGTCTACTCGAATAGCTGCTGCCATTGCTTGACATGGATATATTTAGCCATTATGTTTTCCCCCCTTCTATACCCTGCATGCCCAAGCAGTGCTAAAAGATTCATGTATTCAGACCCCTCAGGCGGTGCAGTGACACACTTACTTTACATCCAGAGCAATTAATGTCCACTGAATCTAGATTACAATGCCGCCGTCCCACAGGGAAGCCGCAATGCCCTCGTGGGTGCTGAGGTAGGAAGGGGAGGATGTGAAGCACCTCTCGAATGGCCGCCTTCATATGGGGGTTTGCGGCTCAGTAATCGGGCACAACTGACTGTTGGTTTTTTCCTCTCTGCTTGCATGGCCAGTAATAGCATATTGATTGTTTACATAGCACCAGCAGCTGCACACAGCAAAGTGGCAGTCATCTCTTCTCCACCGCTCTCCTCTTTCTTACTGTCCTCCTTCTCCTCTCCTTCACTGTCCACCAAAGACTATTGTCTTTTCTCTCATTTCCTTTATCTCCCTCCTCTCCTCTCCTCTCCTCCCTTCTTCTTCTTCTCCTCCTCCTCTTCTCTTCTTTTGTGGAAAGGGCTGGAGGACTGCCAGGTCAGAGCCTCAACAGGGCTCTGCGGCACAGAAGGCAGTGTGCCACTCTGTGCCAAGGTCATGCTGGGAAACCATATTGTACTTTATGAGTAGGTGGTCTGCACTAAGCATTAATATGGCCCCTTGTTAGATTTATCATCCATGGCAACAGCAGCAGATTCTGAATAGGCACCTATCCAAAAATGTTAATCTTTTTTTTTTTTTTTTTATTAAATTGTGAAGTTCATTTTAGTAGATGGACAATTTATCGAGCAAAGTGATGGAAATGAAATTGTGTTTACCATATTTAGATATAACAAGCTGCAAAAATGTTCTATGAATTACTATTGAGATTAGAACATGCTCTTGGCACAGTGACTCATAGCATGTTCTGACATTTTGTGGATGCAAGCATGGAGAGTGCTCTTAATTGCTTTTACAACCACCTGGACCGAAAGAGTGTGTTCACCCTTAAGCATCCATAGAAAACTGAGCATGTATTTTTTTTATATATATATATAAGGCAATTCTATAACCCCAGAGAGAGAGAAAAAAAAACATCCTGCCACATAAAGTCTTCATAAATTTACTGTAAACTTTGTGTTTTTCTGGCTTGTAGGTGACCCCAGTAGCTGGACCCCCAGAGGGAGGCACACGGGTGACAATCCACGGCACGAACCTCGGTCTGGCCTTTGCAGACATGGTGAACAATGTGGAGGTGGCAGGGGTTCGGTGTACCCCTGTAGAGGATGGATACATTATCGCTGAACAGTAAGTTACACATGTCAGACAAGGAATAGTTTTATTATTTTAAAACTATACTTATTATTCATACCTAGTACTTGTTCATATTAATGCTGCTTGAAACTGAAACACTATTAGACAAGTGCATAGTTGTAAACATGAATATAAATGGTAATTGGTGAAACTTAGCAGCATGATCTTTGCACAATTAGTTCAAATTTGATCACAATTTTTAAAAATCCCATTTTTTTTAGCCTAGTTACCATGAAACAGTGTAAGATAATGACAAAGACTGGAATCCTATACATCATGATCCTATGTGTTTAGTTTGTGTTTTGGATGTATTACACATGGGATGTGAGAGCCAACAAACTGATCCATATGTGTATATGTTTATTGTGAAGAAAAGCTGTTCCCCCAACTATCTCTGCTTTAATGAAGTCTGGATCAGGTCCAGACAGTCTGGCCCTGACATTGCTGGGGGGGGGGGGGGGGGGGGGGGGGGGGGGGGGGGGGGGGGGGGGGGGGGGGG
>JAQQZY010000027.1:9888216-9902951 GCA_030068375.1 Ostorhinchus rueppellii | reverse complement strand
ATATATATATATATATATATATATATATATATATATATATGCACTTCTTTCTTGAGTATGTTTGCTCATGCAAAATGAAACATGATTGATGTAGATTCAAAGTGAATAATCGAAATTAATCAACAGCAACCCTGTGATTAATCTGATTAAAAATTGTAATCATTGGACAGCACTAATTTAAAGATAGATAGATATATATCAAGCTGACGACACCAGTTTCTCAGTGAATCACCTCCTCCCTCAGTGACCTCCTCCCCCACCCTCACCTGTGTGGATGGACCTTCTCACCCTCACCTGTCTCATCTGACTAGAACTACATCCACAAATGAATGTCCATCAGTACTGGTGCATCTACAGCCTGTCCGTCCATGGGAGTGGATCTCTCCTTCACTGTGGTTCTCCCAGAGGTTTCTCTTTTCCCACTGGGTTTTTGGAGTTTTTCCTCACTGAGAATGAGGGTCTAAGGATGGGGGATGCCCGGGACATGAATCCATTTCCTTCATCTACTGTTTATTTGCCTGTTTAGTTTCATATCCAACTAATTCTGTAAAGATCTGTGAGGCAACCTTATTGTGATATAGGGCTCTACAAATAAAACTGAATTGAATGAAATGGAATCATCATCGCCTCTTGAGTGTAGAGTGTGGAGTGCTCCTCTTTGTTTTCTTTCCTTTCTGCCTCTGTATTGACTGAGGCAGAGGAAATATGCAAGAGCGAGAGCACATTTATAATCAGTCACAACCTCAACAGATGATTTTTCACTTCTAGTATGGCACATATATGAGCTGTTGATGTAACAAGCATATCTCTTGCCAACATGTATCATTTATAGATAGACCGGCGCTGAAGTAAAAATTAATTTCAACATTAGCTGACTGGTGGGAGAGGCGGGTAGGTAGGAAAATAAACACAGTGTAGGAGTAATAAAGTAAAAGAAGAGCAGAACAGCCAGTGACGAGATATTGAATGTTAGACTCATGATGACCTTTGACTCTATGACCCCCTCACACTTCTCCTACGCACATCTCCACAGCCAACCTATCTTATCCGTTATTGGGCTTTCTCTCTCCCTCTGTCTCTCTCACTACTACCCTGGCCAGAGACCTTTGAATGGTTGAGTGGGCTGCAGCAACACAGTAGATCACAGTAATGTATTCAGCCAGAGGGGTTGGAGTGTTACTGCCTTAAAACACCCTGGCTCTATCCAACACTAGAGAAAGAAGACAGATGAGGCCAAGATTGCAATTATTTTCTCTATCTGTTGACCTCAATTCACTTTATCAATGCTGAACAATGTGGTGCTTCCTTCTCCACATAGCCCAGAGGGTTGGGTTTACTATTATATACCACATTCGACAATCTACATGAAGGTGTTTTTTTTTCTTTTTTTATGTTCTATAGAGAGAGAGCTAGATCCCTACATAAAAAAAACAAAAACAAACCATTGTTGTGAATCTGTGCAGCGTAAGGACATTGTAATGAAATAAAGTATAGAGTGCAAAATAATCATGTGCTTCAGCAGAACATTTGAAAATCAAGCACTCCTTATAAACCCCATTTGCAATGCAAACACAATGCACTATGCATTCTTAAATGTATTGAATGGTAGACGTTACAAAGAGCCAGAAATAGCCATACGAACAATAAAACAGAGTATTCTAAATGCTTTACCATCCGATGCACTTCACACTCAATGCCAAACAGCCTGAATACAGTAAAGAAAATGTTTATTTAACAAAAAAAAAAAAAAAAAGTGGGGAAACTGAGGACAGTGTAAGAAAAAAGAAAAACCCACAGTATCCATCCCCAGTAAAGCAGATGGTAGTCAGAGTGGTGGTTGACTTGCAAATGCCTCAGTGTTCCAACGTGACAGTCACGAGGATGCTGCCGGAGCATCTGGGCCTGTCTACATGACATGTCACCCTGCCAAAAGTAAGAAAGCAGCCCTTAACAAATTTAGGTTCTATGTACTAAATTATGAAATTTCTGTGACTCATCAGATAGACATTCATGCATGACTGAAAGAAGACTAAAGAAATGCAGTGTTTTTTAGCCAAGATGGGGGGGGGGGGGGGGAGTATTTTTAAATTTTCATTTGTCATTTCTGCTAAGTTCTAACTCAGTTATACTTTCATTATTGTAATATATACACATTATCGTGCAATGTAAATGTGACTGTGCTGTTTAATATTTTGAGTTTTATATAAGTCTATTTGATTTTTAGACTGATGGTGAACTGTCGGATACACATACATTTTATAGCTTCTGTAAAAGTTCTAAAGACATTTTTTCACCTTTTCTTTCTGTTCGTTGCTATCCATTCTTAAAAGGGCGTGTTGTCTCACTTTTGTCATGTGCTGCTACTGTGAAAATTTGGACTTTTGGAAATGTCACTAGACAAAGGAAGTGGACCTGCAATGCTTAGTAATATTCAGTCCTTGTAGTGCTTCTGCAGACTGGTGAACTTATGTTGTATGTGACAGCTGTGACAACTATAATTTTGGAACCGTATTACTAGGGCTGAACGACTTCAAGAAAAGAGTTGTATTGCGATTTCTCTGGTAAATATTGCGATTTCGATTTCAACCACGATTTTTTTTTTTTTTTTTTTTTTTTACAAAGTTTCAGTGCAAATTAATTCAACCAATGAATTTAATAAAGGTAATGCAAGAATGAAAACTTAAGTCAACGGATTTCAAATGCAGGACTGTTTATTAGCATTTCGTGCCTGAGGAACAACAGTCATAATAACTAAAAAACGTAAAAATAAAAAGTGAGCCTCTTTCTTAAGTAAACTGCTTATTTTACGTTTCCCCATCTACAATATATCAAGCATTAAAAATGTTGATCAATGGCTCAGCAGCACCAAAATAATTGCTCTTTCGCAAAAGAAGGTACATAAGAATTCTTAATTGTAAGAAAGAAAAACAGAGAAAAACAATGGCTTTGACGATCCGAAAATCGTGTTGTCTGAAATCACGATTTTCGGTCCAAAACGATAGATCACTCAGCTCTACGTATGACTTTGATGCATAAGTACTGGTTTCCCAATAGCGGTAACTTCTCATGCAGCCAATATTTCATACACATACAGTCGTGGGAAAAAATTATTAGACCACCCCTTGTTTTCTTCAATTTCTTACAACTAAAGGTGCACTTATTTGGACAAATATAATGATAACAACAAAAATTGCTCAAGAGTTTAATTTCAGAGCTGATATCTATCCATTTTTCATGTTTTCTTGATAAGAAAACATGAAAAGTTTCAGTTCTTACATCAATATCTATGGCATTGTACTGACAAAAACAGTGCTTTAAGGCATTCCGTGTTTTCTTTTCTGTCTGTTTTTGTCACATGATACACATAGGAGTTAGTACTGGATTGCGTAGCCATTGTTTTTGATGACTTTTGATGGTCTAATATTTTTTCCCGTGACTGTATCAAGTCTATCCATGTTCTCTATCTCCATCCAGAACTTACTCCGACTGTTAGACTCATTAGTGTGTCTACTCAGTATTCTAGTCTACATCCAAGAGCAAGGATTAAGGTAGCTGCTTGGTCCCACCTTTATAGTCACCTCTCCTGGAACAAGCTTTGCACCATGCTGGCAAAATACAATTGGCGTAGCTTACACGGAATAAGTTTGCATCGATCTTCCTGACTTGCTCTAGAACAGCAGACAACAGGTAGGAGGCGTGGTAGTCCCCAGTGTTCAGCAGCTTTGATGATATTTACCTCTAATTAAGTTTCTTCCCCAGAGAGAGAGCTGGGAGGGAGTGAAAGGAGATAAAAACCTCTCAGAGCAGAGTGCTGTGCTGCAATCAATCCTTTCTCCCCTTCCCTCTAGAGCTGAGCCTGGGAGGATGGATGGAAGACAGGTCTCTCATCTGGGCAAACTGGAGAGAAGTAATAAAAGAGCCATAGCTCAGCCTCTACCTGAGGAGACAGTGGAGCAATGCCTCCATCCTTTGTGGTTGTTGTCCTCCAGTGTTTTTCAGTAAAGCAACAGCAGCAAGTTATTCTTGATTTTATGGGGGCTTCCTCTCCAATAAAGATGAACTTAATGACAGTCAATAAATCCTTTTCTCTGAACAGAATGAGTATTTTATATGGCAATTATTAGGCAGCTGAGCTTCCTGCAGGTTCACATTGATACCAATGTGTTTCACTTAACATCGCACTTGTGGATTATAACAAACAAGAGGGCTCTACAGTAGATCAGCTTGAAACTTTTATCTTGGAGCCAGAGAAAAGAAAAAAGAAATCAAAAACAGCTCAGCTATACAGAGCAGTCTTAGTTTATCCTGCTTGACTGAATCACATTACTTGTTTCATTTCATTGTGCTCAGGCTATCATAGCTAACATGATGTGTAGACAGATTTGAGTGCAGCTTTTTCTCCAACAGCCCTCAGAAAGTGGATTTTCCCTCTAACACATTTTCTCCCATCTGTGCACATTCTTTCTAGGTGTGTAAAGTATTGAATACCACCAGTATGAGTTGCTTCGCTCCCTCGCTGATGGCAGAGTATCATCCAGGTTTGGACACTGTGAAGCATGCAGATGAGTTTGGGTTCATCTTCAACAACGTCCAGGCTCTGCTGGTCTACAACAACACCAACCTCCTGTATTACCCAAACCCATATTTTGAACCTCTCAGCACCACTGGTGTTCTGGAGCAAAAACCAGGTTCACCCATCATTCTCAAGGTACAGGAAACACATAATGCTAGTGAAAAATCTTACAAAACTCACAGTTTGTGCTTTGAGGTTAGGTTGCAGTTATGGTGTGCTGCTGTCTTGTGCTCAGATAAGGTGTCTATAGCCTGAGGTTCACAGAGATTGTTTGCTGAAGCTAACTGCTCCTCTTTCCTTCTACACACAACTACAGTATACTATAGGTGTTTTTGTACTATATACGACCAATCATGAAAAGACACACTATTTACAATCGGAAAATTATTTCACATAACTTTGCACAAAGGGAAGTGCCTTCAGAACTACATTCTTCAATCTCCTGTTTTGAACATTCTTTTCTCACAAGCTTGTTCAAATAGATGTTTTCCGTGTAATATATCTAGAGAGTCTTCTGAGTATTCTTCCGTCTTCAGTATCTTTCTAAACCTGCTCCCATAAAAATTCCCCATCACAGAATATAAAGAATATTTGTAGTCTTGTCTACATTTGTAACCATTTTACTGGCTGAACCCCTCAGTATTTAAAATGCTATTAGTGCAGTATATGGTTATAAAGCGAATAAGACTGTATTAACAGACTGTATTTTATTCCTTTGTCCTCATGACAGCTATTACCTCTTACTGTGTCTCTGTAATGTATCACCTTTTGATCCCAGTATGTGAACATTGCTGGCTGCAGCTGTGTCCAAACCTAGTGATCTAATTTACAGTGTATTTCAGTGACATATTGGGTTTGTGGATTGTTCATATTGTCCAATGTTCACTGCACCATGTGTTTGTGTGTCTGTCTTGTGAGTTGTTTTTTTTTTTTTTTTTTTCTCTCCTAATTTCACACCCTTCTGTCCATCTCCATGTGCCCACAGGGCAGAAACCTGGTTCCCCCAGCATCGGGAGGGGTGAAGCTCAACTATACAGTCCTGATAGGAGAGACTCCCTGCTCTGTTACTGTGTCTGAGAGCCAGCTGCTGTGTGAGCCGCCCAATCTGACTGGACAATACAAAGTTATGGTCAGTATCTGTAATGGTGTGTCTGTATTTATGTGCCTGTTAGTGTCTATCCCCTCTGCTTTCTCTCTCAGCCAGTTTCCATCTGTCCCTATGTTTGTTATTTCTTCTTCATAATAGTTGGCCTCTAAACTCTATTATTCATGCTCTTATCATTGTTCATTCAGCTGAAGGAAAGGGGTCAAAGACAGAGCAGCATGAGTGTGCTCTTGCTGTCAAAAGGTTCTGCCAGAATCCAGTGCAATTATTTTTAGTTGCCTTCTTGCTTATTGAGTCCAAGCCCCAGACCCTTTCCCTCTCAACGTCAGCATGTAGGTAGTTGTAAGTGTTTTTACCCACTATCACTTTCAGCAGGGGGACAAAAAACCCCTTGTTTTTGCTGAATTTCTGTGACTTGGCCTCGTAAATGAGCACATGATTTTTTTTTCACCTACCGTGATGAAGATTAAGGGTGATGATGTCTCTGCAGGTTCAAGTCGGAGGGCTTCACGTTTCTCCAGGTGCAGTGCACATCATGTCTGACAGCCTGTTGACTCTTCCTGCCATTGTGAGCATCGCCGCTGGTGGAGGTCTCCTTCTCATTATCGTCATCCTCGTCCTCATCGCCTACAAGCGCAAGTCACGTGAAAATGACCTCACCCTCAAGCGCCTGCAGATGCAAATGGACAACTTGGAGTCACGTGTTGCCCTAGAGTGCAAAGAAGGTTTGTATTTTGACAGAAATAGGAGGTGAAGTTATCAGAGTTTGCAATGAACCAGCTGATACTTGTCATTTAATAGAAAAAAAAGTCAACTACTGGTAGAAGTTTACCTATTAACATTAGACAACACACATACACAGACCTTATGATCACTGACAGGTGAACTGGTAATAATCTTGATTATATTGTCACATTTGTACCTGTCAGAGGGAGGGATGTGTTAGGCAGCAGTCCTCTAAGTTACTGCAATCAAGCAAAATGGGCCAGCATAAGGATGTGACTGACTTTGGTATTCATGAGGGCCAGACAATTAGGTCAAAGAATCTCCGCAGGTCTTCCTTTAGTGTTCCCAGTCGGCAGTGGGTAGTACCTACCAAAAGTAATCCAAGGAAAGACAAGGAAATCTCAATCCAGTAGAGCATCTGAGGCATAATATTCAAAGAATCAACATCATTACTGCTTGACCTGTCAGGTACCATAATGGGAGGGCTGACTGGTGTATGTACAAACTAAATCATCTGTATTTATTTTCTTTAAACGCTTCTACTTCACAGGGACAGTGCACATTAATGCATATTTCTGTAAACTGTATTCTATTGGAAGGTATAATGACATCCACACCATGCTTCACAGAAACATTTGTATATATACTGTGCATCCAGGGTAGAGTTTAGAGCAGGTCTTTCACAGAATGGGGGTTAGCGGTTCCATCCCTGTCTTTTGTCTATGTCTATGCGCAAATGAGTCAAACTGACACTCTGTAAAGCACTATGAGTACCATCAAGATAGAAATGCACTATATAAATAAGTCTGATTACTATCTGACAATATGGAATAGTAATGGAAACAATTATAATTTTGATTCACACCAGCATCACTAGGGTCTATTTTGATTTTTATACTTGGAGCCAGTGATTTATTTCTGATCAATCATTGATGTAGCTGGAGCAGGCTGATATGTGCTGCTGTTGTAGATGTTTACTTATGCCACAGGTGTCAAACACGCGGACCGCGGGCCAAAATCAGCCTGCCAAAGGGTCCAAACCGGCCTCTGGGATGAATTTGTGAAATGTACAAATTACATTGAAGATATTAGCAATCAAGGAAGCTAAAATCATTTTAGGTCTATTCAATCTAAAGTTGGTTTGACCAGTAAAATACTACCATAATAACCTTTAAATAATGAAAAAGGCAAAAACAAAGGAAAATTACTCAAAAATGTTTACATTTACAGACAAGCCTTTTATAAAAAAAATGTGAAGGATTAGAATTGTACCACTATTCTGCCTGTTACTAAATGTTCTCTGTATTTGTAGATGTGATGTGACCTGTAAGTTTTGATACACACGTATAAATGATAAACTAAGGCATAATATTGTTAAAATTGCACTTTTTTTTCTTCAGAATTTTCAGGTTGTTGATATTTGTTCATGTTCTGTTCAAGTACGATTCGTAGATGTAAACATTTTCTTTACAGAATTTGACTTTTTTTGCTCAAAAACAGTGAAAGCTTTGGCGTTTACATTATTTATAAATTCTCTTCCTATTTTTTATATTATTTTACTGCTCCAGCCCACTTTATATCATATTAGACTGTGTGTGGCCCCTGAACTACAAGGAGTTTGACACCCCAGACGTATGCGTACTGTCTCCTTGCAGTCTGTGGTTCAGACAGGTCATGGTATTCCATCTGACCTTTAACCCTCTACCCACTGACAGTGTTATAAATGTCCTTAGGCTGACCTCTGGCTTCAACAATAAGCAGTAACAGTAATTCAGCGATAGCATGTGACATTTTGTTACTGTATTCAGTCCAACACACTTCCTGATGTCATCATCTGGATGTGTCTGGCCAATAAAGAAAACAGCAAATGTAAGGCATGTGTTTAACAATGTCCAGCGGATTTCATCAGCCTTAGCTAGCCTTATTACTTTTACCCTCCAGCTGCCTCCGGATCGGCTTGCACTGTGTTAGTATGCACTGAAGGGAAAAACAGCTGCAGCAAAACCTCAAGATCTTGTCCAATAACAGCTAGACAGACAATCTGGTGAACAGGGGGAATCAGTCACATACAGGCAGCCTTGGGAAAAGAGCAGATTAATGTTTTAACCATTAGCAGTGGCTTGGTGTGGACTACCCTGCGGGGTGGATTTCGATGGGTACCTGGGCTCCTCCTCATGAGTATATACATGTGGTGGTGGTGTGTAAACCTACAGTAGGAGATGCACAGGGCTAGGGGCCAGGAGGTGAGGGCTAAAGCTAGTTGGGGATGGCAGAGTTTGGAGGAGAGTGTTAGGGGACTGCTGCTGCTCCTGTGATAGGCTGCAGACAGGGAGCCTCCCCAAGGGCAACGACGCAGAGCAGCAGAGCCTTGAGCCTGTACAGGAGTCAGTCAGGATGGAGCCAATTAACTAGTTCTCACCTGCAGCCTCACACTGAGATGACACACACTCTTTGGGGCCTTTACTACAGCCAATTTACTGGCTGCTAGATAAAATGAGTGTGAAGGAAGGCTTATATGTGTGTGTATGTGTGTGTGAGGGTAAGCACTCTGTTCTTAAGACAGCAATGTGAAATATTGGAGTTTCTCTGACAAGAAAACTATCTTGGGCTTTACCTGTCAGCTTCATCATACGGGTAGTAAACACCATGAAGATAAGAAGGATTCGCGTATTCGGTCTGTGGGGATTAAGAAACAGCTTTATTTTCATGCTGCATGTTTGAAGTATTCCTACCAGCTGCTCTATCTATCTTGTCTTCCCTCTTCCTCCTTTTCCAGCCTTTGCTGAGCTGCAGACGGACATCAACGAGCTGACCAGTGACCTCGACAGAGCCGGGATCCCCCACCTCGACTACAGGACGTACGCGATGAGAGTCCTTTTTCCCGGCATAGAGGATCATCCTGTCCTCCGAGAACTGGAGGTAACAAGACACTGAAAGCAAGAAAGACAGAGACTTAAAAACAGATACGGTGGGGAGATGACTGAGACACATATACAGCAAATGCATTGAGAAAGGGCAGGCTGAAGTCAAACTGAGGTAAAAAAGATGGGAAGTGAGTGACAGTATGTGTCTGCCTTTACCACTCTTCTCCTGAAGCACAACCTCCATAAGCAGCAAAATGCTTGAGGGGAGAGGATACCAGTGTGCCACTTATCCTCTCTACCCTCTAGTCACACACAAATACACACAGACAGTGCAGTGCGGTGAATGCTCGGACACACACATATACACTTCAAATGCAGGTTCCCTCATGGAAAACAGGGTCCCAGCACATGGCTATTTCATCCACCAGTGGCTGCAGTATGAGGGGTAATGAAGTGGGTAATTCTCAATCCTCAGGCAGGACTGTAGGTTCCTCCACTGGGGTAAAAAAAAAAAAAAAAAAGACTGCTTAACACTTTTCACTCCTCTTCATGGGGCCAGAGTGGTGTTGGGAAATGAGTTAACTTAATAGGAACACACAGAATAGTGTCCAGAGGATGAACTATCAGAGATAAGAGATTTGTGTCGATAGAGGTCTACCTTTTCATTTGAAGAGTCAGATTAGGCTAGCGCTGTGAATTTCAGGTCAGTGGGAAGGTCAGTAATAGAACAGCAATCTGTATTTACTAGGAATTTCTTGTTAGTATTTCTTATTGATAGTTATTATAGCTCATAAATACATATAAAGTTTTAGTTTTTGGTGTAAGAGAATAAAATGGCATTATCCTGTATGTGACCCTTATACACAGACTGTTTTAGCCCATAAAGACCCAGTGCCCAGATTTTTTGTCAGCTCCCAAAGGATTTTTTCTCTAGATTTAACCTTTCTGAAGTGATTTATCACCATTTATCATATTATTGTTGGATCAGTTTTTCTGTAAATCTTACTAAATGACAAAACCAGCCATCTCATTTTACTTGCAAGTAGAAAGAAAAACACCACACAGCCTTCAGTGTTCTCTGTCTTTTCCCTTCTAACCCACAGTTTGTAGGAGTCTTCCTTTTATGCTCCCAAACAAACATAAAACAAGACTCATAAAACTGGTTACAATTGGCTCATTGTGAGAAAGCAAGTTGGTCTTCACATTTCTGGCCTTGACATTCTTCTCTGGGCACTGAAAGTTCAGTTTAATAAAAAACAAAGTCAGGCCACACAGAAATGGGTCAAATCATCATGAGAGAGAAAAATGTCTCTACTATATGATAATCATTTATACAATATGATGATAAAAGAATAAAACCACCAATTATCCTCTCTATTTATCTATTCTATTTTCCATTTTTTCTATGATAATTAGGTATTTTCCCATATTTAATTTACTGATCATGTACTTTAATCATTATGTTGAGATTACATTTGCGGGTTATTTTACTAAAAACAGAGAAAACTTAAAAAAAAAAAGTGTATTTTTCACTAAAATATATCATTAACTGAACATACACCAAGCATTTCCATCCACTGTCACTGAACTCCATGGGTTTTACTGATGAATCAATGTTGTAGAAGATGACTGTGTTTCCATGGTAACTCACTGCAGAGCCTCTGAACATCCAGATAGGTCATATCTGATGACCATGAAAAGATGACAAACTGCATTTTACACCAATTATTTACATGGATTGATAGGATTAGTGGATCCTATCAATCAGTTATTAAACATTTTAGATCAGTAGATGCTTTTGGACACTGGTGCAGATTTGGTCTCATACTTCATGTGAAATCTTAACACAAAACTAAACAAGTGGTGCCAGGCACAACAAACTCCACTCCTCGCACTTATTGTAGCTTATTTTGGCATCGATCCAGCTGATGTCACCATGTTTATGTGTGTGCTGATGTCAGCATATCAACTGCCTCTATATATGTGCCAAGTTCGAAGTAAATTAAAACAAAATTGATATTTTTATAGACATTTGAGATTTCGCCCATAAGTAAATGGGAGAAGAAAAAATATTTTAAAAATTCATAAAAAATTTTGACTTTGACCAACTTTTTCCCAAATGTAACCACATCTATTCTGGGTCACTGGTAATCTAAAAACCCAGTTTGGTATGAATTCAACCAGTAGTTTTGCTGGTAGAGTGTTAATAACACACAAAGAAACAAAGTGAACCAAAAACAATACCCCTTGCCTCCCCTTCAGGGGGCGGGGCAATAAAAGCTAAGCTGAACCTAAATATTTCCTCTAAATAAAAATGTGACTACATATGCAATGGTAACCAAATAGAGAGAAGAGATAAAGCTCACAAATGTGTTGAAAATCTATAACTTGTAATGAAAAGGACAACAATTTGATTTACATTTTTTGGGGGAAAGACGGTGCCATGTGCTTAGACACCATGTTTTGGGACTTTAAGGATTGTCTTACCCTGGCAAGTAGTCTGACACTTGACTTGAAAGTGAAATGCTGCTAACTCAGGGTACAGTGCTCCTTAACAGGCCTAAGTCAATAATTGATTAAGATCTTCTCAGTTACTCACCATGAGTGGGAACCTCTGTCTGCCTTGAGTGAAACATGAGTGAAGGGTTTTGAAAAAAATCTTTATTTTGTGTGAGACAAGGTCACAGTGAAAGCTGAAGAGAAACAAACATCTCAAAACACAGTTCTACATTTCAGTTCATTAGTGTCTGAATTATTACTCGACATGTACTGATAAAATTAGTGCTGAAAAGTTATTAGCTTTCATTTGCATTACTGTTGTTCCGTTCTGTCCAGGTGTCGGGAAATGGCCAGCAGAATGTGGAGAAGGCCCTGAAGGTTTTTGGCCAGCTCATCAACAACAAAGTGTTCCTGCTCACCTTCATCCGAACACTGGAAATGCAGCGCTCTTTCTCCATGAGGGACCGCGGCAACGTTGCCTCACTTATCATGACAGCGCTGCAGGGTCGACTGGAGTACGCCACCGACGTCCTTAAACACCTGCTGTCAGACCTCATCGACCGCAACCTGGAGAGCAAGAACCACCCCAAACTGCTGCTGCGCAGGTAAGGCTGCACATTAATGAGGCGATGGTGTCCTGTCGTCATGAGAGGGAAGGGTTCACCTGGTCCCTGCTCCATGTATTTATTAGACTGTACTAGGAAGAGGTAAATACTATTTGACAAACACTTTAGAGCATTGAACAAATGGGATATAATAACCAACTAGCCTCTTAAGCCCAGTTGCCCCCACTGCCCACAGTTCCATCTGTGTTTCCATGGTAACACTATGCAATTGCTTGTAGCATTTATGTAACCAGAAGAACATCAGTTGCAATCCCAACAGAAGCAGTTTTCATGAAACAGAACACAATTTAAAAAAAACAAACAAGTAATTACACGAGTAAATATCTAAAACACACTAACAGTCCGAGACCAGTGTATACCATGAATATTTTTTATAAAACAAAAGACCCATGCAACAAACTTTGCAGTGCTAACCTAGCACTAAGCAGATCCAACAGTACAGTTATTAGGTTTCTGTCGTTAAATCTCACTGAATGAGACAAAGAAGAGCAGAAATAAAGGTCACATTATGAAGCGATGATTAAGTTATATCTTACATTTGCTGTTTTCAGATTATAACTTGGTTTTATATGAATGGAGCTTCTGTTATCAGCTACACCATTGTTTTGTGTTGCATTGAAATGATTCCAACCAGAAACAAATGGCCCTGGGTTTAACTTCAAAACCTCCTCCCACATGTTGATTTTATTTGTTTCAGCCAAAAACCATATGAACAACGGAGCGTTCTATGTCAATACAGCATGTGCCTGTATGTCCAGAGGACAGAACTGCACACTGTTGTGGGAGGATGTTGATACATATAGACTGACATGTTGTGTTACTGACAGGAGAATGCATTGATGTGAAAAATAAAACTAGTAATGAGTGTCGCATCTATACAGTACGCTGCGATAAGCACGATTCACCCTCTGTGTGAGAAGAAACACTGAGATTCTTTGCATAATTATGCAGTCTCTCATGCACTTCAGTTTTCCTCTGCTTTCTCTCAATGCCAATGTCAGTCTCACTTATTCTCCAGACCCGGGCTTCTTATAAAACATTCAGAGGCAGTTCAACTTTTCCTCGCTGTGTCTCCAGTGTACATTGTTTTCCGGGGGAGTTGGAATGATGTGGTAAAACTTTAAACACCTGCTAAGTCCTTGCCCATGTGTCCTCAGTTTCTCGGGGTGATTCTATATACAGACTCAGAATTGTTTGTCTCTTAGTAAGACAAACAATCATCTGTTCAAAATGTACAAAATGCACAGGCATCCTGAATATATAGACAGATGTTCGGCTGCTAAACAGCATCTGAATTATTATCATAATTACCATAATAGAGGTGCTGTATTATTAGCAGCTAATAAATTACCAGATTTTTAAATTGATAATCAAGGCAATTAAGTGCAGACAGAATGGAGAGCACACAGAAGCAAACAGCGGAAGAGGCTGAAAAGCAGAGACATGACAAAAGCGACACAACATCAAATGGACTTGGATTAAGTCAACATTTCACGTGACAGCAGGAGCCCACGTCACCTCCAAGTTTTCATTATCCTCTTTTATTAGAAACACAGTGGTACATAATCTTCGGGTCGTGCCGTTGCCGCCTGAAGGGCTAAATGTCCTATAGTTTTTACATTTCACTCCTCTCTTTTTCTGAAGAATTTAGGGGATTATCGATTTGACATGGCTCTTTGCTGTTGTTGTCTTCTTCATCGCCTATTTAGAGAAAAGCCGACAGTCAATCCAGGGAGCTCAATCCCAAACACACACACTCGCACGCCGGTGATGATAGCCAAATTGAGCACATCTCTAAGCCGTAATTGTGTTTGGGCAGGGTGAAGAGTGACGCTGCTGCCCTGTGATTTTTTTTTTGTGCTTTTTTCTCATTCACTTGTCTTTTCTATCATCTCTCTATACAAAGTTTCTGCAGGTCATTAAAAAGCATTAAAAGTCATTAAATAGATTTTGTGAAATTTGAGGCCTTAAATGGCATTAAAAAGCATTAAATTCCATGTCCAGAGGCATTAAAAAATGAAATTCACTTCATGGAGGAAAAAAAAGCATTGTTATTTCTGATTTATTTTGATTATATAAGCATTTAATATTTTGGATTGGAAGTATAGTGTGATGAGTGACAGGTGGAACCCTCTAATTGACTATTGTTTATGGTCAATACACAAAGTCACAACACCGGATGCTTGGAATGCAACGTGCTGTGAGCGTGCTCATGCCGTGATGAAAGACCGGAAGGAATATTAGCAAATGAGAAAATACATGTTTCAGCAGAAGTGACTGGAACTATTCAGAACCTGTTTAAAGCCTGTTGACGGTAAACTGTCATAAAACTATATAAATAT
>JAQQZY010000027.1:9872622-9888116 GCA_030068375.1 Ostorhinchus rueppellii | reverse complement strand
TATTAAACTTTCCTGATATCCTATGTTTAAAAACAATGAAAATGATGTTTCGTGCTAAGAGCAAAAGTCTTTGTATTTAAAAGAATTTTAAGTTCAGAGAAGGGAATGATAAGTTAAGATGGATGTTTGTGTTTGAAACATGTTAAAACAAATGTTAAATATCACTTTGCTTCTGTTATTGGTGTTAAATTATGGAATCAGTTGAAAGGTAAATTGAAATTGTGTAGCTCGTCGATTTTTTAAAAAAAGCTTTAAGTTGTGAAATTCTCAAGGGCTGTGAAAGACCAATGATTTCTAAGTGACTGAAGAAACTGACTGTAGATAAATTTTGGCTTATGTTTTATTTTTCTGCAGCTTCAGATACGGAGTTGGAGTAAGGCTAGGAGTAGGAGAAACAGAAATAAGCCTTGGGCTTCAGCTTCTTCCTTTTTCAGTTACAAATTGTGTTAATTGTATGTTCTTTATAAGTATGTGTTTTTGTACGTAACTGAAATCAAAAAATATTCACTCATCCATTCATTCAAAACTGTATCTGCAGTTGGACATGGGCATTCAATGTGTTTAAAGTGGCATTAAAAACATTATATTAGATTTACTGATACCTGCAGAAACCCACTCTATAGTTTACATACAGTATACACATATAATAGGATAGAAATGTTTGTGATTATGTTCACTTATTTACTGTTTTGCACATTCTTTTTGATCATACATTCTGTTTGATCATATCTGAATGAATGAATGAATGAATGAATGAATGAATGAATGAATAGTTTATTTTGGTTTGTACATTAATCAGTGTGCACAGTACAACAACCATAATAAACACAAAAAAGAAAACAAAAAAGAAATGGGCCAGAAGCAAAAGCATATTTTTTCCCTATCTTTTCCACCTGACACACACCACTTACATTAAGTGAAATGTGTACATCATCAAGGATTTACATTATAACGAAAAGAATCAAGAACAGCAAAAACACATCTACAGTACCATCTGCACTTAATATTCCTGAATGATCTTATACTTAAGACATTTGTTAAACTTTGTCAGAGAAGTAAACAACTTAAATTCATCATCAAGTCCATTCCATAATTTCATACCCACAACCCAAATACATCTCTATAGGATTGTGCACAAATCAGAACATGCCATACTACTGCACTTGTGCGATGAATAACGCTGTGTTGGCAATATAAGAATGCACCGTATTCTCAGTAGATCAGTCATGGTAGTGGTCACCGGCTCAGTTCTGAAGGAATTATAAGTGAGCTTACTGTCCCTGGGCCAAGTTTACATGCCTACCAGAGAGAGCCAACATATAGAGAAGACCTACATGTCACCAAACCCACTTCCTGTTCTCATTTATATTAGAGTGGGTTGAAAGTGCATTGTAACTTCCAGAAGGAGCAGCCTGCTTCCCTCGGTGCTCAGATGTCATTTAATGCCCACCAGCCAGCGTGTTCAACCTTTTAAGACTGCAATCACAAAGCATTACAGATGAAGATACAAAGATAGTTTAATCTTTCAGTACATTTTTAGCTTGCTATCTTCATATTCCTTCAGCGGTTTACGAAAATACAACACTGTAAATTCTGTGATGCAGATGCCTATCACTTTAGTATAGGAGTAAAATCTGCACGACTCAAATTGATTAACATGTGATTTAATACAGGGATTAGGTGCAGTGTTTGTTGTTTTTCTGGCTTTACAGAGCATTATTTCCGTGATTATCATTCAGTATATTGTTATTCAAGTGATCCAACAGGAAACAAGAATTCCGCCAACTTCTGTGGACTTTTTGCAGTGTCGAAAATATATCCGGTGACGCAGACTTTGACTAATCACACATAGGAGGGAGGTTAAATACAGTAGTAATAGCTGCAATTATTGCTTGCAGATCTAATGTACAGTTTGACTCTTACGTGCTATTCTGTGTTGACATGGACAGTTGGAAAAGAGCCTTCTCTGTTCTATAGCATCAGTTATCTTTATATGTATTTATTTGATTTAGATTGAGAAGAGAGAGCTGCAGAGGGAAATAGTTTTCCCCCCTTTTTTCAGCTCCTGCAGCTTTGAGTAAACATGTTAGTAATCGTTTCTGAACTGATCCTGTATGAGCTTTCTTTTTTTTGCCTGCATTTATTCTCATAGTTTAACACCACAAACAGGGTCTCAACTTTTTATGACATTGATGCACATTTTATTCTTGCAGCCAAATATTTTACCATTTCGTGCTTGATCGTCACCAGCCCTCCCTGGAAGCTAAGTTGTCATTCTTTATTAGATTTTCCTATTAAGAACCAGGGAGGGCAGTGCTGCACCACGGTGAGTTAAGGGGGACACATAGAAGATAGCAAAATGGGGGGAGGGGGTTGCCGACAAACAGAAGAGCAGTGCTATTTAGGATGCAGGAGTGATAAAGACTGTGTCAATCTCAACAAAAACCAAGACTTGTATGAGCTTTCGATAACCCAACAAAAATTAGGATTGTTTTAGGATTTGGGGGTCATAAATCGGGTTATACTTTTCAGACAAGGAGTTTCTTTTTTTCTTTTTGGAGTTAAGGAAGTTGTTTAACGCCTTGACATCTGAATTTATTTCCAATTATAGAAAAAAACAATCACTTATGATTTTGCTTTCAAGTAGATAGTATTTTGGTTACATTTTGGAGGAGTGGAGGGGGATTGATGCGAGTTTGTGACAATCGACATCAAGGGGTTAAATCAAATATTTTAATTTTTCTAGATTTTCTGTCTTGAAAGAAGAGATACAATACATATTCAATTAAAGACAATACTGAAAATAAACGTCAAACTCCAACAACCAAAACAAAGCAACAAAATAAACAACACAAATCAATCTAAAAGGACCCCCCCCCCCACACACACACACACACACACACACACAAAAGAGGAAACACAAGGACCATTGATTTGCCCCAATCTCCCCATATCTTGTCAAATTTAATCAGAAAAGGGAAGAAACAGACAAGGAGTTTAAATGATAAAACTGATCAGACAAAGAAAGAAAAAACATCACCATGAATATTGTACATTATTGTAATGGCCTCAGTTGCTTTAGTTTAGTTTAATTTTTTCATGTTGAATCATTTCATGCACTTCCATCTATTTTTTGATTGACAGTACTTAAAAATGCAAATCCCATTTAATTAATTTTGCCTGCAAATGGTCAAAATACAGATGACTCCTTTAATTCCATTTAAGGTCGTGAAGTATTCGACCGCTTGTTGCGATGTAGAGCGGTGTTTTATCGAGCAGGTCCTTTAATAGTTAATATTGCATCATGTTCTGACACAGTTACCACAAAAGTAATTGTAAGTGAGGTTGTGAAGGCATTCCAGGATACATACGTTTCATCTCAGTGAAAAATGTAGAGATGTACACATCTTGTTTAAAAAATAAAAGTCTCAATTAATCTTTAAAGCCTTAAATCATTTTCAAAGTATATTTGATGTCTTCTTTGTAGAAAATACAGGAGTGGGTCCAAGATATTGATACAACTGGGGGCAATGTGCAAAGCAACAAGCAGCAAGCAAGAGGCCTTTAATTATCAAGACCCGTTCCTGCGCTGAGCCTCTGTGAGAAGATGAAGTATGCATTGATTCTCTGCCATACACAAAAGAAACAGCAGAGAAGATGAGGGAAAGGTTTGAAATATGGGAGAGCAGTGGGATTTAAGAATGCAATTACAGTTACACAAATAAACATATTAATTCAGCAAATTAGATGGAGGTTCTGAATACTTTCCACTGAGAAATTTCAAAATAAAGTGGGCATCACATTAAGAATTCTGTGTGTAAACCGTACTCTGGTTAACGGTTTCTCTGCATCTCTGTCTGCCTCTCATTGTCCTTTTTTATGTATTCCTCTCACACATTCTCTGTCTCTCACATGAGAGATTATCTCCTGATAGTGTTTTTTTTTCATATTTGACTGTTTAATTACTGATGCGGTATCTGTGCTTTATTGAGAATGATAATATTAAATTCACTTATATTCGTCTACAGTGCCACACTTAGTTTAACAAACTCTTAAGTAGAGATGTGACAATAATATTTTCGCATTTTTTGATAAAAATCATCTAGATTACAGGATTAAAGGTAGATTGAACATCCTCTGTCTCACATGTAGGTGTATGATGGGATCTGATGGGACATTTGCTGACAACAGATTTGACTTTGTACCACAGAATTTGCTTACAGAAGCTCATAAATATGCATCTAGAAGGATACTTCACAAAATTTCCATTTATTTAAATACATTTCTGTGCCTGTCCTGACAGAAGTGTCGGCTAAATCAATGAAAATGAAGGCATGTTAAAAGCCTCTTGGCAAAATGAATCTTAGAAAACAAAACATTGTCAATTATTTCCAGAAGTAGTCAACTGCATAATAGTTACTGAGAATTCATCACATTCAGCAGGCGCGAGCTAATGTCATTCACAGACTGTGTTGGAATGCCAGAGGGCAGTTTGTATATGTTACAGTTCCCTGGAATGTACACTTTTTCTTTTTTTCTTTTTTTTATGCTTTAGCTTCAGTAAGTGAAAAACTGCATTTCAACATTGATCATTCAAGTCCATTGAAAACAAAGTGTGCAGTATTTTCCATTTATGTAGCATAGATATGTAATGTCCACAGTCAGTTAAGGTTTGAAATCATGTTTGAAAGGAGCTTTCATGCTGTTCAGGGCAGTTTTTTTCGACTCTGATCTTTTTGATATATCAAGATTTGCAGCGTCTTCCACTTTCTTTGTTTAGATCGGGAAAGAGTTTAGCTTGCAGACAGTTAAACTTTCCCTAAAAGCTTTTTAAAAGCACGATCTAAGCTTCGACATTGTGTTTGATTTCCTCATTCTCCCATGCAGTCGTGGAGCTGATGCCGCCCCTTAAGGTGTTTAGACTGGGTTTTTCACAATCAATGGAATAGGTTCTTGCACTAATTTTCTTTGCCTGCTCAGTTCCTTTTGTGCATATCCTGTCTGTCCATCTCTCACATTATTTCATTGTTATTTCACGGCGTGGCGCTCTGTTTCTTTCTTTTTTTCTGGCGGTTTAGTTTCTAATGAACCTGTTCTGATGCATGATGACCACCAACAGAACGTAACAGATACCTCTGTTTCACATTACACTCCATTTTCCATTCTCTCCATCATTTTCTTCTTAAGTTTTTTTCCTCAGCTACTCTCTTTACCCATTTTCTTTGTCTTCTCTATAATGTTCGTTTAATGGAATCACAGAACGTTGCTCCTATCACCTTGAGACTTTTCAATCTTGTATTATTTTTCTCCTCAGCGTTTTTGTAATGAGATTTCCGCCCATGCAGAGCAATGGAGTACAGCGTTATTAAGAGAGACAGTATTGTGTTTGGCATTAGTTTCACTGAAAGACATTCCACTGCCTGCTAATCTAGCCCCCCCACCCCACCCAAGCTGCCATTAGGAGACCAGAGATGGGAGGATGCAAGACTCCTCTTAAACACTATGTGGGATAATGAAATCCTGATGTTCATTAATGAAACTCAATTAATAGAAAGAAGGAAGCGGAGGCAGATGAGGAGGAGGAGGACAAGAAGCAAAGGAGAAAGAGGAGAACAAAGTGTGTCTCCCCCCCGACATTAAAAGGAAAGATATTAAGGGGAGTCAGCACAGCCCCCGCACAAAAGGCTTTATTTGACTTCCTTCTTCGGGACTTGCTGAGCTTATTAAAATGCTTAATAGGTTCCATTAACTTCTAACACACCAAAGTCTCATACAAGCTGGGAGGGGCACATGGTAAGCTTCGGGAGGGGGGGGGGCAAAGACTGGTGAATTCTAGTAGAGGAAGGAGGGCAATTACAGAGAGATTTGGGGTATTGTCCAAAACAAATCCACAATATGCTTATGTTTATTCAGCCTGAAAATACAGCCTGGTGCCCATTATTATGCTCTGAATGAAGATTTGCAGTTGTTGATGTGGTGTAGCAAAGCAATGTTAACCTTGTGAATATTGTACAGTGTATTTGTTGTTTGTTTGTTTGTTTGTTTGTTTTTTATCTATATAGACTCACATCCGTGTGATTATATCTGACAGAATAACAAAGGGGCGTCAGACGCAGAGCCTGTAGGTGTGCCACCAAAAAAGACGCTGTCACACACACACACACGCACTGAAGTAGCCACCTTTACCACTCTCGGCGTTTCAGATTTTCAGTGCTGTGGGGTTTTTTTTTCTGCCATCCCGTCGCTGAAACTGAGTGAATTAATCTACATCTCCCCTCCTGCTGGCACATCTCTCTTCAAATAGGCTGTCACCCAGCTCTGCAGATTCTCCATGAGCTGCCAATAGACTGGCCGGCAGTTTTGTTCCCACAGGACCAGCCTCCAGGCATGGGACTCAGAGACAACAGCACAACTCAGCCACATCATTCAAAACAAAATATAACCTCTGCTGTGTTGTCCTGCAGCTGTGAGGAAGTTATATATTTGCATATGACACTCTAACGTAGAGAAGTTACACTTTGTCTCAATTTAACAAGATGGAAAAAGCAGCTGACAGGTTGCCTTGTCTCAGTGACTAAAATCTTAGCTGATGTAACCTCTCCTGGCTCAAACAATCCTTCTGGGACTTCAGCTTCAGTCCCAGACTCTTGCTTATAGCCCTCAAACATGACTTAACGCAATTATCTCCGTAATAGTCATAATCTCCCTTTAGGTCCATTCAGTGCCTGAATAGGTATAATCATCCCCAGCACTATTTAGCTCTGAGGAGACTGAAGCCTTCTAGCTTGTCTTTAATACCTGACTGCTTTGATTCCTACTAATCCCCAGTTCAGCACAGTGTGCTTTAAGGCCTTTCCATCATATCCACCAGAGTAATCACAGTAATTTCCTGCTACATTAAGAGGGTCATTTTTTCACTGCATTGCCATTTAAATTGGCAACACTCATGTACAAGCTGATGGGGAGGGATCATTTGCAGCTCGGTGACAATCACAAGCTGTCACACTTCTGCAAACAGAAACGCAGTCTTTGGGGCACTCAACAATGACATGTTAACTAATGTCTCTAGTAAGTTTCTTTTAGCCAGCAGGATGTCTTAAACTGCCAGACTGAAAAGGCATTTTAATCCTATGGTAGTTATATTGTTCTTTTTAGCTCATTCTATATCAGGGTTATACCGAAAGCTAAACCTAGAAGTAAAAATAATTATGTTAACTGAAATAAATAAAGGATCCAGTGGGACATTTTTGTCAGTTCCCAAATGACTTTTTTCTATATTTAACCATCCTTAAGTGATATATCACCATTTATTTTAATGTTATCTCCTGTATTTTGCCTTTTTTTTAAGTGTAAATCATGTATTTTTTTATATTTTATTTCAAAGTGGCTATTGACACAGTACTGTATTATGACATATCAGTCTATTACCACAGAGCCAATCAGCACCCTCGTTATAATATGTCTAGACTGGTAACTTACATCCCAAAAAGTACCAAGGCAATCATCTAGCGAATAGACCAACCTGAGACTCATTTAGGTCATTCAGTAATGTATCAGACTGCAGTGTGGAAGACCTGGGTTTAATTCCCAGTCAGAGTAGTACTTCTTTTTTTACTTTTTAAGATACTTTTTTAAAGATTTTTAAACGGAAAGGGGATCGGGGGTGCACAGCGCCAGTAGGTAAATCTGACTTTGATATAAATCAGCCACTGGGACAATGTTCAGAGTGCAGAATTACACAGGACCACACCACTCGACTGACATTGAGCTGACGCAGAACTGAGAAGCCACACTGCACACTGCATGTAGCTCCACCCACCTTCTCTAGCTCCACAGCAAAGATCACCATAAAACAACATATAGAATATTTAGAACAATAATTCCTATTCTATACTATCACTAATTTGTCATTTCCTTCATCTATTAGCAGAATACTGAGGTAACAAAATGCATAAAATTATGCACTGAAGTATATGACATATATCACCACAGTATTGTTGTAACAAGAGGCTAATGAGTTCATGTACCTGTATCCGTGATTGGCTGTAGTACAAATGCTAACATTTGATTGGTCTGTAGGAATAGACAGACTGATATTTAGTGCCACAGTACTATGGCAGTAGCCATTGCCATTTAATTTTGTCATCACGTAGATGTTCATAAAAGCTAAAGTTGAGGGTCATTATATCAAAAATTTAAAAAAAAACTGAAGAAAAAATGACTTTTTCAGCAAAATTTCTCATTTACTGATCATAAACCCAGTGTGTCCATCCACTGTCATTGATCCAACTCCATAGGTTTTACTGGTGAATCAATGTTGTAGAAGATGATGGTGTTTCCACATTCACTACGGAGCATCTGAATGTCCAAATGGGTCATATCTGATTTATATGAAAAGATGACAAACCGTATTTTACACCAATTATTTCCATGTATTGATAGGATTAGTGGATTGACAGGGATTAAACGCTTTAGATCAGTACTGTAGATGGTTTTGTGTCGATGGTGGATGTTTGGGCCTTTCTGGGTTGAAAAACCTTTTTCAACTTTTTAAAATGAAATTGAATCTGCTCTGCATGCAGGTTCATGCATGAGCCACTGGAGGTTGGAGAATTGTTTTTATCTGGCAAGTTGGGATTCTACTGTTGCTATTCACCTCAGGTCCTTGTCCATACAAGCTGCACAGAACTAACCCTTTCATCTATGATTCCTGTTCATTAACCATTCCCACCTGGCTGTTATTCTCTCCCTTTTTCTAAGAAAATAAGTCTAACTTCTGTTGCTCTAGTGTTTCATGTTGGTGCTAATGAGGTGGGGGATGTTTGTCTGATAGAAGGATATGGGGTGGAATCATAAAAACGGGTACATGCGGTCCACTCGTGTGCTCTCTGGTGGAAATAGTCGAGAGGTCATTGCACACTTGTGTATTTTCATGCCCAATCAAGCTCAGCGGCGGGCTTTACCTCCATGTGTGATTGACTGGGAGGGGAGATGAGGTAGGGGAGGAAGAGGAGAGGAAATGAGAGGAGAAGAGATCGTTTTGGCTGTGATCAGGCGTTACCTGGCTGTGACAGCACTCGTCTCTCTCAACAGCTGAGGCTTGTCACAGCTGCTGATGTCCCACTGTGTTCAACCACACGTGAATTTACACACACACTCTTTCTCTCTCTCACAAACACATACACACACACAGACTCGCTCGTACTCACACTCATGCATACTCAAACACACAGACTTTTTAACATGTGCACACACAAAGCATGCACACAGATGCCCTCTCTATGCTGCTCTCTGTTCTGTTCACTCACTGTGACCACAGTGTTGCAGGCAGTACACGAACACTACCAGCAGCAGGATCCATGCACTGGGATTCCAAGATAAACTCCCTGAAGCCTTGCATATAACCTCATTAATAATGGAACACACGTTACCTAAAAGTTTTGAAATCTCAAAATCAAGAAAAGAGCTTAATTTTGTTTTTTCCTGTTTTTTTTGTAATTCCAGAACTGAGTCAGTTGCAGAGAAGATGCTCACAAATTGGTTTGCCTTCCTTCTTCACAAATTCCTCAAGGTTAGTTCAACAAGCTGAATATGCATTATCGAGTATGCGTTTATCTGTGCGATTACAAACCTACATATGAAGTATTGTTGCAGATTATTGGTAATTTTGTTTATCTTATCCTATGATATCCTGTTTTGGGTAAATATGTTGGTCTGCGTTCACAGGAGTGTGCTGGGGAGCCTCTGTTCATGCTATACTGCGCCATCAAGCAGCAGATGGAGAAAGGCCCTATTGATGCCATCACTGGAGAGGCCCGCTACTCCCTGAGTGAAGACAAACTCATCCGCCAGCAGATTGAGTACAAAACCCTGGTACGTTGCACTCCACAGGGCACATAAGGAGGTTGTGCAGTGGCCCACAGATGTAGACAAATGTTCAGGTACACCAGAGGCACATAGCTCTTGAATCAAAGATGTTCTTGTTTTTACGTAGCTAAAATTCTACCACGATAAGAGACTCAAACTCACTTTTGGCCATTATTTTTATAAGGACTCAGTGAGCACACACAGTTGGCACAATTTGTCATTGATTTTACACTATAAATCATTTTTTTCAAGATGTTATAGTTGTGTGTGACCTTAGGCTTCCTTTTTTCCTCTGTGGAAGGAAATTAACTAATCATCCCGTAGACTCCTGTGTTGGTCCAACATTAGGGAAGGTAGCTGTGGAGATTGAAACATACCAAAGAGTCCCATTTACACACACACACACATTCATATACTAAAAAACACACTCACACAGACAGCATGTGACATGACAACGCTCTGATTGCGCTGACTGGGAATTTGGCTCATTACGTGCTAATACCCCAGCAGAGCTGGAAATTGGTGTCCTGCCGAAGGTGTGAAATTAGATTTTGGGATGCCAGAGAGAGCGGAAATGGTTTCTCAAAGCTCCTGCCATGCTCCAAGGAGACTCTAATGAGGGCAAAGCCTTAAGCTGGACTAAAGTTTATGCAGTAACAGGACGCCGTTAGCTGTTTTCTCTGCTTTCTCCTTTTTTGTTGTAATTTTTGCATTTCATATTCTCCTTCTGTTTTTCTCTGGCTTAACTTTCACAGATCTTGAACTGCGTGAACCCAGATAATGAAAACAGTCCAGAGATCCCAGTAAAGGTCCTGAACTGTGACACCATCACACAGGTGAAGGAGAAAATACTGGATGCGGTTTACAAGAACATGCCCTATTCTCAGCGGCCACGGGCTGTCGACATGGACCTCGGTATGGCAACACTCACCCACCCACACACACACACACACATGAACATACAGTAAGAACAGGCAATCCAGACTCTCACAGATGCAGTTGGCAGGTGTAAAGTCCTTCACACCCACAGATTAATGCATCAGTGAGAGAAAACCTAGCCATGTGTACAGATTATCAGTGCATTAGTGTGATAAAAGCTGTGTTCCAACAGCCCGGCCAGCCTCAGTGTGCTGCTGCCAGGCCTTCTATCAAACTGACTGACAGTGTGTGGCGCATCACTCCGTCTGGCTGCTTTTTCTGCCGGTAGTGCCAATAAGACACAGTAGATTGAGATAGAGAAGTGCACATGTGGTTGTGTGCGTGCTTTTGTGTCTGTGACGTACATGTCTGGCTGACCCAGGTAAGAGCTGACAGACGTGCTCACCAGCCTCATGCAGGGCTTGACTCCCACACAGTCTGCCACTTCCATTCTCGCCTGTCCGTACCTTGCCTCCTATTGCCCCGTCTCTTTCATTTTCTCTCACTTCACATTGGCAGAGAGAACAACCCCCCCGTTTGCTGCAAATCAGTGCATCATCTATCACTCCACAATATGGCTCCATGTCCATCCTCTGTCTTCCCTTATATTCTCTTATGTCAGTTTCTTACCCTTTCACTGATACCTTGGAAATAATTGAGTCTGTGCATGTCTGTGCATGTATATGTACACTTTTGTGTTACTATTTTCTGAGGAGCACTGTGTATTTTCGACAGTATTGTGAGGATGTTCTGCCAGGCAGAGATATCATGTGGTCACCTGGCAGAGGCACAAAGTAATAAAACCCAGTCAACAGTGGAGAAAATCAATGATCACTCCCAGCACGAGAGCCACAATGGCTGTCCACGTCCCTGTCAACTCCCTTATTATCATTTCATTACCCCACAATGAGCCGTCAGCCACTACCCTCCACCGGCACTGCTTACAGCCTCCACCTGTTTCCCCCTTACTTACTTTTTGTCTTTTGAAAGGATGTGATTTTCTCATAGTTCACTTTTTATCCTGTCTGCTCCACACTCCTCTTTTTTCTGACCCTGACGGGTCGACTGCTGCGTATGCTAATGGCACGCAATTTTCACCGCACAAGTACCAATTAAAGTGCACAGCCTGTCCGCGTATGCATCTTGAAATTGTTCGTGTGTAATGTTTAATTAAGATGCGTGTCAATCCAAGTCAGTGAGACGAGTACACATGCCGAGAGCTTTGCAAGAATGCAGACTGCCGATGTCTACTTATGTGGGTAATGTGTGT
The DNA here is from genome assembly GCA_030068375.1 of Ostorhinchus rueppellii. Taxonomy (NCBI): domain Eukaryota; kingdom Metazoa; phylum Chordata; class Actinopteri; order Kurtiformes; family Apogonidae; genus Ostorhinchus; species Ostorhinchus rueppellii. Next base: position 9,876,061 of record JAQQZY010000027.1, on the reverse strand, counting down.
GGAGAGCTTCCTTTTAGAGTCACATAAGATGGCATTTCAACATCTGAAAGGCAAATCATGTTTGAAAAAAATGTGCAGAAAAAGAGTGTCTTAAGAAAAGCACGGTTATTTTTGCATACTCACAATTGGCTGCAAGGTAACTGGCATGACATGAAGCGCACATTAAAGTACTGGCATTTCGCTTTAGACTCAAAGGATGTACTTCTCGATCACCTGAGATCTTTCACATGTACAATTAACACGTGCAGCCTAACGTCTCCATTGAAGACAAATTGCATTTCTTTTTGATCACTGTGGTATATATTTTGTGAATAACATAGTGTGTGTTTTCATTCTTCAGAGTGGCGCCAAGGACGAATGGCTCGAGTTGTGTTGCAGGATGAAGACATCACTACCAAGATTGAGAATGATTGGAAAAGACTAAACACGCTCATGCACTACCAGGTAAATAACATGAAGCTTTTAATTTAATCTTTTTCTCAACAAACTCTCAAATAACACACCTTTTACGGAAAGGTCTTTCAAATAAAAAGAGCACATTTTAGTTCCATTTGTGCTATAGGTGTCACTATGGAAATCCTACCACACACCTTGCCAAACTTTGATATTTCCTGCTCTTGACTTTTATGCAGCCAATTTTTCGGTCCCTCATTTGCATGCCCAAGCTTGTTGTAATCCAAGTGACTCGCAGAATGGAGGACAATTACTGTACAGGTGGCAGGAGAGATGAACTCTCAGCATCTCAGCCGACATTTCCTCCCTCCTCCCTGGAGAGATAAAGCTGCTCCAGTCAAGAGGACAGCGTTTTTTCCTCACTCTCTCTGTCATTCTCTCTCTCTCTCTCAGCCCTGTTGACTTCTAAGCTGGCAACAATTAGTCCCGCTGTGTCTGCCTACCTCTGTCTTGTCACGTGCAAATTCTCTATTCACACCCCACAATTTAAGGGCCTGTGGGCTCACTTGCCCCTTGTTATTAAAAGGCAGACAGGAAGAGGAATAAAGAGTGTGGAAATGAACCAAAAGGAGTTTTGAATTTTTCAACAGAACTCATGGCAGTTCAAGTTGTAAATGAAAAATGAGCCCTAGAGAAAGGGTGAGGAAGCCCGACCGAATTATGAAGTAAAAGGAATACAGAAAGACAAAGCAGAGTGAGCAGACAGCTATCTCTGCAGGTCATGAATCTTTTGCAGTGCATGTGCATATGCCAGAGGAGACCATCTGCTTTAAGGTTGCGTCAGGCTCAAGTCTGGACCACCTGGTCAAGAAGCAGGGCAGCAGCTGAGCCGCAGCTGAGGTTGGCTGTAGAGATGGGAGACTGCAGGACCAGGAAATTCAGCTCAGTCTGGAAACAGAAAATGGGGCAAGGTGTGGCAAGGATCCAGTTTATCTGAACTCATACCCCAGCTGGGCAAGCAGAATAATTTCACAGACTTAGGAATCATTATATGAAGGAACATGTCAGAGTGTCCTTCACATAGAAGTTTCTTTCCCCTTTGTCCTGTGTCAGTATCGCCTCTACCCCATTCCCTGTTTGTCACTATTTTTGTGAAAGTCATTTACATTTTCCCTTCCACATTTTCAGACAGTGTTTTTATTTTTTTTAACTTTTTTTTTCTCTCCACTGCCTTTCTTCCTCTCTCACTCAGAAGCACCTCTTCTGGTCTCTGCAGTGTTTTAATCCTTGATGAAGCACTGCAGTGTGTTTGCTCCCTCACCATAATAGGCTCTTGTGTTGTTTTTTGCAATTCTTTGCGTCACAGTCTGTCTGCCATCGTTAGCCAAGGGAGACGCTACGGGCCACACAGATACATGCGTGTGGCCGCTTCACTTATTTGCTCGCTCAATAGTAGATCTAAGGACTACTATTGATCAGGGATCTGAGAGTCCCTGTGCTGAACATACAGCCTGACACTGTGCAACTTCAGAGGAGATGCCAGCGAGCTGCAGGGCAACATGGGGAAGTTTAAGGACGGAAACTGGAGGCAGAGAGAGAAGGAGCATGAAGAAAAAGGACATTAGGTGAAAAGATAAATGAGAGTGGGATGGAACAACATAGTCACTTGTGCATCATTACTGTTTTGATGAGCTGGCAATGGTCTCTGTTTGTGAGTTTGTGTGCATATGCGTCACACATAGTGCCACTGCACTGGCAGCTGCAGTAGTACATCTGGCTGCCTATCACAACAAAAGAACACAGCTCATTAGGCCCCAGAGTGAAAGAAAAGCTTCAAGAAAAAAACAGTAAAAAGAAAATGGTGAAGAAGGTCTGATATATGTGGAATGAAACTGAGCGTCACCCTGAATCTTTGCTAATTCTCCCATAGCAGAGACACAGGGAGCAGACAGAGGCATTAAAATTTATAGGGCTCAGCATCCCAAGAAAACCCACTGGCTATTTACCCTGCCACATGGGAAATAATGGTTTACATAACCTGGATATGGAAATGCACACCTTCCTAGCTCCTTGCCACATTACAATTAAAAATATAAATGCATAAGTTTAGATTTTTTATTCAGCACTGTGACAATAACAGACAGGGGACTAAACCCTCATCCTCCAACCGACTCTTTTTCACAGTTTTTTACAGCCTTCTTGAATAGATAAAGTAATATAATAAAACTGTAGCACACTCGATTATGCACACAGTATATATACATATAGTCTGGGTATGATGGGGGTTCTCGTCCTCTAGTCTATATATGCATGTCTCTGCTGAATTATTATTATTATCCGTACTGGGGATACCCCTCCTATAGTGATTAACGCTGCTTCACCATTAGATCCAAAAATATCTCCAATAAACTTTAGGGAAAGTAAAATGCGGCCAATGTGAAAATAACTATAAAATCAGAAATGTTATAAACTTGTCACTGCATCTGTGACCCTGGTTGCATTGGCATTTTCATAACATCACATCATCACAAAAACTAGTCAAGTGAAAGAAAAATGAAAAGGACTTAAGGCAGCTTTACACAACCCTCCTAAAAATCCCATGTAATCCTAAAATAGTATAAGAGTAAAAACTTTAGCCCTGCCATAAATTAGCAACATATCCAGGGTCTTCACCCATCGTTACTGGGAGAGGCTCTAACACCTCTGCAACGCTCTGGAGGATTAAGTGGTTTGGAAAATGAATGAATAATAACTTTATTTATTCAGTACATTTAAGAGAAACCTTTTCTAAAATACTTGGACAGATAAGATAAAAAACTACAGGGTCAGAAAGGCTACAAGGGTGCAACAGGTAAACAAAAGCAGAACAGAGTATATATTATGGAATATGGCTGCATCCACTGGTGTACCTGTACAAGGAAAGGATGAAGTACTAAAGCACAAATACTGTGATACTGGTCACATGTCCAAGGTATAGATAGATAGATAGATAGATAGATAGATAGATAGATAGATAGATAGATAGATAGATAGATAGATAGATAGA
>JAQQZY010000027.1:9851025-9872474 GCA_030068375.1 Ostorhinchus rueppellii | reverse complement strand
ATAGATAGATAGATAGATAGATAGATAGATAGATAGATAGATAGATAGATAGATAGATAGATAGATACTTTATTAATTAATATTTTACTACTTGTAAAATAAAAATAGGAATACTTTTCTAATTTTTCTGTAAATGTAGCTGTACCAAACAGCTTTAATAGACACATTAACAGGCTTCAGTCTGTGTCTAATGCAGTTTGTGATTTGTTTTCATGGATATTGCAACAACTATCCTGATCTCTGGGTTTTTCTACTACACATACATATGCTAAAAAAAATTAAATAAAATAAAATACATCTGGTTTAAGAAATGTTATGAGCCTTAAGTAGTTGATTTATGTTTGGATTTATTTTACTGACTAATCTTCCTTTTTGTCAACACAAAGCTAGTAATCACACTTCTCTGCCTGCCTTGTTTTCTCTGAACTCTCCTTTATCTGCACTGTCTTGGGACTTTATAGCATTAACCTTCCTGCTGCTAAAGAGGATCTGGGCAGTAAGCAGAGACCCCAGAGATCTGAGCAGCTGCATAATTCACATATTTCACAGACGCATGACACTTACAAAAGACTGAACTATTAGCACTTCTAATATTTAGGACATTGCCCTGAACTAAGGATGGTGATTCATCACGACATGATATATAATTGTGTTGATGATGTCTGACAGTGTTGATTTATTACAGGTGGACTGTTGCTGCACACAGTAATATTTGTTTGCCAAATGTATGTGTGTGGACACATGGGAAGAGTGTGTTGTGTCTGGAATATTATTCCTAATGTGCAGATAAGTGACAGTAAAGGTCAGACTGCTCTCTCTCTCTGTATGTGTCTCTGGCTGAGACTGCGTCAAAAAGAAAAGTTAAGTTAGGTTTGGAAACTTCCATTCCCTGTTGCCTGTTGACCTCTGTCTGTCCTCTTCTCTGCGGTGAAGGAACAAGGAGAGCAGACATTTATGACCAAGAGAGCCTGCCAGCTAGATCCTGTTACCCACCTCACAGATATCACTAGGGGCATTTTAGGCTATTTTCAACAACTCCAGACACAACGGATAGTACTACAATTCAGTATGTCCCCATTACACTGTACACCTAAACAGAATACCTAATAGACCTATTTAGGTACTAATTCTATTGCATAATAACAGAGTTTCTCTCCTCTGAACTACATATTTCCAATAAAACCGTAAAGAGTAAAACCATAAAATTGACTGTTACTTTAAAAGCAGTGCTGCATGATATTGGAAAAAACTGACATTGCAATTTTTTTTTTTTTTACTATTGTGATTTGAAAAATACTCTGGAGGATATAAGAGCTGTGAGGCGGTGATGAAAATGGTCAAAATAATTGTGTTACTGTATCGTTGTAACAGAACAGAACATGTGGTTCAATATCATCCATCTTGTAGCTGGAATAATTCCACATAGAATAGAATAGAATAGAATAGCCACTTTATTGTCACACAGAAACATCCACAACAGTGCACATTTATGAGTGAAATTCCGATGCAGAAGCTCATCATCAGACTAATAAAAAACAATAAGCATAATTACATGGGATAAAAACAACCTAAATACCTAAAAAAAAAAAAAAAAAAAATGGATAAAAATACCTGTTGTTGCTAATCTTTTTACCACCAAGTCTTTGTTTTTGGTGATTTTCTCTTGTTCATTGCTCATTTTTTTAATGTTACCAGCGATTCACTCCATGTGCAGGGGCGTGGTCTGCGTCAGCAAACTGCTTGAGAATGAATGTGATTGGTGGATGGTTGTGCGCGGTGTGTGTCAGGTACCCAGGTAGAAATTAGATGAAAAGATGTTGAGTTCATTTGCCTCCTAATATTACAGGACCTCTGATGTGACTGTTGCGCACACCTACATTGTGATGTTGACGTGACCTGTGAACACTGCAGACCGCTGATTGGTCAGACAGTTTTCTCTGTGATCCACCGTTTTACAAAACACAGATGCAGAAGTAGACAGTAAATACACCGGTACATTAATCCACTAACCTGGCAAGCCCGACTATGATATGAATACATAGTCTGGACACAATCCATAGACTGAGCTTAAGCGTACGAGTGGGATCAACGGCTGTCTTTCAAACTGCTCTGCACGTGATAGGCCAGCGCTATGACCAATCAAAGCAACGAACAATGTGACGTATACAGAACGACGAAAACAAGTGAACAGGGGAGTAGCCGAAATGTAGTGGACATCCAATGGTCACTAAACGCCCCACTATATCCCATAATGCATTGCGGCAGAGCATTATTGGCACGTTTGAATTGTGCGACAGTAATGACATAATTAACTGTGTGGCGAAGTAGTGTCCGAAACCGTTTTCCATTTTGATTGATGAGTTCACTATAGAGTCCACTACATAGTGTTCCCTATGTAGTGAATAGGGAGGAGTGAATGAGTGAGTGACATAGCCATTCAATTTACCTATGATCCGATTAGTCAACTAATTGAAAAAATAATCATTGATTAGTCAACCATCAAAATAAAATTGTTTGTGGCAGCCCTAATGCTGATGCTCAAATGATAATATTGTGCAGCTCTATTTAAAAGACACATTTCTTTTGCTGAACAGACCAACAGAATGTCTGTAAATTCCAGTTCCATTTTAATTCTGACAACATCTACAGCATTACAATTCCTCATGCGGCAGTCATTACTCATAAGTGTTGATATAACTGACAACAGCAAAACACGTGTTCTGTGTTGAAGTGATAGCTGAATTGGAATTTCTTAATAGCAAATATAGAAAAAAAAACAACATGAAGGGATTCTGCTGAAAGTTCACAAAGATGAACCTTTTTCACTTCAGTAGAAACAGATCATCTTAGCGTTCCTTCACACTCCACTGAGACAGACCCCCTCGTTTTATATTATCAAGTGTGTGACATCACCGTCGTACAGAAGAGCTTGGGTGTTTGCTGCTCTCGGCTATAGCTTACGTCTGTGTACAGCAGGGATGTCGCGTATTAGTTTTATTTTTGAAAGCTGTGCGGATACCACTGTACTACTTGATGAATAAAATAGTGTTGTTATTGAAAAAAATTAATTCAGAAAGCAGTGACATTGGCAACAGAACACTGACAGATGTAGCTGAAATAGGAATTCTGTGACTCATGGTCATGTTGCCATCCAATATTCACCATAAGTCAGCCCGGACAAAGTCGTTTTTATGCAGTATATATTAAAAACTGCAGCATGTGAGGTTTGCATGTTCTCCCCATCTCTGTGAACGTTCTCTCTGGGTACTCTGCTCCCTCACACTGTCTTGACTTGCACTAAGATAGGTCAATCCAAACCGCCTGTAGGTGTGAATGTGAGAGTGAATGGTTGTTGGTCTGTACATGTCAGTACTGTGGATGAACTGGCGTGTATCCCACCATCGCCCGCTGGTTGCTAGGACAGACTCCAGCACCTCTGTGACTCTCTGGAGGATGATGTGGAAAAGGAATGAATGACATGTCAAATTAGTTGCAATCATTAATTTTGATTTAACTTTAACTTTTTGCTACTTTGAAGGTAAAAAGAAAGGAGTAAAAACAGGTTTTCTGCTAAAAAGGACAGAATGCTCACTGAGCTCACACCGATTCTTCAATTTAAGTTTATTTATTTATTGTATGTGACCTTTATTTAATCAGGAAAAACCTCAATGAGATTATCAAGAGTGTCCTGGTCAGACAGCAGCAGAAGTTACACAGAACAGAAATCACAGCCATACATTAGATCTGACATACATCATACCATCACACTAAAAATATACATAAAACACAATATCAGTCAGTTCTAAAACCCTACACTGAACTAAGAACATACATACATATAGGGCTGCAGCTGTCGATTCTATTTAAAGTTGAGTATTCTTTCAAATATTTCAGCGATTAATCAAGTAATCGGATGTCATCATCAAACTGTTATCGAGACACATTATTATAGACAACAAATGCCTACCTTCTAACCAGCGCTGCTGTTTTTTTCAGTTACCAATCATGTTAAATCAGTTAATTATAGGCTATTGAGTGGAAGATGGGCATTTGCCTTGTGCTGGTTTTTGATGTGTACTTGGAATCATCGCACGAGATTCTCTTTTTTTTTTTTTTTTTTTTTTAAGTTTGAAGTGGTCCCAATCTTTTGTCTTCGATCCCCGGGGCAAAACGCATGTGACAGTTATTATTTTTATTTAAACATAGTAAAATCTCAAGGCAAAAAACATTATTTGAGTGTTTTTTGAGCTCTGTTTGTCATATTTTTGCTTTTTGTGTTTATGTGTTGTTGCCATGTCTTTTTAATCTGTAACGCACTTTGTGAGATTTTCTCTGGGATAAGTACTATATCCTCCTGACTACCGGGAAAAAAAATTGTTACATTACATTTTTTTAAACAAATTCCCCACTCTTTGTAAGATAAGCCCCGCCCCTTTACATTTGGCATCATTGAAAAGCTCTAGATGTCCTCTGTAGAGAGCAAAAGGAGTTAATGCAAGGGGGGCAGACAGGTTTACAAATGGCCTCCACAGGTGACAAATTTGCACTACTGGTAGCACTGGTCTACAAGTGAAATGCTTCCAGAATAAAAGTAGTGACATTTTTCCACGTGTGAGTCACCAATATAGAAAAATCAAGCAGAAAAAGGTTGGTTGGCTAAAGTTTACGGATATAGTCTTGGGTCAAAATGTGAAATTTGAGAATAAATGAGAGAATGGGTTTTACTCCAAAGGAATATTTGTCTCAGAGCAACCAGATCTACTTGAAAACACTGTCTGCACATTAGAATATATTCACTTTACAGGTTCTATCTAGTGGAAGATTTAGAAATCGATAGTATAAATGCACATAAACCAGTATATATGTGTAATAACACTTTATCATATACCCTGAAAACATCAGCACTTTTGTCATTTGTTTCCCAATTTAATTTATTAAAATACTTAACATTTAGCACATTGAAGCAGATAATTTCTAAAAACAAAATTGTAGACCAGTGTATTCAGCAGGATATAAATACATTTTACTTACTTGAATTACTTGAGTACTATTGCAGCTCTACATTCCGTCATTATCTGAACCCGTTTTATCCTCACTAGGGTCACATGGGTCTCTGGAGCCTATCCCAGCTACTTATGAGTGAAGGCGGGGTACACCCTGGACATGTCACCAGTTCATCACAGGGCTGAACATAGAGAAACAAACAATCCCTCTCCCTTTCACACTTATGGGCAAATTAGATGAACTGATTAACCTATCAGTGCATGTGTTTGGATGGTAGGAGGAGAACCCACACAAATATATGGAGAGCATGCAAACTCCCCCACAGAAAGGTCCCACTCCCTTCGCTCTACATCTATATTAAATAAAATCCAATAAGAACTCGTATAAAAACTCCAGCAGATTTGAATTAAGTACCTGAGGTGCCACCTTGTCCTGCACCGACCCAGCTCACAGTCCACTGGAGGATAAACATCATGATCTGAAGGCATGAGCTTAGGGGAGACGTGACACCGAGGGGAAACAGCCTAGGACCGGGGGCTTCAGGTTGTGTGGTGAGGGTTGAGAAAAGAAAGATAGAGGCTGACCACACTCTGCTGTCTGGTCTGCTCTGCAATGTCTAATGGAAGGTCTTATCACAGGCAGGGCCCACAGCCCTTATCACACCTGCCCACTATCAGCCCCACACTGGATTATCCCTGAAGGGCGAATCTGCACGCCTTCAATCATTTACTCTATCACAAGGACCCATCTCTGCTGTAGCCTCTCTATCAGCTATAAAAAGCAGAGAAAGAGAGCGAGATGGAGGGAGGCGTAAAGGAAAGATGGGGACAGAGAAGCTATTTCATGCTCCCCAGAGAAAATGTATCACAGAAATAGCGGTGAAATCTTCACAGAAGTCTGGTTTGGTTGGTTTATTAGAGTTGGTCCGGGCATCGTTAGCCAAGAAGGAGCCCCGAGAATGAAAACACCAAAGAAATTACGTTCAGGAAAGGGAGGACAAATTGGAGAGTGAGAGAGAAAGGTCAGAGATGTCAGTTCGGGTTGAAGAGAAAGGGATGGGAGTTACCAAGACCTTTTGTATTTCATCGTACTGTTTCGAGATTTCACAGGATTCCTCATCTGCCTCCAGTACTTCTCTAACGTTGTCAGCCGGACCATATGACAACTCTAACTGCTGGCTGGCAGAGCGGGGAGTAGTTTGTGAAGAGAAGGAAAAAAAGAGTGAGGATGAGGGTGAAACAGGATGAGAGGAGGACGGGCTCCGAAGGGGGAGGCTGTAAATGCTCATCCCGACTCCCTCAAGCTTTCTCTCCTGCAAGAAATGGAAGAAAGCCTATCCCTGCAAAACCAAAATGAAAAGATGAAATTTCTCCCTTTCTGTAGATTATTTGAGGAATTCCTTTTGGACCCTGGCATTTGCCTTTTGTTTATTTCTCCACTGGAGGCTCGTCAGTTTTTCTGTGCTGAGTCTGAAGCAGAAATCCCTCCTCAGGGTGGGCTGTAAATGCCAGCCAACAAGCTGTTTGTTGCTTTGGCTTTCAGAAAAGAACCACAAGTTTTTGTTTGCATGATTTTGTATTTACTGTAAACTGGATATTTTGGTGTACTAACACAAAGAGCATCTTAGTGATAAATTAGTATCAAATTGCCATGACAAAGGAGGGCTCTGTTAAAGAACATCATATCCAAGACTTTCTGAAGCCGTTGTGTCTCATGTAGGGTGCATCCATTTTCTTCAGTGAATCTGAAGTGACTGGAGCGCATCATGCAGGGCCAAGAACTCTTTGTAAATATGAACCACTGAGGGGGAAAAGAGTGTACCTTTGTCTGTCTCTTGGCACACCATCTTTTACACTTCCTTGTCTTGTTGTCTTTCCCTTTGACTCTAACTCTGTGTTGTTGTAATTCTATTATTATACCTGTGTTCCCCTGTTTGCTTTAAGGATGTGAAATGTACATAAGATGCAGTCTTTTAGTATTCATGTCTGTCTCTTTCATCGTGACAGCATCCTTTCCCTTTCCTTCCTCGTGCTCCTTTACCATCTTATCCCAGTTCTGAAGCTTATATCGCACCTATAATATTTATGAAGGGGGTGACAATGACAGTCATGTTGTCTATACAGCCATCATGCAGCAATAATGCTCTGCTCTGCTGAAAAAAAGAAAGCACAGGGCTGCAGTTGAGAACAGCACAGATATGACAGAGAGGGATGGGTTTTTGTCTTTCTTCTGGGATTATTAACTGAGCCTTACATTCCCTCAGGTATATTTGTTGGTGCTTTTATCCATTAATAACTGATAGATTTAGAGAATAATGAATTCTGTAGCAGAAGACATTTTAGTTTTTTTAAGAATCAATATTTTTAGGGGGGGAAAACAACAACAATGTACACCAATGTGAAATGACTGCAGGCAAATATGAAAATCACAAGAATACAATGAACAGAAGCAGCTTAACTGTAACAGCTCATGTTGTGTGTGTGTCTCTCCACCCAGGTATCGGACCGCTGTGTGGTAGCTTTGGTTCCCAAACAGACCTCATCATACAATATCCCTTCTTCAGCCAGCATATCACGCACTTCCATCAGTAGATATGGTGAGTCGCTGAACCTTTCCTGCCCTTGTTGTGGATTTTATATTGTATTTTCAGACTCGTTCCACAGTCTTTTTGTACCTCCAGATGTGTCTGGAGTTTGCAGTTCCAGTCCAGGTCAAAACTGTGTTTAACAGTTGATGAAATGAAATTGCAAAGAGGGGAGAAAAAAAAAAAAAGCAATAGGAGATTCAGAGGAATTCATTAAACGCACTATTATTATTATAATGAAGTTGACATTTGCAGGACACAATGGGCTCTTAGTTGCACTTTAGCCCCTCAATGCATACATACATGCACTGCAATTACAAATGCAAACACACACTTACTTCTGCATTTTAGTTTGTGTTCCTGAATGCCAAATTTGGATCTCATGCCAGAAACACACAGCAGCACGAGCATCTTGTGATTGCTAATTATTCTGTGTGAATGATACTTCACATAAACAGAAGAAGATAAGTGAGCATCGCCAATTATCAGGACTGGGAATAGAGAGTGAACACTGCCTTTAAAGAAAGAAGAAGAGGAGCTAACAGCATCCTCTTCCTACCAAGCAATTAGACCTCTTATTTACAAATGCTGAAAACAGCAGAATGTTTCTCAAATAATTCATCTATTCTCAGTGTGTGCAGTGTTAATTAATGAAATGACATTGCACTATAACTGGAGGAAAATATCTTCGGTGACCTTTCTAAAATCGCAGAGCACTTTCTTTCTCAAATGAAGCAAGTGAAAGATTGTGCAGAGTGTCGGGGAGATAATAAATGACCAGAGCTACTTAAAAAAGTAAAAGTACCAAAGGAATAACCCTAATGTGCAGAAGTCTGATGTATGTGATTCTCACCATTTAATAACTAGGTAGTTGCTCTTTGCCAGACTTTGTGTCCTGAAATGACAATGAGCTGCTGCACTCCTGTACTCTCCCTTTTGCATGTTTTGTTTCTGTGAGTGTTCAGGCACTAGAGTGGGATGTGCATGGCATAGAAAGCAGCCGCTCTGCTGGCATGAGCCCGTCCCTCATCAATCATAGGTTGGCACAGCAGGCGCAGCTGCACCTCGACACCTGCTGATGGATTCAGACCAATTTAACGTTCAACACTTAGCATCTTGACTCAATTTACACCAGCGACACCCCCCTCGAACTTTAAAATCAGCCCCAACACACTCCTCCACTGCTTGACTGTGTCCAAAGATGGAATGGGAAGGGTAATATCCGAAGAGAGAGGAAGTGGTGTTTGTCGTTGCTTAGTAGTAGAGTGTTGAGAAGGCTCGAGCTGCAGGAAGCATGGAGGCGATGGGCAGATAACAGAGCAATAAAAAACCGGTGACTGGATTAAGATGGGATTTGGGACCCCAATCCACCCTGCTCAGAGGCATATATAGTCATCCCCCTGTCCTTTGGCTGGAGTCCCCCGTGGCCACTTCAGAGGTGTAGGTCGGTCTTATTTGAAAGGTGTAAGTGACCATATTGCCAGAAAAAAGCTTTGTTGTTTAGTTTGGCCTTTGAAGCCAGCTGAGAGAGATCCTTGTTGAGATCCTCAGATCCTTTATCTCGAGAGAGCCTTCTGCCAAGAGTAGCCTAATTAAAGAAACTGAAACCAGCATCAATCCGACCCAGCGAATGAGTGCAAGGAGGCAGGATCATAAGAGCAAAGACGAGTAGGATGTATGGATGACAGAGGGTGATTTCAGTGCTTAACAAATTAGTGATCTTTTGATGCATTGATTAGAGTTGCAGGGATGTTTTCAGCATGAGTTTGGCACTATGAAGCAGAGCAGAGCCAATTATGTGTTCTTTCAACAGGAGCCAGGCATAACTACATTTCACTCACTAGGCAGGGGTTATGTAAGGAGTTAAAAAAAGAATGAATAAAAACAGCATGTTTTGAATAATTAATAAAAAAGATAAATAGTAGCTTTTGATAAAGAAAGTCTTCCCTGATCTTTATTCATAATACGACAAACACTTGTGTCACCCATCTTGTGTCCTCTAGGTTTTGGACTGCATGTTGATGCAGTGCTACACACCACAACATCCCCTCCCATTCTTACCTCTGCTGTTCTGTGAAATAAGCCACTATTGTAATTTCCTGTACAGCATGGCTTAGAGCAGCAGGAACACAGGATTTAGTTTGTAATGAGAAACAAAGGCAAGATGGAAATGAGTGTGTAAGAGTGTGTATATGCTATATATACTGGTGTGGGTAAAAGTGCATGTGTATGCTTAAATTAAATGATGCTTCACCCAAGGGAATCTTTTGTAAGTGTAGTTGTTTAGGCTTCCTGGTAATTTGTATGTATCTGTGTTCATTCCTGAACAGACTCTTCATTCCGCTACACGGGCAGTCCAGACAGCCTGCGTTCACGAGCTCCTATGATCACACCAGATTTAGAAAGCGGTGTGAAAGTGTGGCATCTGGTGAAGAACCATGAACATGGAGACCAGAAGGAAGGAGACCGTGGAAGCAAGATGGTGTCTGAGATTTATCTGACCAGACTGCTGGCAACCAAGGTACACTGACATTTTGACACATATTTCAGTGTGTCAGAACATATGTTCAAAGTTCCTACACAAGTATGGAGAAGTATGGGATTCGATTTTATACATTTCCAGGTCTGTAAAAGTATGGGAAATGGAAACAAATGTATGGAAAAATAGTCATGTTTCCAACACTGTTCTGTTTTCTAAACATAAAATTATGAATATCTAAAAAACAGAAATGGATCGATCTGTTTTTTAAGCTCTTGCTAGCACTGCTAAAATGTTTGTGTGAGAGCACATACAGAAAACATTTAGGCAGATTATTGAGTTGAAAGCCCAGCCTTCTGCTCTGTTCCTTCTCCAACCCATTTAAGGCCCGCCCAGGTGTCGTCAGGTTTCTCTGCTGCTTTGACAGATGTGTGACGTCCACACACTGTTATGACTGAGATATTCAACATACCTTGTATGATCGTTGGCACAACTCATAATGGGTTGGTGTGAATTCTCTGACGACTGGTTCATGAATCCCAAAAACTGATTGGCTGGTTGGAATTTTTTTTTTACCAAGGCATCTGGAAATTAGGGTGTCAAAAAAGTCTGGAATTTTGAAATATCAAATGCGTAGGAGCCCTGTATGTTTCTACATGAATAATAGCTCAGTTGTTCTACATGTTTTTACTCTACATGTTTTCTCTTATTGCCCAAATTATTAATTCCAATATGTTGTCCTCTTTTCCACAGGGTACACTTCAAAAATTTGTTGACGATCTATTCGAGACATTGTTCAGCACAGTTCACAGAGGCAGCACCCTTCCCCTGGCCATAAAATACATGTTTGACTTTCTGGATGAGCAGGCAGACAAACATGGCATTCATGACACAGATGTGCGTCACACATGGAAAAGCAACTGGTAAGTTCCTAAAATACCCACAAAATAATATGTCGTGTTATTTTACCCACCATAGCTGTTGTAATCTCCTTTAACCATTCTACTCATTAGCTATTAGCCAACTCTTTAACAGACTTCAATGATAAAATGAGCTTTGTACTTACTCTCTTTGTCTCCATCTTCCAGCCTTCCATTGCGTTTCTGGGTGAACGTAATTAAGAACCCACAGTTTGTGTTTGACATCCATAAGAGCAGCATCACAGATGCCTGTCTGTCTGTAGTAGCTCAGACCTTTATGGATTCTTGCTCTACTTCGGAGCACCGCCTGGGCAAGGACTCCCCGTCCAATAAGCTGCTCTACGCTAAAGATATTCCCAATTACAAGAGCTGGGTAGAGAGGTAAGACTCAATACTTGATGGTATTATACACCAGAAAGATCCCCTCTGCTTTTTCCTTTCAATAGAAGCTGAGATCTTTGAGAAAATTAGTTAATAATTCCATTTCTTCTTTCCTGTTCTTCTAAATTTAATTCTCTTACATCCCTTCATGGGTACTGGTTAGTCAGGATATATTTTTAGTAAAAATGATACTACAGTTCTGAAGTTGACTTCAATAAGAATCTATGCCTTTTTGAGTGTGTGCCACTGATGCCAAGTGTTGCCCACTGTCTGCATCCCCAGGTACTACGCTGACATCAACCGGCTGCCAGCCATTAGTGACCAGGACATGAACGCCTATTTGGCAGAACAGGCCAGACTGCACTCCACAGAGTTTAACATGCTCAGCGCACTCAATGAGATATACTCTTACGTCAGCAAGTACAGTGAGGAGGTAAGTAATGTATGCGTGAACACAAATGGGCACACACTCTGCACCCAGCGCTGTTTTTGTGCTATTAATCAAACCCAGTTTGCCTGACATGTGAAGAACATATTGTCAGCAATGAGTTATTTCCCTTTTTTATGTTGATCAGTTTGCAAGAAAATCAAAAACAAACATGAATATGGCTGCATGTTAGAGAGTTTCAACAATGTGTGTGGAATGGTTTACCCACAGAAAAGCAGCTGATATAAAAGATGTATTTAAAACAGATGCAGTGGGGATTGGGAATCATCCAATCACTGCACCAAATAGAGCACAGCACATAAATATTACACTGTAAAAAGTAAAACATTGAATCAACTTAAATTTTTTTCTTACATAAAAAAAATAGTTGAGTGAACCAAATTAAATAACATTAAATTATATTAAATGTAATTTAATTTGGTTCACTCAACTAATTTGTTTTATGCGAGACCTATTGAAGAAAAAATGTAAGTTGATTCAATGTTTTACTTTTTGGAGTGTATGAATGATAACTGTGAATAAAACATCTAGTTAGAATTCAACACATAATTTCACATAATCTGACATATCGCCAAAGAAAACAAATGAATTGCACCGCTGCGCTAATAATCTTGTTGAGTCAATAGCATCTCCAGCCCAAACCTGGTCTGTTCTGAGCTACACCTGCGGCTCCACCAGGCTCTGCTGTCTATGTTTGCCCTCTTTCACCCCATCTTTTTCTTTGCAATGCCACCTGCCATATAATTTCTCTTATTAGTTCGGTGATCTCAGACTAAATCCCTCCACAGAGCCACAGTGTAAGCTCCGTCACTTGCAGATTTTACCTGGAGGGCAGTCCCAGACACTGATTGCATAATGAGCTGCTGCCTTAGTAAATCAGCCGCTAATTACGCGCAGATTGCAAGCACAAATTGAATGAGAAGCGTGCCGCAAATTTGCCCCCGCGCTTTAATGCACGTATATCTTGCCCTTGGTGAATTCCGAGTGTTCATAAGTGGCATAGGTTAGTGAGGTCAGCGCAGAGTCTTCAGTAGACTTCCCTAAAGCCCAGGGGTCTAGTGAGACCTGAGCTTAACAAGGCGGCGTGTCTGATCTGTAGAGCAGAAAGTGAATATCTACAAGCTCTCAGCATGCTGCACTGTCCTTTCGGCTGGGCTGAGTTATTATATAGGGCCCTCATGAGCAGAATCACAGGCAACACACACACACACAATGTCAGATCAGAGGAAGCATAAAAAAGGAGGGAAGAAGATGAGAAAGGAAGAGAAAGAGAGAGCATTTATGGAGACATTCTGCTTCTAATGTCAGATCCTCCTCTGGGAAGCATTAGCCTGACCTTTATGTTGGACCACTCTCTCTCTATCCATCTCTTATTGTCTCTCTCCCTCCTTCCTGTACATTCATTCTCTCTCTCTCTCTTTTTTTTTTACCCATTATCCAGTCAGCTCCCTCTTTGCTCCCCATGAATCTCATATACACACTTTTGCTGCCTCTGCAGTTGTCTGACATGCACATACATAAAGACATATGCAAACATTCCCGTTGTCACACACATACTCAACACAGGTAGCCCATCACTTCTGCTGTACCGTGTCCGCTGTCTCCCAGAGCGCCGCGCGTAAAACCTCATCTAGCACCATTAACCACTGTTCATTCTTACTCAGCCTCTCATAAAAGGTGGTGTGTCAGGCTAACCAGGCCAGAGCTGCAGCCTACTTAAATGGATTTGGGAGATGGCAGTGGGAGCTGCACCTGCATACAGTGCTACAGATTAATAATAGATTGCTATCAGGTCCGATGAGGAGGAGTAGGAGGAGGAGAAAACGCTCCGAGGGTTGCTGCCAGCCTTTAAGAGCACTTAAGCAGATGAGTGGAAGATGGTAGGTGGGCAGACAGATACCGTGGTCTGCATTTGGACAGAGCAGACACAGAGCTGCATGCTATGGAACAAAAAAAAAGAAAAGAGAGAGAGAACAAGAATGCTTTTGCCATGTTTCTCTGACAGGTTTTGAAATCTGACTGAACAAAAATAAGCGTATTACAGTTTTTAAATAGCCGGATAAAAAAATAAGCTTGAAATTTTGATAAAAGCTGCACTTGTTAAAATCTCTGTCGTAGTCCGATAGATGGGTGATTAAAAGAAAAGCACTTTTGCTTTTACTTAGTAAAATATGACCCAGTGGTGATACTCCATTAAAGACAGTCTTTCCTAATTGCAGGGCTTGCCATATTCATTCAATTTATTTCTCTCCCCAGAGTATTTTAGCCTTATTGCATAAGAGTGGTCAATTAATTATTATGTTTCAGTCGAATTGCAAATAATTAAAGGAAATACTACCTCCCAGTCAGTGGTAATGTGTGGACAGGAAGTAGCGTTATGAAAATATTTTCTGCATTTTCTGTGTATTTTTTCACCTACCTTCCCGGCACC
Source organism: Ostorhinchus rueppellii (assembly GCA_030068375.1). Lineage (NCBI taxonomy): Eukaryota > Metazoa > Chordata > Actinopteri > Kurtiformes > Apogonidae > Ostorhinchus > Ostorhinchus rueppellii. The sequence goes on along the minus strand of JAQQZY010000027.1, from coordinate 9,858,227 downwards.
AAAACGAACAGATCAGTAATAAAGAGATGGCTCTTACTCGCTGTGATTTTTTTCCTTTTGCTGTTTTATATTCATATTAAAGGCCGCTGCCACGTGTGTTGGTGTCACTCTGACATAGATTCAACCTGACAAGGCAGACACTAGATGAGAGAACGAAGAGCACAGCCTGTCTGAATCCCTTTTGAACCCGACTTGACAAATGCCAAATTTACAAGACAGGGCCTGGAAAGATAAAACAGAAATGGCTGATCCACAAATGTTTCTCAACACTGTGGCTTTGACAAAGGCAGTGATGTAATTTTCTGCTTCTGTTATGTGGCGACCATTTGGAAACCAGAAAATATTGAAAATGTGTCTTGTACATTCAGGGCCACCGAGACGACCGTTATCATGTATGGTTTAAAATGCTGTCAACAGCTATGAGTATGGGTCAGAACACAGTCAAGTCCAGTCAGAAAACAAACTTTAATTCACAATTATTTCAATGTAAAGTAACATCTTGTTTAGGAGAATCCCTTATGGTCCAACTAAAGCAAAAATGTATTTAAAAGTAAAAACGTGTTATTGGCCGCTGCCTATAAACTATAACCATCAGTGTAAAAAAAAAAAAAAAGTTGGTTCAACTTGAAATTTAAAAGTCAACCGATTTCACAGACTTTTTCAAGTAACTATGCATAACTTCAGATTCCAAGTGAAATCTGTTTCCTTTAAATCGTAAGTGCTGCACAGTAACTTGGAAAAAGTCAGTGAAATCGGTTTACTTTAAATATGAAGTTCTGAACAGTTACTTGATTAAGTCAATGGAATCTGTTGACTTTTGATATGAAGTTCTTCACAGTAACTTCAGAAAGTCTGTGAAATGGGTTGACTTAAATTTTGAGTTGAACCAACCTACTTACATAACGGTATCCAACTAAAATAAGCACGTCTACACCAACAGATCCATGCAACAAATGTTTATTGAACATCGTCATTGAAGAGCAGGATGTGTGTGAGTCACCATAACATTACGCATATCGAATCAAAGAAAACCTAAATACAGACTGGGCCCGGCCTTATGACCCATCTTACCCTTGGAATACTCCAGGTAGAGAAATCCGTTGCAACCGTGTTGAAGCAGGTGGCAAGGTGTCGAGCCTTTTTCATTGTCCAGGAGAATCCCCGTATATGTTACCTTTTGCTCATGCGCATGTGCGGTTTCAGGAATTTCTCCTTCAAAGTTGAAGTTCCGCCCAGATACTTAAACAAAGTTATATCAAATCATACATTCAACTTAACAACATTAAATCAAACACATGGTTGAAATTACTGTCGATAATGAGTTTTTAAAGCCAACTTTATAATTCCCGTTTTGTTAACTGAAAATCAAACTTAATCCCAACTCGTGCCAAGTTTTATTTTTTACAGTGTGGATGAAACCAGAATCTCCTTCATATAATACATGGATTCAAAAAGTTTTGGATATTTACCAGATGGAGCAGATCACATACTTGCGATGAAAAATCCCATGTTGTTTTCCATCTTTTCATTCAACAGTCACAAAAAATATCTATTATTACTATTTGTCCACATTTTGCAAAATGGACAGAGTGAACAAAAAAAAAAAGAACAGAGGAAAACAACAAAACAAACGTGCAATTTAATCACACACACACACACACACAGGTCTTAGGATGTATGACACCAGCGAAGGCCACATAAATATCAAAATATCAATTATAATCAAGTTGAGTCATCAGTATATTGTTGAAGGGGATGCCAAATCTGAATAAACTGATGTAATTTATTTAATAATGAGAATGAAAAATTCCATGTTGTTAATAAAGATGTTGTTATTCTGCCTCTAATAAACTCTTATATGTGGAAGTGGACATCATCTATTTGCTAGAATCGTTAGAACAGCTCAAAAAAAAAAAAGAAGAAGAAAACTGAGTATTTTTTTTAATATATATATATTTATTCATTTTCTTTTACAAAAAATGAAACAGACATAAAACATCCCATCCCCCCTCCCGCACATCAATGGGTTTACAGAAACACAGTCCATACAACAGTAAATAATATGGTTAATCAGATATCAAACTAGAAAAGCACTCAGAGCGCAGACCTCCGCCAAGCTTATTGTGACTCCCATCCAACAGTCGTACTTTTTTAATGTTCCATATCCCCTGTCGTTGAATCAAATGTATCATTTATAGACAATACCTGTAATCTGATTACAGAAGTAGTGGCTCTTGTAAATTGTATTCCCAACCATGACGATTTGCCGGGTGATGCCAGGTTTAACAAAAAAAAAATCACGATAAAATCCGGATCAACCTTGGTGGTGTCACAGGAGACCATACCCTTGAGCAGTGTATCTACTAATGGATGTTCATGAACTTAATCACCTGAAATACTGACCATCAAACTTTGATGCTCCATTTGCCGCAATGTTAACGAAAATTTCAAAGTGATCCAGAATGCAGGATTTTTTCCAGATCGTCAAAATTTTATCAGTTCTTCCTTGTGCCATTTACAACAGTTCTTTACAATTTCATGACAATCCACCCACAACTTTTTGAGTTATGTTGCTAACAAACAAAGTAACAAATGCACAGTAAAACAGAACCTCCTTGGCGGAGGCAATAAGAGAAAGAGAAGTGTCTAATGCAAATAGCAAGGTCGAGCATTCACATCAGTCACCTCTTTGAAGACATGTCAACATATCAGGTCAAACACATGACCTCCATCTTCAGTATAATACCTTAGTCTTTCCAGATGTAACATGTTTTTGCCAGTTCCCCCATCCAGAGGTCAAACGGGGGCACTGAGTCCTTTTTCCACAGTCTCAGGATCAACTTCTTAGCAACCACCATACCAAACAAAACAGCAACTTTCTCATATTTATTGACTGATGGTAAAACATTAACTACCCCTGTTTTCTTTCATTTTCATCCTGTGTTTGTGGGAATATACTTGCTGGTGTGAAGGAGGAAAAGAAACTAATTGAATTGTACTGGGGAAAAAAAAAGACAATCTAATAAAAAATCTAAGTTAAAAAAAAAAAAATATGGATGATTTAACAACACTAATCTGTCAAACTGTCGGAGAGCTTTCGAATATGTTTTGACCCGTATACAAACAGGGATGTAACTACGCATATGTTTGGGCTGATTTTTTTTGGCACTGGTTTTGTTCTGTGCAGATCACCGCAGCCCTGGAGCAGGACGAACAGGCCAGGAAGCAGAGGTTGGCCTATAAGGTGGAGCAGCTCATCTCTGCAATGTCCCTCGAGAGCTGAGAATGACCATGACTGAAACGGACAGAGGGAAAAAAAAAAAAGAAAAAAAAAAAAGAGAGAGAGGACCACTATCTCTTACGGGACCAGCAAAAGGTCTCACATGACATACCTCTCACTGGGAAGCTACAGTCCAACCATGAGCCCAACCTGAGGCTTCTGTATCCACAGCCAGACAGATGTATACAGTGACTGCTTTAGTTTGTAATTCTCTCACTTTCTTCCATGATGGTACTGCTGAAGGGCCCCACAGACTGGAAAAGAGGTTCTGCAGCTGGGGCTCATAATGGCATACGGAAGGAACATCAGAACACGAGGCAACAACATGGCTTGTATTTATTTATTTGTCTTTTTTTTTGTTGTTGTTTTTTGCTCAAAGGATATTTTCTCTCAGTTTGACAGGAAATTGTGTGTGTGCGTGTGTGTGTGTGTGTGTGTGTGTGTGTGTGTGCATCAAGGAGGCTCCTGCAAGACTGTAAAGAGCAAATGGAGAAATAGATTTATTCTCTACTCACTCCGAAAAATGCATCTAAGTAGAGACGCAAAAAAAAGTGAGCAGCAGAGGAACACATCTCATGTTGGAGTTTGCATTCAGATTTCTCAGATTTTATTTTTGTACTTGTACATTTGAATATTATCAGTTGCAGTTGAAGATATCCACCCAGGATCCCAGAAAGTTGCTGTATAAAGACTTAAAGAGTGTAACAGAGTGAATCCAGCCGCGGTTCGTGTCTTCTCTCACTCCTTCCCGCTGCAGACATGACCTCAGACTGACGCTTCACGTGGCACGGACTGAAACTTCTTTATCCAAATCAGAAGTGTACAGGAAACCATGAAACTTGTGCTCATCATATAGAGTCCGTGGGGAACTGTACTGACTCGTTGGTGGTCACAGTTCAGCCAGCATGCTCGCACCTAAACCGAGGACAACGGTGATGAAGTTTAGTGTATTTAGGAGATGACCTTAAATCAGCATCACTTCAGCGTCCATGGTTTTTCTTCAGCAGATAGGTCATCTGTATATGTACCGGTCGATTCTTACCAATCAGTGTATGTGAATGTACAAATGTTTTTATTTGTTTGTTTGTTTGTATGTCTTTTTCAGTTTTGCAAACAAAAAGACGCTCAGTTGAACTGAGCTCCATAGATATTTGCAGTAGCTCGTCAAGTTGAACAGCTCCATTCGTCCGTTCTGGCCCCAGCCCGTCCAACTGCTTTCCCAATATTTACCCTAACTCGCGTTTCTACTGGAGGACAGCAGGTATTATCTGCATCACAGCTGTCACTCATGTCACTCCACTGCTTATACAGGACAGAAAGTCAAGCTAGCAGTTAGGAGAGACCAAACATCAAGACTAGTTTCCGTCGGCTAAAACAGCTTTTTTTCTTCTTCTTTTTTTTTAATCTCTTTGGAGACTATATGTGTACTTTGTCTGCATGCTATCACAAATCAAAACTGTTCTAAGGGTCCATTTTTATTTTATCAAGTGCCAATGAGTCATGCCAGCTCTAGCTGGCCAGTTGAGATGTTAGCTCATGGGAGTTCTTCCCCCTGACTGCCACAGATGTCTTCGCACAGACAATACGAAGCCTGCGTGGGTCTAGTTTGACCAAGTGCCAAACAATTCGTGTTGTTTCAAATTGTTCATTAATGTGTCAAAATCGGTTTATGCTTTACTGATGGAGCAAAGCTCTCAAACTGAGCCAGTTTGAAACTCAATTAAGGTACGAAATCTAAGCAGGAGAAAAGCAGCAGAGACGACGATTTGAAGGAAAGAAAAAAACACTGATTATGTTCGGTTTCATTTGGATCAGTTACCAAGCATCTCCTGACTTGAGCTAAAAGGCTAATATCACCCTTCAGACATCCAGCTGAAGGACAACAAACTGTAGATTCAGTCCACTGGATAGATGATTTCATTTTCTTCTGTGATGCGTTTGCTTGTTTACATCAAGTACTTGAAAATAGTAGGTTTTTACAGTATACTGCAGTTGTGTGTATTGAGAGCATGACAAACACCAGTAGTGGGTGAAAGGTGCTTCTTTTCTCTGTGGCCTTAGATACCCACCTGCTTAGTGTTCCTGATCTTATTAGTCCTCGACTCGGGCACAGTCCTTTCACTGCTTTAGAGCTCAGCGGTTTTGCAGCGATACCTGGCGCTGGCACTCTGCTGAGAACTGCCTCAGCCAGATAAAGTAAAAAGAAAGGTTAGGAGGGTACGGCCTGGCTCAGGCAGACATTGCCTCGCTCAACACTTGGCTCGCCTGAGCTGTTTGAAGAGAAGTGTCGAGAAATGAGAGAGGGAGAGGGAGAAAGGAAGAGAACCCCTTTAGCTCAAGTTTCCTGCTCCAGCTTTGAAGCTGCTCTTTGATCTGAGTCAGTTGTGTGCACAGTGTGATCAGGAGATGGAAAGAAAAAAAAAACATCAAACTAACAGGCAAGGAGAAATGGAGGATGAGGTGATGATTGACAGGTTATTACTGTGTCTGACCAGTAGGGGCAGAAATGGCATTTGTTGTCGTTTGTTCTCTTAACTGCAAAAGCACCTTCTCGCTCCCGAAGTCTCGAATAAGCGTCCACAAGGTACACAATGGTGCACATACACAGTACATACACAAAACATAAAGCTTCTTCCTTTTAAGGTGTCTTCCCAATTTCAGCAAATAGAATTGTATCCTCCTCATACCTCACATTGCTTATATGGAGTAATGCTTTTTATCATTTTAACAGGACCTAAATGCCTTTTCCTCTTCCAAAGGGATCAAATGTATGTTTATTAGTGTCCTTCCAACTCTTAGATGAGCTCCCCTGTATACAGAATTGTGATGAATCAAGAGGCATGCAAATTGGTTGAGGGTGGCTTTGATTTTGCTCTCAGAGATAATTTATATCAGGACATGTCCTTAATCTTGTGTGAGTTTTTTTGCATGCATTTTAATTCATACTTTAGTTCTGCCTGATATTCCATATCGATCCTCACCGTCAATATTCTAAACTGCAACTCCTCCTGAAGGCCCTCGTCTTAAATCGCAGCTGAATGCACCTTTTTTTGTGAAAGAGATTTTTTTTATGTTACTAAATAATAGCTTGTTTTCATGCTGTACACCTAATTTTGGGATGAATTTTTGTTTACTCTTTCTGCAGCGCAGAATCCCATTTTGACTGTCGGTTGTGTGTAATGAATATGAATTTTCATTGCTGATAGAGGATGCACTTTTATTGCTTGTGGAGTCGCCAAATAGATGGTGTTGTGATTTGACTGGCATGTGTCATTCCTTATACAAATCACTTCCTCAACTTTTTTTTGTTTGTTTGTTTGTTTGGGTTTTTTTGCGTTACGGCATCAGATGGAGGAATTAAAATCCACATCAATGTACTACTCTGAAGTCAAAATATCACCACGTATAAAACAAGTATCCTTCCATTTTAAAAGCATTGTAAACATACCCTTTGTAGACACTGGAGTTCTGTAAAATAGTAATTACTGACAATGACGATGATGATGATGACGATGATGATGATGATGATAATAATATGGCTGTCTGTTCTTGTTTTATAAAAGTGTTGTGAAAATTGTAAGAAACTTAAAGTATTTAAAAAGTTTGTTCTCTTGTTTTTTTTTTATTTGCTTTGGTTTTGTTATGATAATATATTATTGTGTACCTATTGTAAATATGAAGCACACCTATTTTGCAAGCCAAGGATTCACTTTGTACTGTTGTTATATATAAATAAACTTTGCTGGTTAAAAATTGCAGACAGTGAAATCTGTATTTATATTGTTTTGTTGAGCACAATTCAAGTCAAGTCAAATCAAAACACACAATTATACGTACATCTTATTACACTGGTCTACAAGTAAAATGCTTCCAGAATAAAAGTCATTAAACTTTACCAAATTTGAGTCATAAATAAAGAAAA
>JAQQZY010000027.1:9740586-9759498 GCA_030068375.1 Ostorhinchus rueppellii | reverse complement strand
ACGCTCCATCCTTCCCTCACTCGTGAACAAGACCCCGAGATACTTGAACTCCTCCACTTGGGGCAAGGACTCTCCACCAGAAAGATAACACAATTTTTTTTCTTTCTATCTGACAAGAGAAAATGAAATCTTCCTAAGTTTTAGTAGAACATATGAACCTAATCCGACTAACATAACAGGTTAGTGAATGCAGAAGATGGCTATAATTCAAGTAGTTTAAGATAATCAAATACATACGATCGCCAAACAGGAACAAAGGTTAAATATTCACCTTTCTAGTGCAGTTCTTCAAACATGTATATGCAGAACCTTCTGAAGTTAAGTGTCAAAGATACCGCAGGTTACAGAATCAATAGAAACATATTATTCATTTATAAAATTTGGAATTCTCATGACTTCTGGAATAATAACAATATGAAAAGCTGGTTATGAAGATTGCAATAGGAATGTAGTGACATTCAGTTTCTTTACATTTTTTAGAGGTTGAAAAGCCAGTCAACCAGGTACCGCACTGACAAGACCTTCCCCACCAAGACAGCAGAGAAGCAAGAGAACATCAAGAAGAACCGATACAAAGACATTGTTCCATGTAAGCTTTCATCAAACCAGATTCACAAACTATGATAATTTGATAGGACAGTCTAAGCGTAACTGAAAAATGTGACAAACAGTGATCACTTCCGAAGCTGTAAACGTACATTTGCAGGATAATTATTTTATCGTAATCCGATAGATTCTAATAAAACCATTATCATTCACCTATTTCATTATGCTTTTTCTTTATTATATAACTTTATGTTTCCATCTCTGCAGTTGACCACAGCAGAGTAAAGCTCACATTCACAACCTCCAAAAATGACAATGATTATATTAATGCTAGTTTTATTAAGGTAAGTTCTTTTATTTGCATTCATACTGTATGTACAGTACATATAGTAATTAAAGGTGGGGTCTGAGATGTTTTCCTGGAGAATTTTTTTTACTATATTGATAAAAATCTCCTTCACACCCTGATTGCAAACAAATAATTAAATGCTCTGGCACAAAAATTAAAAGTTTTAGTCACCCGTGGGACTGACAGGACTGAAAAAACAGCATCCAATCATTTTGAGCACCCACTCGAAATGATTGAACACTGATCACTGATATGTCTATTGAAATCAACTGCCATTTGGGGGGGGGGGTCTGAAGAAAGGGGTTGGGACTTTTGAATTGTCTTTTCAAAATGTAGCCTGCTTGAGCTGTTTTTCTAACATGTCAGACCCCACCTTTAAGTTTTATTATATGGCATCTGTTGAGTCTTAATTGTACACTCTTCATTGTATACAGGGAATGTCTGGTTCCAGAGCCTATATTGCCACTCAGGGTCCACTGCCTCATACAGTTGTAGACTTCTTGAGGATGATTTGGGAATACGACATGAAGGTACATCATACGTGTCATCATTAGTGTTTGTGTTGCTCTCAAAACTATAACTGACACATTGTAGAGCTGAGAAATAACTGGTATATTACATGTGCTATTATCTTTTTTTTTTTTTTGTTAGGTTGTAGTCATGGCCTGTCGAGAGTTCGAGATGGGGAAGGTAAAATATTTTCCACATAATTTTTTTTTCTCTGCATAAACCAGTGTTTTTCCAACCATTGGGTCACTTTGAATTCAAATGGGATCACCTCAAATAAAAATTAAAACTTACTAATAAAAAATATATGGTGAGTTGAGAGGGACAATCACAATAATAATAATAATAATAATAATAATACTTCTATAGTGCTTTACATTATTGATCCATTATTCATTCGCTCTCACATGATCACTCTGGTGGTGATAAACTATATTTGGAGCCACAATCGCCAAATGGAACATCTGAACACCACCAAACATTCATAGACACTACTGTGAGTGACACTAGGGGGTGTGAACTGGTGGGGGAAGTGTCTTGCCCAAGGACAGTGCAGCACATGACTGTGACAGAGCAGGATTTGAACTGCCAACCCTTCTGTTACTGGACAACCTGCTCTACCTTCTGAACTGTGCACCCCCGATAAAAGACATGATAAACTCTGAAACTGAAGCACTGTGGTACTGTTTATGTGTCAAATGTTCACTGCGGTCGGTTTCAGATGCTGCAGCTCTTTCATAACTCATAGTTTGACTTATTGTTTGTTCAGTATTCATTTACAGCCTTGTAAATACAAGCTGGAGTGACTGTACATATCCTGACCAAGGAAAATACAATCCTAATTTGTGCAGTAATCTGAACCTGGCATTTCTGCCTCTGCCCATACATTATATAAACTAAATGTTGTCTGAAATAAACATTTGCAACATAGTATAGCAAACTATTACATGATGAAAAACAACCCCTTGATGCCTATTTAGGCAAATTCGCATCAACCCCCCTCCACTCCAAAATGCAACCAAAATACTATCTACTTGAAAGACAAAATGCAAGTCAATTTTTTTTTTCCACAATTGGAAATTGATTCAGGCGTTAAGAGTTAATTTTAGCAACCAAAAAAAAAAAAAGTCTGTTTTGAATGTTTGTGATGTGAAAATGGGATCACGAGCCAAAAAAGGTTGGGTACCAGTTACATAAATGCTCTATTCGACATTCAATCCTCCTGTTACATTGTAGGTGAATTTATCGTCAGGTGGTATGGTTTTTGAAACCGCTGAACCAGGTCTGTACAGGCTGTGGTTTTATGTGAAGGCTACGCTTCTTTAAAAATGTATCTGCTCTACTCTAGCGATATGTCACTGTTGCACTTCTTTTTTGTACAGAAAAAATGTGAGTGCTACTGGCCACAGAAACAAGAGCAGCCATTTGTATGTGAGCCTTTCACTGTTTACTGTGTAAGTACTTTTTGTTCTATACTTTCTTCTCTGTCAGCTCCTATAAGTGTTCCGTGACATTTGCTGACAGTATAATTTCGCACTTTCTTCACACAGCAGAAGTTCCAACATGAGGTTTTAATATTATTACATATTAATACTTAAATACATTAAACATCATCTGTATTGATCAGAACCCAGTCTCTGTTTTCTCCAAGGACCTTCAGGAAATAGATACTGATGTTTTTTTATACACAGGATTCTGAGGAAAAGAAAGGTGATTATCTGACAAGGACGTTACGGATGACTTATCGCAATGTAAGTTGTGTTTACACCATGACTTTACACATTACTGTCAGGGTAACTCCCCTGAGACAAGCAAGAGATTATCACATGAGCTGTTTATAGCCGCAACAAAGACTAAAACGGTAAAATCACATAACAATACGTCTTACATTTTTGACCAAGGATGACATTAACTGCTTAATAGACAGGAGAGACTTACTTCAAGCAGTGATTCATATGAAAAGTGCTTTCAGAATATGTTTGTAGTGTGATTGTTTACAGTTGCCTTTACTTCCTCCAGTGCAGCCGAACTTTAAAGCAGTTGCACTATGTCAACTGGCCAGATCACGGTGTACCAGACTCCATCCCCCCAATTCTGGACATGCTGCAAGACATGCGTTCCTATCAAGCCCATGATGATGTGCCTATCTGCATCCACTGCAGGTAAGGAGTTTTATAGAACAAAATGTATACTTGTTTATTTCCCTTTAAGGTCAGGTATGATGAGTGAAATGGGAACAAAATGAAAGCGTCTGTGTATGTTTGCTGAAGCATGTCATTTTTACGGCTGAAAAGGAAACTGCTGACACAAAGGGTATGAATAAGTATAAAGTTCATAGTTTTATGCTACACATACGTCTACTATGTGGTTGACAGGTTTTCTCAGTCAAATAATGAACTCACAGCTGGTTATTTTGCCTCCTTGTCAGAATGATACTGCCTTAATGGACCTTACTGCATTAGCTTAGCCATGCTGCAACAGCTGATAGTTTACATCAGGGGTCTCAAACATGCGGCCCACCAAAGGTTCCAATCTGGCCCCTGGGATGAATTTGCAAAGCACAAAAATTCCACAGTCAAAGCTGTCGAACTTATTTTAGTTCAGGTTCCACATACAGACCAATATGATCTCAAGTCAAACAATAGCGTAATAACCAATACAAAATACTGACTCCATATTTTCTTCTTGGTTTGATGTGAAAATAATATTACATTATGCCTATAAATAATGACAATTTAATATTTTTGTCTTTGTTGTAGTGCAAAATATAACATTAAATTATGAAAACATTTACTTTTACAAACAAATTTGAACAACCTGAAAGGTCTAAAGAAAATTAAGCACAATTTTTAAAAAAAATTCTGCCTGTTTCTAAGTGTTTAGTGTCTGTAGATCCAATCCACAATGCCCATGTAGAAATGAGAAGTTGAGGCATAATATTGTTAAAATCGCGCTTATTTTTCTTCATAAATTTCAGTTTTTTCAGGTTATTCACTTTTTTTTTGGATAGATTATAAAAGTAAGTATTTTCATAATTTTGTTGTTGTTTGCACTAAAATAATGACAAAAATTTGGAGTTGTCATTATGTATAGGTTTTTATGTTATTATTTTACTGGTGTGGCCCACTGGAGATTAAATCAGGCTGAATGTGGCCCCTGAAAGAAAATGAGTTTGACACCCCTGGTTTACATTATGACTCTGCTAGCTTAGCTTTACTTTCAACTCAAAAACAGCATATGGTTTAGCTCGCCAATAGGTGGAATCATCCCAATAAGGTCATAAATATCACAGTTTAGTCTGAACTGTAGAGCAAAAAACCACAACCTTAGCAAGTCAAACCAGTCAGACATCGTCTATCCTCTAGAGCAGAGGTGTCAGACTCATTTTGCTGTAGCTCAGGGGCCACATACAGCCTAATATTGTCTAAGTGGGCCAGACCAGTAAAATAATGTAAATCATAGAATATAAACTTATAAATAATGTCAATTCTCTGCATTTTTGAGTGAAAAAAAGTCAAATTCCGTAATGAAAATGTTTAAATCCATGAACTGTGCTTGAACATAACATGAACACATACAACTTAATTATTATTTTTAAAAAATAAGTGCAATTTCAATCACATTAAGCCTTAGTTTATAATTTATGTGTGTGCATCACAGCTTTCAGATCACAGTGGATCTACAAATACACAAAACATTTAGTATCTGATAGAATATTAGTACAATTAGACATACTATGTTTAAGACACTCTTTGTATTTGCTCTGGTTATTCTCTTTTTTTTTTTTTTTGCAAAGGACAAGTCCGTATTGTAAACATTTTGTGTAATTTTTCTTTTTTTTTAAAAACTAAAACAAAGAGAAAAAATGTGCAGTTTTTATTATTTACAGGTTACTATGATAGGATTTTACTGGTCTGACCCACTTTAGATTGAATTGATCGAGAATATTTTAACATTCTTGATCGTTAATATGTTCAGTGTCATTTTTGTATTTCACTAATTCATCCCACGGGCCAGTTGAGACCCATTAGCAGGCTGGTTTTGCTCTAGAGCACAGGTGTGAAACATGCAGCCTGGGGGCCAAATCTGGCCCGCCAAAGGGTCCAGTTTGGCCCTTGGGATGAATTTGTTAAAAGCAAAAATTACACTAAGATATGAGCAATCCTTTTAGTTCAGGTTCCACATTCAGACCAATTCAATCTCAAATGGGCAGGACCAGTAGAAGACTATCATAGTAACATATAAGTAATGACAACTCCAAATTTTTCTTTATGTAAATGTAAACAGTTTTATGTATTTACACTAAAACAAAGAAAATTTTGCCAAAAAAAAGTGAATAACCTGAACAAATATGAACAACCTGAAATGTCTTAAGAGAAGTAAGTACAATTTTTACCAATATTCTACCTGTTACTGAATGTTTTGTATATTTGTAGATCCAGTGTGATCTGTACATTATAATGTACAGAGACAAACAACCAATCACTCTCACATTCACACCTATGGGCGACCAGGTTGACCAATTAACCTATCAGTGCATGTCTTTGGATGGTGGGAAGAAGCTGGAGTATCTGGAGAGAACATGGGGAGAGCATATTTTTCAGATAGATCACTGAATGTAAGGAATTTTCCATCGCTATATAGAAAAAAACTAAAAGAAAAACTAAGAAAATAAAAATAATGTAAAAACTATGTACAATAACACAACTGTGCTATAAATATTTTTAAAAGATTGAACTGTCCATAGAGGATATAAATGTGTCACTGAAAACATAGTAACTTCCCTATTAATACTTTATATCATCATAAATACTTGTAATTAAAAACATGTGCTGAAGAAATGTTATGATTTCAGCATCAAACCCCATGGTGTTAGATTTCCTCATAATGGAGACAGGCAGAGTCACTCACTAGTCCCTCTACTGGTCACATAAATCCATCAAACTGTCATTGTAAATACATAGATACTGTTTATATCAGAGGTGATTTCTCTCAGACTGCAGGGGAAGCTCAACTTCCCCTAAAATGTCAAAAATTAAATGGTCAAATATGTACGCTTGTGTTAACATTTCATTGACTACAAAAGCGTCAGAATCAGCTACTTATCACAAATCGACTGAGTCCGTGTTAACTTCTCATACATTCCCAAAGCGCCATTTTTGTTGTCAGTGCATTTGCCTGTAGAACTTATTCTTCTATGGTTTAATGGCAGGTGTCGCTCAGCAGCTTAGGCATTTGCGCCCTCTAGTGTCTCCACGGTGATATGAACCAAAGCATTTGCCCATAGAAGCTGAGTGTCCATGCACTTCAATGGGATAGTTTTTTTTTATTACCTCCAAACGCGACGGTCATTGGATAAATGCCACGATTTGTGGTCGCCCAGTGTCTCTGGGGGTGAATGGAGCTGTGGGTGGGCTTCGGCTGGCTTGGACGCTGGGCTTCTGCATGAGGATTGAAGGATCAGTCGAAAGGCTGAATCCCGTTTTGATTGACAGGTATTTTCAGATATACACCATTATTTGACTGCTTAGCCTGTCAGTTTATGGGGGCATTATTGTAGCAATATTATTTGTGTGTCTGTACTTGAATCTGTCTGTCCACAGTCGGAGTCTTGTGTTCGTATCTAAATCTTTGTGTGTGCAGTCAGATTTGCAAATATGTAAATGGATTTGTAAATGCATACAGAGACACAAATGTCTCAAAAGTCAAAGCATTTTCACTTACAAGGCCCACAAATACAGACAAATCATTGGTTACAAGTCAAGGAGCTTCTCCATTGGCTGTCTTTACACACATGATTTTTGCTACACTTCTTCCATGAAAGATTTGTCTGTGTAACACCGGGGTTCAGGTGCCCTGACCTCAGGCTCACAGGCGCCCTCATTCTGGCAGCGTTCCACTTTGCTCGTTCTGTACCTGACGTGAGTTGTGCTGGCAAGGTTCACCATCCGCCACTAAAAATCGAATAATAATAATAATAATATGGGCCATTATTGTAGCAACCATCACTAAGCCCAGTAATGTCACGTACCCTTAAAATACCGCCCACTGGTGATATGTTGGGTGAACTACTACCAATATAAAGAGCAAGCAAAGTGGAACGCTGCCGGAATAAAATGCAAACAAATCCGACTGCGGACAGACAGATTCAAGTACAGACACACAAATACTATTGCTACAATAATGCCCCCATACCTCAGTCCCATCGCGGATTTTGCAAGCAAAGTCAGAGCTAACACAAACTGCGACCCATTTGTTAGCATTTTCTCGGCGAAATGACTTGTTCATTTCTTACACTATAAATAAGAGACACTATTCGTTTCTTTGTTTCAGTTTAACATAATTTCAATAATTCCTTGTTCGAGTTTAATATCGTTTCATTAGATAGTTCACTCAATCATACTGTTAGCTAGGTCGGAGTGAACTAGCGAGCTAGCTTCACAGGGTCACAGACCATTTTCTTAAAAAGGAACAGAGGCAGAATTTACATACAAATAAATTGACAAATTTTATGACGTAAGATGACAATGAGCTTCCCCTGTTTGAAAGACCAGCAGTCACCGCTGGTTTATATTTATACAATACTTTGACAGGACATTAGAGGTCTTTATTCTATTCATTCTGAAGATAATTTAGTTATTTATTTTAATATTTGAAAGCAGAAATACTACATATAGTGCCCTTAAGTTGGGACTGGACGTTGTGACTGTCGACTAAAGGATGCAGATCCTTTCACTTATCTGAGAAAACAGATTATCAGAGTAAAAACACTGGATTCCGGGAGTTTTCCTGTGTTTCTAAAATAAACACTTATAGTTATGGTATTGCAAAATGGAGGCCTCACAGGTCAGCCCAAACCACAGGCCGAGATGATGATGAAATATTTATGGTTCTACTTCTGTTATAAAATCTGACAGCTGTTCTCTCAGGATGCGTTTCAGCCAAGAAATACCTGAATCAATGTAGTAGTGAATATATTCAGTGATTTCTTTGTGTTTTGATCTGAGTCAAATCATACTTTTGGTTTTGATTCAGCATTTATCATGGGAACACAACCACATGTGGGTAGCATGCATATGTCCGCCACATTGGGTTTCATCAGTTAAGCACCTTTGCTTGTGTATGACAGGAAGTGTGTGTAGGCAGGAGTTTAACAGCCCTCTTGGTTTTAAAGTGCATGTGTGGGCATTCCCCCTTAGACTTTTCAACAATTAAACTATAACACATTCAAAGCCCACATCTCCCCTCTTTATTGAATTTACTTTGTGTTTAACTCCTTAATGATGACTTATTACCGTACACATCATCTTTTTACGGCAGTACGTAGAGGTACCAGCATGGTCGTTTCAGTTTTTTTATTTTATATCTGTATTTGTGTTTTGCTACTATACTTCAAAAGCTTAACCGCATTAATGCATTGGGGATATAGTAATATTTAACTTCTATTTTACTGACAATGACAGTTGTTGATGGTGAAGCTGGCTTTGTTACCAGGTCATTATGACTTAAATATGAGGAAAAACCTCTACTTCCCTCACTGTTTCAATAAAGCACAGGTTTTAAATTCTAAACAAACAACACTTGAATGGCGTCTTCTTCTACATTAGAGCCTTTGTTGTTGTTATTCTAGTTGTGAACTGAGAAACAACTGTTATCTGAAACCAGGTAATTATTTAATGCTGAGGCATGGCGTGACTTACCCACATCATTTTAAGGATGTTGTGTCAGAAATGGAATGTTAAAACAATAGCAGATCCAGCCCACATAAATAATTTACATTATCTTGCATGAGGAACTTAATATGTGTTGGTACCTCATTTGGTTTTGAAATAATTTCGTTTTCACTTGGTTCATACCACACTGGTGTGGTAAGAGCAAACGCAGAGTTACAGGAAACACAGCCATTAGAACACCATATTTCATACAAGTCAACAGAACCATAATGTCTGTTGCCTTATCCAACTGTTCTATAAAATATAAGTATTTGTGTGATAAAATGAAATATGCTTACACTGGGTCTTTCTGCTGCTCCTGCAGTGCTGGCTGTGGTAGAACAGGAGTCCTGTGTGTAATCGATTACACGTGGAACCTCTTGAAGAAACAGGTGAGATATTCTTGTCCTTTTGCACCATTTTATTCATGTTGGATATAATAGTTGACTTCCAAGCTCTATTACATACATAAACATATGTTTTTGGTTTTTTTTTCCTCTGTTTTTTAGATGGTTCCTCCAGATTTTTGTATCTTTGATTTGGTTCAAAACATGAGAACCCAGAGGCCCTCCGTGGTACAAACCAAGGTAGTAACTTTTCTCATTTTTATACCACTTCTAATACACATTTAATAGTTTTGTCTGCAGCTGTAGTAACTGCTGTATGGCATTAATTTAGTTCCCATGGTTAGAGCTGCACTTCTTGATGTCAGTTGCTTCCTCCTGTCTTTTGATCGCTTGTACTGTGTGCGTCATGCATCATGGCCTTGTCACCTAACAGAACAGGTTTTTGATGTGTAACCTTAGGAACAATATGAGCTGGTCTACAGAACCATCAAGTTACTCTTTGTGAGATATTTGCACTCCATGGATACACAGACTAGGGAAAAGGAGGTAAGTGGGCATGAATGCAAATGGGTAAATATAATGAGCTTTGTAACACCAACTGCACAACCACCATCACCACCATCACCTCTGTAAAAAAAAAAAAAAAAAAAACGAACAAAAAAACAACAGACCTTCTTGTGGTTTTGGTTCAGTGGTACACAATGCAGTCACAACATCACAATGGAAATTTTTTGTAATAATTGCAGAGTGAATTATTAACCCATAAAGACCCTGTGTTACTTACGTGAGGGTTCCAAAATTGGTTTTTTTCTCCATATTTAACCTTTTTTAAGTGATTTATCAACATTTATTAGAATATTATCCTCTGCATTTTGTAGTTTTTGAGTGGAAATTCTGTATTTTCCTGTATTTAATTTACTAATTATGCAAATGTTTTGTTTTTAGTTTATTTCAAATATGCAACAAGACAAAGTAATCTTACTTAATCCTTTGAAATAAAATGGGTAGTAAGAAGTCATACAAAAAAAAAGTAAAAACCCTTAACTTCAGTGTAACGTGTTTTTTTTTTTTTTTTTAACAATGAAAATAAATAAACTTGAACTTGAGAACAAACTTATACATGCATACATATATATGACGTCATTTGCACATTCGAAAGGAGTGGGAGGAAGTATAATTTATTTAATCCCACCCCTTCTCCACACAACAGTCTATCCTTTAGCTTCCTATCAGCATAATATATGAAAAGTCAAGCCCCTTGGATCTTTTGTAAGTGATTAACCTCACGTATCATCCGCACATACACACCCATATTGACATACCAGAAAAGAAAATAAATAAATAAATAAATAAATAAATAAATAAATAAATAAATAAATAAATAAATAAGTACAAACATACATAAATCCTTGAAGGTAACACAAGTAAATATACAATAAAGTAAAAATAAGACAAAGTAAACAACAACAGCAATCAACTAACAAACACACACACACAAAAAACCAAGGAACAAACAAAATGAAGCAGGACAGAATATTAATGTAACAAAGGGCTTAGGACCCTCTATCTTTGTGCTGGGCTCAGACCATCTGTTTATATACCAGTTTAAATCAGTGGAAATCTTGGCATTGGATGTGTTGGATATCCAGGCTGTTCCAAAGTTTCACTCCGCATACAGACACACAAAAACATTCATCTGTTCAAAAAAGATCCGATTATTACATTAGAAAGAGAAAAAACTGCAGAAAAAGTGACTTTTTCAGTAACATACATATATCATTAACTGAACATAAACCTAGTATTTCCATCAACTCATCTGTCAAACTCAATGAGTTTTATAGAAGATTATGGTGTTTCCATGGTAACTACGGAGCTTCCGAACATCCAAATAGGTCATATTTGATGACCATGAAAAGATGACAAACTGCATTTTTCACCAATTATTTACGTGTATTGATAGGATTAGTGGTTCAGAAGTTATTAAACATTTTAGATCAGTAGATGCTTTTGGTTACTGATTGGCATTTGGGTCTTTATGGGTTAAAATGTTGCAGACTTTAAAGGTTGATGTATGTAAAAACAGCTACTTCTTTGTCTGAACATTTGCTTATTTAAATGACAACTATTTATGCACACGTTCCACAGTTATACACACTGTTGCCCGTAAAGGTATTTTTTACCTCTTCTCATGAAATGATTGTGTCAATGTGATTTATTCTTAATCGGTAAAGCGGGACTCAGAATGTAATCATTACATCTGGTCAAAAGTGATTACTAATGTCCATAACTAGGAATAAAAAACTGAAAAAGGAATGAGTCTGATACTAAAATTATTCCAGCTTTACAGGTAACAGTGTGCATTGTTAATTCATTATTGTTATATTTTACATCTATCTGGAAGAATGTACATTTGTTCAGAATGAATGCATTTATACTGAAAATCTCTTACTCCTGTTGTATCTTTTCTGTTAAAACTGATCAGGTAAGAGTGGCTCCACCTGCTATTATGCCTGAAACTGACAGCGAACTGTCTGACTCCAGTGAGGATTTGGATTTACAACCAGATTTCCAGAACCTGCTTGAAGCCGAGAGGGATTTAACACCGTACCAGCCGCCCTTACATTTTGACTCGGACAATTACACTTCTGGAAAAACCGGGGAAAAGCCAAGGGGTGATCAACAATGGCACCTATTCCAGACTGTTCCCGAGGCTGTGTCCAGCACCCGGGACCTCCAGGAAAGACCATGCTACCTCGGTGCCAGTGGGCCTTCACCCAGACCCTCACATATCAGCAAGACACCCCTTGCAGAAGACGGGAGGACACTGGAAATTGATAACATCCCATCGCTGCATCGTCCACCATCACCGGATGTGGCAGCAGCGATCTGTCTGATGGTAGAAGATCCCTACTTTGACACTCCAATGAGCTCCCCTTGTTCTGAAGAAGCACCCGTAGAGTCTCCCAAAAATGACAACCAATGGACAGTTAGCCCTGTCTTGAGCACACCTGTATTATCTCTGAATGACCAGATTTGCGAGCTTTCTCCTTCTCCCTCAGGTAAATATATGCCTTACAGTAAAGCAACTTCACAGGTATCATGGACTTTAATTCTCAAACGTATTTTACCTCGTGCTCATTTTGTAGGTACTTACGGCGATGAGGAGGCGCCTCCGCCACTCCCTGAACGAACACCTGAATCTTATGTACTGGCTGACACTACAGGTGTGTGTCTTTTCCAAGTCATTTTAGTTCAGGAGCCACATATAGCCCTATAAAATCAAATCACATTTTATTTATATAGCGCCAAATCATAACAAAAGGTATCTCATGATACTTTACAAATAGAGCCGGTGGAAACCAGACTCTGAAGCCAGTCAGCAGAAACCCAACAGAATCATCCAGGAGCAAACACTTATATGATCTTAACAGGACCGGACCAGTAAAATAGTAACATAATAATCTATAAAATAATTTAAACTCCAAACTTTTCTGTATGTTTTAGAGGGAAAAGATCAAAATTATATTATGACAATGTTTACATCCACAAACTATTTCTGGGTCAAAACATGATATTCCAAATCTCCGACGGGACATTTTAGTGACAATTTGACAGATTAGTTGTTGCTAAATGACTCACATTTTTGATTTTAAATTCATTTTTGCTTTAGTTGAACCATAAGGGATTATCCAAAACAAGGAGGTACTTTATATTAAAATAAATGTTCGAATGACAATCAATTAATATTTGCTCTCTGACGGGACATTACTGTGTTTTGACTCTTCTTAAAAAATGTGAACAACATGAACAACCTGAATTTTCTTTCGAATACCTCAGGTTATCATTTACACATGTGCATTACTACTTTCTACAAAGGCACAGAATGTTTAGTAACAGACATAACATGGTGAAAACTACACTAACTTCTCTTAAGACATTTATGTTGGTTTATATTTGTTCAAGTTTTTTTATATGATTTGTGAAAGGATAGTTTGTAAATATAACAAATGTCATGTACTTTTAGTTGGAATTGACATAATTTTAGGACTATTGTCATGGTCCAATTCACTTGAGATTGAATCATAAGTGGCCCATGAACTAAAATGACTTGGACACTTTTGGTTGTTAATACCTTCTGAGTAACTTTTGCATGTAACAAGTTCATCCCACGGGCTGGTTTTGGCCCCCAGGGCATCTCCGTGACACCCCTGGAATAAACTCTTAACAATAGTATGTAACATATCACTGTCATATTCATTTTCATTAGTTTACTGAAGGAATTCCTATTTCACAATTTCCGCTCAGGCACGTATTATGTTGCATATTAACAGATTGTTTTTCCTTCAGAGCCGTGTGATAGGCTTGCAGTTGTCATTCCACCCAATGCTGCTGCTCATGCCGTCAGGGAGCTGGGAGGTGAGCAGAGTCTAAGATGTGGAAAATATCATAAATTATTGCCCCGCCACCTGAAGGGGACGTAGGGGGTGTAGTTTTTGGTTCAGTTTGTTTGTTTACACTCTAGCAGTAAAAAGATCTGATTACATTTTGGGAACAGCAGGTCAAAGTTCAAATTTTGTATGAATTTTTACCCCCCGGCGCCTTTACTTATAACTGGCAAAATTTCAAATTGCTACAAAAATGTCAATTTAAATTAAATTTATGTAAAACATAGCAGAGATATAGAGATTAACTTTAGACATCACTATGCAAAAACATCTAAAACTGCTTGTTTTTTTTTTGTCATATAATATTTGTTTTTATGAATTTTTCAAATCTTTTTTTTCCCTCCTATTTACTAAAAATGGGAGAAATTTCACATGTCTATAAAAACATAAATTTAGCTTCAATTTACTTCAGACTTGCCACATACAGTATGTAGAGGCAGTGGATATGCTGACATCAGCACACACATAGACATGATGACATCATCTGGATCGATGCCAAAATAATCTATTGTGCCCTGATCCAACTATTCGGAATATCTTTACTATTGATTGTAGAGGAAAAAAGGAAAATCACTGGTCGTATGCTCGAGTATACAGCTAAACTGTTGTCGATATTCAGTGCACTTCACATAACTACTATTAATACTCATTAATGCAGCCATTGACTAACTTCATCTTCTGTTGAACTGATGTTTTTAATCACAAGGCTTGGTCTGTACTTGTATGTAAGTGTGGCTTGGCCCACGCATTGGGCCTGCACCATCTCCTGAACGTGTATTGTCAGATGTTTTAATATATCAAAGACTCCTTGTTCCTTAATAAAAGTGAGCTTTTACTGGGAAAATGCCCGAAATAATCACTGAATGTAACAATCGATTCTTTGTTTCTGTGCTTCAAATTAATATACAAAGACAACTTTCTCTTTGTCCGTCCCCCACATTGGGTTGAATTTCATCCTTATTGATGATACACTGAACCTTCCTTTTTCATATTCCCAGGCAGTCCCCCTTCTCCAGTCCCCCCACTTCCAGAGAGAACCCCAGAATCATTCGAGTTAGCTGTTGATCAAGGTGACTTTATATCAAAATTAAGTATCCATTAAACAAATGCATA
Organism: Ostorhinchus rueppellii; assembly: GCA_030068375.1. Classification (NCBI taxonomy): domain Eukaryota; kingdom Metazoa; phylum Chordata; class Actinopteri; order Kurtiformes; family Apogonidae; genus Ostorhinchus; species Ostorhinchus rueppellii. The sequence continues at coordinate 9,744,479 of JAQQZY010000027.1, read as the reverse complement.
AACCATTATTTTTAGTGTCTGCTCATTCTTTCTGTGTTTTTTTAGCTCCTGTGGAACAAGAGGTAGAGGTTGCACCTGTGATGAACTTGAGCATAATAGGAAAGTCTTCCGAATGGTCTGGTACCTCACATTTAGCTTCTCCTGTACCTCGGAATGAGACAAACTCCTGGGTGAGGAGTAAGGTAAGAATCCAGCTCAACATCTGCTTATTCACTAAAAATGCAACGTGTCTAAAAATATCATGGAAATTATGTAACAGCAAAATACTTTACTTTTTTTTTTTAGAGTCTGAGAGCTGAAATGACATTCACAGGTAAGATTTTAATAAGAACACAACGTCTAAGTCTAACACATGTTTATGAGCCGTCACAATTAAATATTACCTGCAATAAATGGCAGCCATGGCTTAGGTCACAGGTGTCAAACATGCGGCCCGTGGGCCAAAACTGGCCTGCTAAAGGGTCTAGTCCGGCCCGTGGGATGATTTTATGAAATGCAAAAATTACACTGAAGATGGTGTCAATATCATTTTAGTTCAGGTTCCACATACAGACCAATAGGATCTCGAGTGGTCAGACCAGTAAAATATTACATTTACATTTATGCATTTGGCAGATGCTTTTTTCCAAAGTGTCTTACAAAGGGAAGAATAACAATCTCAAATTAAAAGCACAATAAAACACAAACAAAAATAGATTAAGGATATAAAAACAGCTATAAGGCAAGGCAAATTTATTTGTATAGCACATTTTGTGTACAAGACAATTCAAGGTGCTTTACATAAAAACATATAAAAACATTACAAACATGTAGAAAGTTCAAATGAAATAGAAATTTCAAAGAAAGTTCAAATGAAATAGAAAGTTCAAATGAAAAAAATTCATTATCATATTAAAACGCATTAAAAGACAATTAAAAGTTTAAGCTAAAGCTGCAGTGAACAGTAAAGCTTTCAGGCCTGATTTAAATGATCTAACAGTTTGAGCAGACCTCAGGTGTTTGGGTAGTTTGTTCCACAGGTCAGGAGCAGAAAAACTAAATGCTGCTTCACTCTGTTTGGTTCTGGTTTTGGGAACACACAGTAAACCCGTCCCTGATGACCTCAGGGCTCTGGATGCTTCATAGGGAACTGGCAAGTCTAGGATGGATTTGGGTCCAAGGCCATTTAGTGCTTTGTAGACCAGGAGTAAGATTTGGAACTCTATTCTTTGTAATGCGATGTCAGTCTGAACAGCCAGGTCGCATTTATCAGACGTCATTGAAATGAGACAAACGTCACGATTCTGCATCCCAGGAGGAGCAGCATGAAAAACGACAGCCATGGCTGTTTTAATCTTCTACTTAAACATGTTTGACTGCTATGGTGCTGACTTTGGATGGAGAGAAACTTTATCAGTGTCATCACACGCAGATATGAGATGCCTCTGTATTTACCTACGTAAACACAGTGCATGCTGTGTGGTCACTTCAGGGTCACATTTAGTTCATACTGATAGAAGTTGCATTAATTTGTAATATGAACGAGCACAGAAAAAATTGGATTTCACAAACTAATCTGAATTGTGCGTTAAGACCTTCTGTCTGAGCATAGCCTAAAACTAATGGAATAACAAATTTAAACAGGTCCAAACATTTGTGTTGAAGTAAACACAAATGAGAATAAACAAAGGCTTTACAAAACAGACAACTCAAACTACAGAAGGAATTAAATTATAGAGAATGTGTCTTTACTACGTTTTCATGATTCAGCATTTTCTAACCTCTACTGGACGGATCCGGTCTAAAGCTGTCCTTTTCAGGTTTTTATTAACTCTATGTCCCACTTTTGCATCGGGACATAGTATACAACTACACAACCAATACATGTATGTCTGGCATCATGGCTACAGAAGTACAGTGAATGCACCATTTGGGAAACAAACAAAAACTCAAACCTGAATAAACATAAGACTAAAATTGTGGATGCTCATGGAAACACGACAGTGGACCCAACAGAAATGAATAAGGCATTTAAAAAAATGTTATGAAAAATTAGATCAATCTGAAAATAATGCTACAATAGATGGCCAATCCACATTCCTTGATAACCTTCACATTATATAAATCTCTAAAGAAATGAGAATAAATACAGAAAAACAACCCGGCAGTTGAAATTTTACAGGCTATAGAAGCACTAAAGGAAGGTAAGACAGCAGGCCCTGATGGCCTAAACACTTAAAAGATAAATTAGTTAAAGCCCTTTATGATGTTTGTATAGAAAGTTATCATAAGAACTGTCTTCCTGCCTTTATGAGAAAGCCACTGAGAATTCTACTTACTAAGGAAAGCCCAATCCAAAATGTGACAATCTGAGACTAATGGCAAATAAAACTAGTGTAACCTTGGGATTATAATGTCAGTCATGATAAATAAATTTTTTGCCTCTAAACTATTGCAGACTTATCTAAACAATACGACAACATAAAAACTAAAGAGCACAGAGCTGCTTCTATTAATCAGTTTGATATCTCACATCAACCATCCATCCAGACAATAAAAAGTTGTTCATTTTTTATTTCTATAAACTCTTAACCCCTTGATGCCAATTGTTGTGAATTCGCATCAAACCCCCTCCGCTCCAAAACACAACCAAAATACTATCTACCTGAAATGAAAAACACAAGTGAAATATTGTTTTTTCCATAATTGGAAATAAATTCAGGCGTCAAGGGGTTAAGTGTTCAAGACAAGTAGTCCACGTTGGTTCTGTCCATAAGATATATTTTTTGTTTAACGACAAGGCTCAGAGCTGTGATTATATTCCTCTTCAGACAGCAGTGGATCCATAAATCCCAGAAAAATAAGAAACAGGATTACAGATACAAAGATGATGCAGTTTGTTGAATGATTTCACTAATCGTAGTTCGTGCAGGTTTCAACACTTTAAATGCAAGCGTTTTTAAGATCCTTTACAACCGTTATGATTGTAATTCCAGGCTTATGTCACAAGTGTTCTTATATTAGCGGTTATATATTTTATATTGGTTTCATTTTGTAGTTTGGTTGCAGTCTGCTAAATAAGCAGCAATAGAAAAGTCATTAACTTCTCTAAAGAGTTTTAGAGATGACTGGATTTTACAATGTTTCACACTTTTTCAGGAAGGACAGAAAATAACAACAGTGTTTTTAGGATTTGTTGGTTATAACAGTTCAGATAATTAACAGATTCATTCTCTAATGCCCAACAGTAAAGGATTTTATTTCCCTGATGTTACCTGATGAATTATGAATAAGGTGTTCAAGGGGATCTCAATATTTGAGAATTTACTTGAGAATTATTTTCACAGGGGTGTGTAGAAGCCAATAACGTAATAACGACCCATAACATAACAACGGCCCAGAACATAATAAATTTGCCATTTTTAAGATGTACGTAATAGGCCAATAATGTAATAAACAGCCAATAATGTAATAAAAGTCCTGAACCGATAGCGTAACAACTTTCGACCAATAAAGTAATAAATTAAGAATGTAATAACTAGTCACCGGTTCTGTTCATAACTTTCATGGACAGAATTTCTAGGTGCAGCTGGGTGGGTGAGGGGGTCGAGAGGATCATATTCATATCATATCATTGTATAGGCTTGTAAACAAGTGTTTCCACTTGAAAGGCTAAGGAGCAGCAGACAGGACTAGAGATCATTTTAACCATCAAGTTAAATAGAATAAACGTAACGTTATTGGCCTATTACATTTTAAAAATGGTAAATGTATTATGTTATGGGCGACACGGTGGTGCAGTGGTTAGCACTCGTGCCTCACAGCAAGAAGGTCCCATGTTCAATTCCTGGGTGGGACCTTTCTGTGTGGAGTTTGCATGTTCTCCCCGTGTCTGCGTGGGTTTTCTCCGGGTA
>JAQQZY010000027.1:9708289-9726549 GCA_030068375.1 Ostorhinchus rueppellii | reverse complement strand
GACTTCCTGGTTAAATAACGGTAAAGTATATTTTTCTGTATATTTTTAGTGTGGCTGTATGGCTGTGATTTCTACTTTGTGTAACTTCTGCTGCTGCTGTCTTTGGCCAGGACACTATTGAAAAACACATTTTTTATCTTAGTGAACTTTTCGCTGGTTAAATAAAGGTCATAATAATAAAAATCACATGGTGATATCAAGTTGTTTGAAAGAGAAAGTAATAGAAGTCTTGACAGGTACATCTCAGTTTCCTCATTCCAATGTACAGTCAGTGTGACCAAAGGTTTTTGCAGAAAACTTTTATTTTCTTAATCTTTGCTACTTCAGGCTTATTTTAGATTGTTTTCCACATGTTTCTGAGTTACACTGAAGTTTCAAAGATTTCTACTGGCAAATAAATCACATCACATCTTAACCATGACAGTAGTATTTACAGGAGGATGCACAGGTTTTTGATGACATCGTACCAATAATTACATAATTCCTATTCTAGTAAGGCTCAGATCAAATAGCAGCCAAAACATTCTTTCACATTTTAACATGTGAGTCACTTTCTTGGCAGCGTATTTGGATGTAACGACACCGCAGCTATGCTTCATCTGGAAAGTGTTGTGTGAATTAGTGTAAACAACAACAGTTTGTCTCACGATGAGGATAGAGGTCAAACTATTCTGAATCTTCTCCTTACCTTAAGAAAGGGTGACTCTTCCAGCATGTCAAGGAATTCTGGGAAATAGTCTCCAACTTCCTCATCCACAGCTCCCACTAAACTGATCTGTCTCATGGGCCCAGCTCGGTAAGTTCCCGAACAGTAAGTGCGGCTCACCTAGAAAAGAGGAACCAGCTTCTTATATTTTTGTTCTTCTAACGTGTGGAACTTGTTTGGGGTTGTTTTCTTATTCGTCACATGGCAGCGAGTGATAAATGGGTGAGTCCTACACACACAGCTGGATATTAACATTCTTATGAGTCCATGTAAAATCCATCCTTTAATCCCAGGGGTGTCAAACATGCGGCCCGGGGGCCAAATCTGGCCCGCTAAAGGGTCCAGTCTGGCCCTTGTGATGACTTTGTGAAATATGAAAATTAAACTAAGATATTAACAATCATTTTAGTTCAGGGGCCACATACAGACCAATTCAATTTCAAGTGGGTCAAAAGGGTAAAATACTACCATATCCAATAAATACTTACAGCTCTGTAAACATTTTCATGTATTTATACCAAAACAAGGTATAGTTTTGCAAAATGTGAATAATCTGAGGAAATATAAACAACCAAATGTCTTAACAGAAATGCAATTTTAACAATATTATTATCCATTATTGAATGTGTTGTGTATTTGTAGATCTACTGGGATCTTTAAGTTATAATGTACCTGTAAATGATAAACTGAAGCAGAATATTAATAAAACAAGAGCGCTCAGTGACCGTAAACCTCCGCCAAGGTTATGCCATCACAACGTCAAAACCGCTAGAGATATTGAAGTTATGATGTACCACATGATGGCAGGTGTGACCCTCTATCATCCCACAAAGGCATGACTCAGTCGGCTGAATATTGACAGAGATATGATTTTTTTTTTATTTTGCACAGTGATGAGAGATAGGGATTTTCCAGATTTTCAAAAAAATCCTGGATCCAGAGATTTATCCGGATCGTGCCCAAAAGTTAATGAGAACATCCTTGGGTGATTCTCTATCACAGGTGATAATTTCAAGAAAATTCATCCAGTAGTTTTTCTGTAAAGCTGCTAACAGACAGACAGACACAGACACAGACACACACACACACACACACACACACACACACACAGTTTGTTCATATTATTCACATTGTTTTAAAGCATAGTTTGTAGATGTAAACATTTTCACAACATACTTTTACTTTTTTTTTACCCTGAAACGCAGAGAAACGTTTGGACTTGACATGAGTTACTGTAAATATTATTATGTTATTATTTTACTAGTCCGGCCCACTTCAGATCAAATTTGGCTGAATGTGGCCCCTGAACCACAGTGAGTTTGACACCCCTGCTTTAAGCCTTTCATGCACACTGGTCACTCCAGTGGACAGCTGTTCAAAGCTGTTCTCTGGATTTTATTGTTTTATTGTTTGTTAATTCCGTTATCAACCAACACAGTGGAGGCTTATGCATCATCCCAAACACTGTAATTCATCCCACGACTGTAACGTTGGAGTTCCTCAAGGGCCGGTATCCTGCATGTTTTAGGTTTATCCCTCTTCCAACACATCTGATTCAAATAATAAGCCAATCATCAAGCTCTGCAGAAGTCTGATAATGACTGTCAGGTGTGCTGGAAGAGGGGAAGATCTAAAACATGCAGGATATCGGCCCTCGAGGACCAGGATTGGAGACTGTTCTAGATAAACCTGATCTGCAGTGACATGGTTGAGTGTAAAAAACCAAAAAAAAAAAAAGTTTTTTTATTTGCATATTATCTCCAAGTAGGTGTGTTAAAATGTGAGAACACATCAGATTAGCTGCATTAAAAATATTTTTTCCTACTTTTCATATCATATATCAATAAATATGTTTCTTTGCTTGTAATATTAAAAACATGGTTTTGTAACTGTAAATATGTTCTTAAAAAAAAAATCAATCACATTACTTTTTTCCATTCCGAAAGAGGAAAATTTAAAAAAAAAAATCTTGATTAAGGTTTTCATAATTCATGCATAAAAGGGTTAAAATCGATCGACCGTTAGGCTTTTTTCAATCGATAAAATCCTGAACCCTGTAGAATTCTTTGTTGCGCACCATTAGTTTTACTTGAGCTTGAAAACCTGACCAAAATCAATCTCTACTGAAATTGAAAGTCATGATGAGATTATTGAGGCATAATCCAAATTTGCAATAACATAAACTCTAAACAAAGCAAAGAAATGCATGTGTGAGCTACAGTATGTGTATGAAAACATGCTAGTGTTAAAATATGCTCTACTTCTGATGAGCAATACTTCACTAATATTAAGGGTCGATTTGACCCCATTCGGCTGCCTTCGTCTATGGGATGTAAAAGGCTGCACAAGGCTTAAAAATGAAAAACAGTCAAAAACAGATCACTGGATGGACATTCTGGAGGAGATCCATGCAGTGGAGAAAAATGACTTTTCATCTGTGAATCAAAGCAGGTGACTTTGCACAAAAATGGAGGAAATGGACATTATTCAAAGACAAAGATAATGCTCACTCAACTGACTGATCATTTGTATGCCCCCTTTTGTATTACTTTATTTTTATTTTTCCTCTGTTCTTGCTGTCTGTATACAAATAAAACTACATAAATAGTTAAAAAAAAAAGAAAAACAGGAATAGAGAACTCTGTAACTGTTCCTAGATAACGCAGTACACTGTTGTGAAACTCAGATTATGTCATTTATAGATAAAAAAAAGAGTATGTCTCAGTCATTTGTTGAACTTGTTAGGATTTATGGCACTTTCATCAGAAGAGTGAAACTGCAAAACTGTCCACACCAACCATAACAAAGTGAGGTCTAAGGGTTTTGCTTTTACAAGAAATGCTCGTTCACATACCTGAGAGTGAAAGTTGGCAATAGTGGTGGTCTCAATATCTTTTTTGCCCAGAATCTCCATTTTAACAGGTGTATTTGGAAAACTGAAGGCAAAATAGTCCAAGAAGTCTGGTAGGTAGGAGGCTGCACTGTGCACCACTGCCAAGGCATAGGACGCTGCACCTTTGGGTTTTTCACCAAACGCCAACTCTAGGAACTCTTCAGCAAAGCCCTCCATCTCAGCAGGACTGAGACAGGCCAGCTCATCCGCATAGGCGTGGAGAACTAAGCCTCCACCATTGGCTTGCCTTTCCTCGTGGATGAAGCGTCCATACCTGGTACCTGTCTGGAGGCAGGAGCTTCTGATATAGTGGTCCTGGTGGGAGAGAAAGGGGATGTGTCCAAGTTTGAGACCATGGAGGTAGGACTGGTAACTGTCGACAGTGTCTCTTCCAGGCTGGTGGTTGCTTTCCTGCTTCACGAGGCCAGGCTGAGACAGATCAGGACAGATGGACAGACTGAGATCTGCTCCAACCCCTGTACAGATGGTCTGAACCTCTTTGTTGTGCATGTATCTGACCTTCTTGACACAACGCTCCTCCTCACGGTGCTTCTTCTTTTTCTTTTTCTTCTTTAGAAGATATTCCTCCAGTGTCTGAGACTTGATGTTTTCATTGTGAGGTCTTGGCTCTGCAGAAAAAGAAGTTCAAGGTAGAGATGTGGGGTTATTTGGGGACTGTTCTTGCTTTCCTAAATATTACTTTGTATTATAGTTTAGACCACCAATACCTTGAAGGCTTTTCTAAACACTGCTTTATTATGGCATCATAATATCTGTTTATGGTGTCAAAACACAGAAAGGCACTAAAAATGTCTTTACTGACACATGCAGATCTCTGAGCATTACTTTGTCAAGCTGCAATAAAAGCATTTCATTTGATATAAACTACACTCTGTTTTTCATACACATAATAAAAATAACTCACCCTTATTTTTCTTCACTTCTGTATGTTTGACATTTGCTTCTGTATTTTCCTTCTTGAGCTTCAGTTTCACGTCTTTATGTTTTTCTTTAAATCCCTGGGGTTTGGCCTTGACCACTTTGAGCGGTGTGAAAGTGAAGAGCGCAGGTGGTTCGGAGGGCACCGCTCTCTTCTTCTGCAGCTGCTCTGGTCCCTTTGGCGGAGGAGGAGGAGGAGGAGCAGGCAGGGTCTGCTGCAGGTTCTTCTTCGTACCGTTGGTGTGACTGTGGTGGTGATGGCGGTGGTGGTGGCTGTGCTGATGGTGCTGCAGAACATGTTTGTCCGTGTTGAAGTTGCGAGCTGGAGCATTTTGCTGCAGCTGATGCGGCTGGTGGGTCCGGTGCTCGGCGTGTTGGTGGTTGTGGTGGTGGTGATGATGGTGATGGAGCTTCACTTTCTTCGCTTCTTTCTCCGACCTCTCCCGTTTGTCAGCTGACGGTGACAGGTCCCTCTTCTTCTTCTTTTTCTTCTCTTTGATGAATCTATCCAGACTGTCCCTAACCTTTTCTTCTCCTACTTTCGCACGGAGCAAGTCGACTTGAGCTGCCATCTTTGCACGTACAGTGGATTTAAAGACCCGAAACTTCTACTGCGCATGTGCCAGAAATATTGTAGTTTTTTTGTTGGTAATTTGTAGTTCCTTTCGACTTTTCGGCGTATTGCGCAAGCGTAAAATACGGAGCTATGGGCTATGTAGTCTATTGAAGGTAGATTGCTTCATGGGAGTTGAAGTTTAAAGTGTAACGACTGCGTGCGGCCTCGCACGCACTCACTTTTCTTCAGCTGACGTAATGCTTAAATGAAGTACAGAGCCACGAGAGACCGAGCTAGGGTTTAGGGCGGGAACTACTACCACGAATAATAATAATAATAATAATAATAATAATAATAATAATAATAATAATAATAATCATCATCATCATCATCATCATCATTCATCTTCTATACCCAGTTTATCCTCACTCGGGTCACGGGGGTAACAATAATAATAATAATAATAATAATAATAATAATAATAATAATAATAATAATAAATAATCCGCGCTGTGACAAAAATAAAAAAATAAATCAAATAAAAATATTAGGTAGCTGGGATAGGTTCCAAGCGACCTCCGTGACCCTAGTAAGGATAAAGTGGGCTCAGAGGATGGATGGAAATTTAAATATATAAATGGGGGGAAACGCAAAAAAAAAAAAAAATTAAATAAAAAATTAAAAAAATCCCAAGACAGAGCTATGTTTATTCAGTAAACCTTTATTTATCAGTGCATGAACAGAATGCCATGACCAGATTATTTCTATTTACCCATTTTATATCATTTCCTTTTAGGTCCCTTAAAAAAATAATGAAACGATTTACAGAGGATTTTTTTATGCATGAAGGCAAATATTTATACAGGTGCTGTACAATTTATAAACATTTACAACTACTGTGATGTCAAAACTAAAAGACTTTTTTTAATATATATTGAAGCAATGCAAGGCCACAGTATCATACATGGTAATGAACAATTAATAATACAGTAGCCAGACATATCAACAATAATGTGGACAATAATTTAGTATGTGGTCTCAGACCAAGAGATGCATGTAATATTTCTGTACATCCTTAAACAGGCAGGCTGATGAGGGTACAGTTTAAGCAATGACTAGCTTGTGAATAGTAGTGTATGAACCACTAGATGTCGCTGTACTCCACAGTAGCAACATTAAAACAACACAAAATGTCTTCAGAACAGAGAATAGCTGTACTGCCTCTGGTAAAAATTTAATTTGATAAACATCATAATGTAATTTCACATCAAACTTCCAAAAACAAGCCTTTTTCACACTTAATTATGATTCTACCTCCTCATAGGACAACACACATGAACTTCATTTATACCACTAAAGTGACAGGCATGATGTTATTCATGATGAACACAGACAAAGTATACATACTATTATTCTCACATTTAGGGTCAGGAATTAAATAATAATAAAAAGAGATCCAAAATAGATCTAGAGATCATAATGGGAAAGCAATATGTTTTTGTGCCAAAATTTTCCATGATAAAAATACAGATATCTCTTAACGTTTTAATAAATGAAGGCAGATTTTGCACTCCTTACAATCAAGCTGTGTTAATCCAATCTAAATTATACTTCAATATATGTGTAATCACTTTATTAAATAATACATGTGTCCGATTAAGTATAGTCAATGCTACAGTGATATTTAAAATACACAGGCCAGTCAGCTTGTATACATACACAATGGACAACATTATGAATCAAGCTTGTGTGACTGTTTACAGACCATGATGTTAGAAATAGAATGTATAGATTATGTCACAGAGTGACAGATATATGCACTTTTCCTTTTCCTCTAGTGTTATACAGTGTTATTACGTTTAACAATGTGTGCTTGAGCAACAGCTGTAATGTCTGGTCAAGTTAAGACATTTAGCATTTTTTTTAGATGGAGATGCTTATCTACACATTCTATTTCTACCTATAAATCCACATTAAAAGTGAAATGACCCAGCATGGTTTACTAACAGTTTGTTTATACATAATCTCAATAAATTACATTATGCTTTAATATTAACACACAAGTAACAAACATTAGAACTATAACCACAAGTATCTGGTCTGCTGATTGATGCATATAAAGCTTCAGAGTGGTCAGTCCACCCTCTGGTAAGATAATGGAATTAGACTATTTCAGTCTTCACATGTGTATGACTGTAGTCACACGTTAATAACCCTAGTTGGGCTCTCAAAACACACACAGTAAATGACTCAGAAGACACTCTGTCCCCCTTTGCAGCTGATTACAGAGAAACCAGCTAGCAACAGTAAATCCATCTTGCCAGGAAGAAAAGCTGAGTGATTGCATGGATGTGTTCTAAACCTTCAAAGAGTAAAAAAGAAAAAAAAATGCAGGATCCTTCATCAAGGCGAGTAGAGATCACTTCATCCCAATGCACACTAACAGTCTCACAGTGACTGCAAAACAGAGCAGCTTCTTAAGAACCGGAGTCTCTGATTGGCACAGAACAGACAGCATCACATCCAAAAACCACACTCAGAACCCATCTGTCACACACAACTGTCACATACATCACATACTCATATTAGACCGAGAGCCATAATGTAAAATGACTGAGGCAAACTGGGTGAAAAATAAAGAAAAGCAATGAGAACCTATTTTGCTGGTTACACAGTGATCTGCTTTGTCTAAAAGTGAAAATAAAAACCATCCTTCCACTTCGACTGTCCATCTTGCAGAGGCTCAGCTCACAGGTGTCAGATACTTTCATATGTTGTGTCCACTTGGGACTGGATCTTGGCAGAACTGGGAACTTTCCATGGGCCTGGGGTGATTTGAGCTTTCTTGCTGGTGGTTGTTCCGTTGCAGCTGGGATCCTGGATGCTACTGCTTGAACCTCTGGGGTCTTTTCTATTCATTTCTTCACTTGGCGCATAGTTCTTGCTTTCCCGATATTCCTTATCCCCCTGCCTCTCCCACTCCCTGTCTTTTCCACCTCTCCGGCTCAGGGTACCGCTCTCAGCATCCGAACCCACCCTCTCCCTGTGCGCTTGGGACTTTTGTGCCGTTGCCTCTTGTTCAGCCCTTTTGTTCTTCTTGTGGCGATCACTGCTCCCTTTGCTTCTGTCTCCAGTCTCTGTAGCTCCCCTCTCATGTCTGTAGGCTACATCATCTTCACTGTACCTCCTGTCCTTCCCTTCCTCAGTGGGGACCCTTGGCTGTTGGCCACTTGGACGCCGTGGGCTCTGAGGATCTTCTAGGGTCTTAGCAGAGTCTTGTTCCCTCTTGGATCCCTTCCTGGGGCTGGAGGAGTGGTGGTCTCTTTGCCCGTGGGGTTTTCTTTCCCTGCTCATATCTTCTACTGAACCACTGTGGCCTCGCTCAGTTTTTCTAGGGCTTTGGGAACGCTCCCTGTAATCTCCCCAGCCTTCAGGGGCTCTCTTAGGACTAGCAGGCTTGGAGTCGCTGGCTTTTCTGTTGTGAGAGCTGGGGCTAATGGTACGATTATGGTTGTGATGCGAGAGCTGCTGCCCTCTTGATCGGTTAGCCTGTCCAGCGCCAGGGGATCCGGTCGCCCTGGAATCCCCGCCAGAGAACTCATCAGGGCCTGTTGTTTTGGAGGACATCGGGGATAGCTCTAATGTTGAGAACGAGACAGAAGATGGAGAGGCTGGAGACGACTGCCCGTCAGATAGAGAAAGTCTGGGAAAGCTTGAGGTTGGAATGGTTACTTTGTCCTTCGAACCTAAGAAACAAGTAATGGACAGTAAGAAACAAATGTAGCTCGGCATAAACCCTATGTGCACAAAGAAGCAGAAACATCCTTCAAATTTCACAACAGAAATATTTAATCATGCAACAGAAGCACAATATCCTAAAAAAAAAAAAAAAGAAAGAAGATATTTACTCTACCTAGCTCGCTTTCTGTAATAACCCTCTGTAATATCCCTCTAAATATTTGCCTTGTTTGAGATCTGTATCAGCCAGCGACGTGGCCATCAATGGAAAAGGTACTAGTGTTCACCCAGCACTGACGTTTCAATTTTCCCCAAAGCTGATAAGGATTGCACAGCTGTGACTGAGAGCAGATATATGCAGCAGAGAACCAGAGACAGAAAGTGAAGAGTGATGGACTTAGTGGTGCTGAAATGAGCTTTTGGATTTCTAAGAGCAACAACTCATAGAAATTCATTCTAATTTCGATCTTTGGATAGAAGGGTCGATGCCAGTGAATGCACACGGATCCTTTCACCACTTGTCACTTACTGATCAATATCTAGTGAGGACTTTTCTCCTGGTGTCATCTTCGTTTACGCTCAGGACGAGGTGTGTGTTCAGTGGCATCCGAGGTTTTATATACCCTTAAAATAACTTGCGGGGCCCTCAAGCCTCCCAGTGCTCCTGCAGGTCTGTTTGTTCTTCTAGGACTCACTGCTTTGGTTTAGCCCTCCAGGGAAAAGTAACTAATGGTACGTTAGGTGTTAACTATGTCAGAAATAACTGATCTAGCTCCGATTAATTATGGGGTGAAAGTAGAGAGAACGACACTTAAATCTGGGAGATGATCACTTTAAAAGGAGAGGTCAAAGGCAAAAGGAGGAGGAGTACAAGGTTTACCAAGGTTATTAGGGACAGACCAAGAAAAGCAGTGAGGCCTTTAGTGATGCTCTGGTTTCATGTAGAAGCACAGGGTGGAAGAAGAGTTCAGACCTATAGGAGGAAGAGATAAATAGGTAGAAAAAGACAGCCGTGCTTGTGCAGAAAAAAGAGAAAGCAAGGCAGATACAGCATAAAAGATAGATCAAGATAGCATGAGAAGAGAAGAAGTTCAAGAGAGAAGCTTGCAACACATGCATGACAATAAAAAAACTCAGCACCCTGCCGTCAAGCATATCCACACTAAAGCTTTTATATGTGTATGGTTAAAATACTACTGTGTAGACCTGTGTGCAGTGACAGCAGTGTGTATTGAATACATGCATACAGTTTTACTCACTGTGATCAGGGACCAACCCCTGGCCAGGTCGGAGCAGCAGGTGAACTTTACTGCCCCCTGCTTGGATTAACTCAATTGCCCGAGTGTGAGTGATGCCCTGCGTGGCCTCACCATTGATTTCCACGATCTGGTCTCCAACCTGTGATTCATATAAAATCCATTACTTATGTTCCGTCATTGTTTACAAATTTAATGGACTCGGCGGTGTCTGAAGCGAAGTGTGAAGTCGTATTGGGCATTTTATATTCAGAGGATGGAGAAAGAAAAGATGAATGACTCACATGTATCCTGCCATCTTTTAAAGCAGGTCCGTCCTCAGCGAGTCGAAGAATGAACAGGCCCATGTTATATTCCTTCCCGCCTCTAAGGCTGAAGCCAAAGCCCCGCTGGCTGCGTTCCAGTTCCACCACAAAACAACCCTGGAAAGACAAAGACAAAGATACACTTTATGGACGGACATGAGAAGAAAGTTTCACACTATAATCAGGTCTAGAACTCATTCTTCATGCTTGAAATGGATTCCAATCCTGCGGTCTAACAGAGCAGTTCAGCCAACATAAGATAAGAAAATGTGGTAAAATGAGTCATTGTTTACCTGTTTAGGGCCTGAGGTGATGAGAGCTCCCATCTCTCTTTGCGAGAAAGAGTTCTTTAACTCAGAGTCACCATTCCTGCTCCAGAAAACACCATAACAAAAAAAACAACAACAATATACTGGATATAAAGACAGAAGTATTAGAGTGAAATAATACTAAAAAAAAAAAAAAAAAAAAAAAAAGAGTAGAAATGACAACAGGTGTGTAGATAAAGGTAGACAAATGGAAAAGGTTTACTCAATTTGACTTCACATTTTTTCAGAAATTTCATAATCTTTTGCTCATTAGTCCTCAAATATACGTTAACATAACATATAACATAACAAAACATATGTTATATACATCATATAATATTACTGGTTATAATAAGAACAATATATTCATATATAGTTGAAATATAGAGTTTCTAAATAAGGTGATTGGAAATATCAGTCATATGTATATATAAATATAGACTTTTCTGCCACTTTAGCCCACTTTTACATTCACTGTGACATATTTTATTCCACATTACGCTTATGTAGTGTCACAACAAAGTTCATTATATATTTTCCATCCATTAATTTCTGATATTTAATGATGGAGAATCGGATCGCTGCATTAAGTCTTCATCAGATCCCATATCAGAGTCTGGACTTTTTGTTGGCTAATCCATGTGTAAAAATGATGTCTCCTTCTCCCTGAACCATTCTGTCACAAACCTGACGACCCTGATCAATCCTGGCATTGTCCAATCTGTTTGACATTAAAGACATGAGAGGACACTGACTGCAGTTAGAGCTAAATAAACAGCCTGGACAAAAAAAAATAAGGAACAGCCTGGATTGAACTAAACACATACTTCAGATCCTTCCATGGGTAAATACTGCAGTGGTTAATAATGTTTCAGCTGGAACAGGTTATTGAACTCTAACTAATGCAGTACGTACCCACACAGGAAATGGGAATTGAAACGATGCAAAATCAACACTGCACTGTCAACATTAGATCACTGAATCAACGTCGGATTTCAATGTTGATTCTTCATCAGTTTGCACCCTCTGCTAACATAGAAACAATGTTGATTCCATAACTACAGACCAACTGAATTTCAATGGTTTTTCAGTTAACGTGAATATCGAAACAACATTGAAATTGAAACATAACTAAAGATCAACATGGTTTCAATGATATTTCAAGCAAATGGGCATTGAAACAATAGAAGATCCACAATGCATTGTCAACATTCCCCAGTGGATTCCACAGGTGGGAGTCGGGACCCTCAGGGATTCATGAGGTAATTTTCAGAAATCCATTGAAGTAGCTCCTGGGGTAGTAACAGGAGATCAAATGTATTATTGTTACACTTCTACTTTTGAGGGAACACTTTGCTCTACGGGTTTCAATCAATTCAAAACATGTTTTTATCTTCAAAGAGCAAAGGCCTCCTCTCTTGCACTAAAATGACAGTCAGGTTAAGGCACTGTTCTGCCTACAGGTCTGACTAACTCATAAAAAATAAAATAGAAAGGATAAGCGTTGTAAAACAGACACACTAACCTAAATAAACATTAAGCCCCCCCCCCCCCCCCCCCCAAACCCTTGTACATAAAATACAACACAATGAGTAAAACGTCCAGTACCCACAATGCAATGCAGCCTGCACCCTCCTTCACAAAAGGTTACCCAGCACGAAGTCCAATCACTGTAGGTCATTTCAACACTGAAAACATCTATACTACACTGATTCAACATTTTTTTCTAACACTGAAATGGTGAATCAACTGAATTAACACTGGTTTTTCAACCTCAACCAAAAATAACCAATCTGACCAAAATTCAACACTGAATCACTGCCCATTTGCTATCTGGGTAGCCTCTCATTTCTTTCTTTGAATGAGTTAATGCAACTATGGATGGAAAACTATTATGAACCTTATTATGACACTACATAAGCATTATGTGGCAAAAAAGATATGTGCATGTGCAACTTTTTTTTGTGTGTACAGTGGAATGGATTCACACCCTAGCCTCGACTGCCTTTACCGTATTCATAGAGTGTACGGCATATTATCTGCATTTATTTAAACTACAGCACATAAAACGTAGACTGTGGCTGGGCTGTAGAAACCTACTCTTTCTTATTCCTGCTGCTCTGTGCTGTATGATCCATGCACTGCCACGCCTTTTTTTTCAGCTGCCTGAGCCTCTTTCTGTTGGTTTTCATTACACAATGTAAAGAGACCAATGTAAATCCTTCAAAGCGCTGTGTTGCTTTTACAGTTCAGTGGCAGATAACAGGGGCGTATTTTAATGCTTCGTAGAGCTCATTACAATGCCTTTGTGGTAACTTAGCTGTGCTGACACACTATCTAGAGAGTCTAGGCTTTCTAAGCAGCCCTGGCATGGAGGAGAGTTTACACACTTCATGTAGTAAAGCTGACAGCCTTAGCTCATACAGTATCTGGCCTGGACTGACCGAAAGCATGTGTTAGAGATTAGAAACAGAACAAGCCGGACGCTGCCAAGGAGTGGACGTAGGGCGGTGTGTGGAGAAAGCGAATACATGCCGACAGGGCGGCAAAACTCTGTGCGTATATGTGTGTGTGAGAGAGAAGAGATGGTGGAGAACTGCTGCAGCAGCAATGGATTAAAAAAGTCTGACACAGGTAATCTTGTTTAAAGAGAGAGATCAAAGCAGAAGCAAGACTCCCTATTAATCTGTCTCTTTTTCTTTGCTTCACCATCCAAATAGTGTGCGAGGGGATTTTCTGTCTTTCTGGATAACAAGTAGACTGAGGCTACGAGGGATGGTAATGGGCACGAGTGTCGCACAAACCAGTCTGCTTTGAGAGGATTGGGGCTAATTTATGGTTCAAGTAGCAGAACCTGTATTAGATTGTCTTCAATAGACTCAGTCTGGAGGGGACACTGGTAAACCTGTGTGAGTCCTGGTGCATGTGTGTGTGTGTCCAAATGTACCTGTCTGGATAGCTGGGAGGTTGTTGGCCCACAGCTCTGTGTTGTGCCGAAGGGCTCTGTTTGGCTGAATTTGTTCCAGATGGAGGAGCACTGTCTGCAACAACACGATTCATACAACACACCCACTTAGGATGACACACAGGAAGACTGTTCGGTGATCTACTATTATTTTATACAAAGCAATCGCAAAACCTCCCTTTGACAGCTTTATTGCAAATGCTAAGATTCCTAATGTCTTATTTTCTGGCAGTATTTGTGACATTTTCCCCTTAATGCTTACCATCTTCAGGCACAACGGTAAGGGTGACAGAGGTCCCGGCTTCCTTGATGAGCTGGACAATGTCATTGTGTGACAGTTCCATGATAGACTGGCCGTTGACAGCAGAGATACGGTCTCCAACCTTCATCTGACCTATACGGTCTGTAGGGCTGCCCTCGATAATGCGCCCAATCTTGTGAGGTATAACTGATATATAGGGGAAAAAGAAATCACAAATGAGGTTTGTACACATTTTTCCATGCACTCTCCAAGCTCGTTTAAGGGACATTTTCAAATTTTTTCCAACACAGCTCCTTATTGCTCCAGTAAAACACATTTCTACAGGAATATGTAAACTCATGATTATTTTTTTTTTTTATTTTTTATCATAATGATGTGCATTGTATTATGCTATAAACATCTAAAATTATGTTTCATAATAGCAAAAAGTTTAGAGATTAAAGGAGAACACGGAGTTTTATCCATAAAAAAGAGAAGCTACTTGGCGTTCTTCAGACATCCTCACACTGAGCCAAAGATTAACATAAAAATGTACCTGGAGTCGACCTGAAAGGATGCACTAATTTTACTTTTTGACATAAAGTTTTATTTTTCAATCCGTATCACCTCTCTTTAAGTACCTCTGGCTTGGCCTCTAACCTGGCAGAGTTAATATTAAAAACAAATAAATAAACTGCATTACAGAGTTGTAACTGCCAACACTTTAAAGCACTTAAACTAAAATCCCACCACTTTATAGAGCATGGAAACATAACATTTAAATGGAAGCCTTCTCAAGGATTTTAAGCACCTTTACAAACCCTGTACAAATCACATCTGTTCTACATATAAGCCCCATATTAACCCTTTATAGGGCAAGTGACTATTTTTGGTCATTTGGTCATGTTATTTTTATTTATTTATTTTTATTTAACCAGGAAAAAAGGACCCATTGAGATCAAGAACCTCTTTTTCAAGGGAGACCTGGCCAAGAGGCAGCATGAAATACAACACACAGTTACAACATACAAGAATTGAACCCTTTCATGCATAGTGGTCACTCCAGTGGACAACTGTTCAAAGCTGGTCTCTTGTATATTTATGGATTTTATTGTTTTAGTTCCATATCAGCCAACACAGTGGAAGCTTATGCATCATCCCAAACACTGTAATTCATACCTCCACTGTAACTTTGGTGTTCTAGATAAACCTGATCTGCAGTAACATGTTTGAGTTAAAAAAAAAAAAAAAAAATCTAAAACATTTTATTTTGCATATTATCTCCATACAGGTATGTTTAAATGTGAGAAAACATCAGATTAGCAGCATTGGGGATATTTTTATTTCATACTTTTCACATTGTAAATACATGTTTGTTTGCTTGTCATATTGAACACATGGTTTTGTAACTGTAAATAGGTTCTTAAAAAAAATCAGATTGTTTTTTTTTCCATTCCCAACAAGGGAAAAATTGAAAAAAAAAATCTTGATTAAGGTTCTCATAATTCATGCATAAAAGGGTTAAAATTGATCGACTATTAGGCCTTTTTTAAAAACCTAAATATAAGAGATTTTCTTGTATTTTTTTTAATATACATTTTTAAATAAATCCCTTTTTTTTCCATTCCCAAAAAGGAATAAAAGCACTCAATTAAAAAAAAAAAAAATCTTGATTAAGGTTCTCATAATTCATGCATAAAAGGGTTAAATGGAAAATAAAACCTGACATGTGCATTTCTTGGTTTACCTCCAGGTGGCGGCTTGTTCTTTGACGTGAGGATAACAAAGCCAAAGCCCTCATTGTCTTTACGCTGCAGAGTAACATCAAAACTCTCTGGCCGGGAGGGATGAGCGGGGTGGATGACGTTCTGCCCGTCGACACGAGGCGTCTTCGGAGAACTGTTGACCAGGGCAGATGCTACATGCTGAGGCTGCTGACTACCGTCCTCTTCAACACCCTCTGACAAAGGACACAGAGCGCAGAGACATGAAGACACGCTGACATTCACAAATGAGATTGGCTTAACCATCACAAACGGTTACAAAACGCAACATCTGGTGCCGACATGCTACTGTACAGTCAGATTACAGGAAAAGACAAAATACATTTTTCCATAAACAACATTGTTAGTTATTCCCATTTGGCTCCCATGAATATGAATCCATGAAGAATGATTTGTCAGAATTGTCTTCATGTGTCATTCTTAAGATCCTGCCATGAATGATCTGAAAACACAACTGACGACTGTTTTCTACAAACAAGAAATACATAGCTGTCAAACTTCACTTGAAGAAATTAGATTAAAGCACTTTATAATTTGTTATTCATAAGACAATCTGATCTACCTCAATCTCTCTTCATTGTGTTTGTTTTGCTGAGTCCCCATTTTGTCAGCCAGCATCAGGGAATCTCTTTCTAAACCCCCTGCCTTGAATGCACAAACCCTTACATGATTGATGCTTAATTTTTGCAACGTGATCAAAGCTGTTGTTGCAATACATCAAATCCAAAGTAATTTCAAAAAGTGCTTGTACTATTCATGGAGTGGTTATTTGTAGGGGTAAACAAAGCTGAAAGCAGCAGAGGTTTGTGCTGTTAAAAGAGAAAACTCAGCATATTCAGTGTTTTCTATCCTTTGAGATGCAAATCAACTCTACCAGCTGATCTAATCTCCACTGCCCTTCACACATTTCCAATCACAAAACAGATAAAAACCGAGAAAACCATCCCCAGCTGCTTATTGTCAGTCACTTTAGTTGTTTATGCTTCTTTTCCTATTTGGGAGGGGAGAGAACATTTCTCTTTGACTGTAGTAAAACAGATTCGTTTTCAAAAGTTTATTTGCATTTACAGGAAACATCGACCCTGAATAAATACATGTCTTAAAGTCGATTTTGGTGGAACTTTATTTATTCAGATTTATGTGACGAGGAACTCATCCGGAACAAATTTAAGGGATTTGTGAAAAAAAATCCCAGATCAAAGCTTTTGCTCAGAGGTTTTCCTCTAGCACAATGATTTAAACAAAAGCTATATATATATATATAAAAAAACAAAAAACAGAAACTATGATCAAGGTCTCTCAGAGTAAAGTATCTGGGTTTTCAAAATAAGACTCACCTGTTTGTGCCAGTTTTCTACGGACAGTGAGCATGACTTGGCCGTTACGGGCAGCATTGGTCATCAGTTCCAGAACTTGTTTGTGGGATTTGCCTTTGACTGGAACTCCATCTATGCAAAGCAGCTCATCTCCTGCCCGCAGCCGCCCATCCTTCTCAGCTGCACCGAGAGGCACAATAGCACCGATGTACACCTGAAGGAGGGTGGAGATACGAGAGGACAGAGTTTGAGGTTGAGTTTGCTGATTTTTAGGGGAGGAATCAATGTCTAATCTATCTAAGCAAACACTTAAATGCATCTCAGATTGACTTTCCCGGGCGGCGTCTTCTGTAACAGTTTGGAATTCTAACTGAATGCTAACTAAGCCGAAGTAGAACTTCTAGTCAGTTGTGATTCATCGATTAAAAACAGTCTGGTCTGTAGTTTAAACAGACAGAAAAGTTTCTTGGTGTTAAAACAATAATGGTTCCAAAGTTAAGTGAGAAAGTTAAAAATGTCATTTTTAAGCTTTTCATGTGAAGAGAAGGTGTTTTGGTCACCAGAGTCGGCCCAAGCCTCATTTGGGCCCAAAGCAAAATTGGATTTTGGAGCCCTCTATTTCATTGTTTGTGTTTGTTTTATTTGCATTTTTTTTCTCCTCTTCCTCTTTCTTTTTTCAGCCCCAGAAGGGTTTGTGCTTTTTTGTGACATTGTTTTGATTGTAAATACTCATGAATTGGATGTGTAGTGTGGAGTAAACGGCAGGAGGAGCAGCAGAATTTTCACATTTAAACAGAGGCAGTAAGAATCCCTGGGTCTGCATCAACAGCACCGCAGAAAAGTGTGTTTTTGTACAATAGTATCATTTTGGTTGTATATAAATCGTCACTGATGCATGCAAAAACTTTTTTTTTTTTTTCCCCTAAATCACTCTTGGGGGCCCCCATAGTGGCCATGAGGACCTAAGCAGGTGCCGAGTTCGCTTATGCCTTGGGCCGGCTCTGTTGGTCCCTTTGATCCAAGGATGGGTGTTTCTTATTCAGAAATTCATGAACTGAACAGAATTTGACACAATAGTTAAACACCATTTAGCTCTTCCTGATTTAAAATTTTTTCATACTTTTTTGAATAGTGTAGTAAATATGTGTACTAATATTATTTTAAACTGATATTTACAATATTAAAGGTGGGGTGGGAGATCTTGGAAAAAACGGTTCCGGCAATTCAACACAAGTGAGATTTTGAAAATATAC
>JAQQZY010000027.1:9695175-9708189 GCA_030068375.1 Ostorhinchus rueppellii | reverse complement strand
TTTTTTCCAAACCTTCTATTTTATTGCTTGCAACGCGACTGTGGGGAGATTTTTAAGCCAAATGGTAAAATATGTGCAAAAAAAGATCTCCCAGCCCACCTTTAACCACTTGTGACTGCAAAAAATTTATTTTTCAACTCTATTTAAGTGAGAAAGTTAAAAATGTCATTTTTAAGCTTTTCACGCGAAGAGAAGGTGTTTTGGTCCCTTTGATCCTAGGATGGGTGTTTCTTATGCAGACCCTCATGAACTGAGCAGAATTTGACAAAGTAGTCAAACACCACTTGGTTCTTCCTGATTCAAAATTTTCTCATACTTTTTTGAGTAGTGCTGTAAATATGTGGACCAATATCTTTTGAAGTATCCTTGGTATTAACTCCTCAGGCCAAAAGTCAAAAATGCTGAAAATCATGTTGTTTTGCTGCACAGTTTCACATGCATGGATTGATGAGCATGCTCCTACACTATTAATTTTTCCCTTTGAGAGATTGCCATATACAGTCACGGAAAAAATTATTAGACCACCTTTGTCTTCTTCAATTTATAGTTCATTTTAATGCCTGGTCCAACTAAAGGTACGTCTGTTTGGACAAATATAATGATAACAACAAAAATAGCTCATAGTAGTTTAATTTCAGAGCTGATATCTATCCATTCTTCATATTTTCTTGATAGTAACCAACATCACTTCAGTTCTTACATTAATATCTATGGCATTGTACTGACAAAACAGTGCTTTTAGACATTCCATGTTTTCTTTTCTGTCTGTTTCAGCCACATGATACAAACAGGAGTTAGTACTGGATTGCATAATTATTGTTTTTGATGACTTTTGATGATCTAATATCTTATCTGTGTGTATATTACAGGCTCATTAGATGACTTTATAAAGCAGTGGACCTCCTTAATGCTTATATTTGCAATACATAGTCTGTAGTAACATGAACTGGAAGAGGAAAAGCTTTGATTGGTTTTTTTTTATTTTAATTTTCTATTTTATTTGATTTATTATTACTTTTTTGTTTTTGTTTTGGTATGCATTTGTGTTCATGGAGGGACAGTAATATGACACGCATATATTTCATTTGACCACTATCCTTTTTTGTTCGGATTTGTCTTAATGAAGTGCAAAAAAAAAAAAAAAAAAAAAAAAAAAGAATAAGAGGATTGAAGGAGTGTTTGAGGTTAAGTTTACGTTTTTTTTTTGTTTGTTTTTTTTTTAGAAAATCTCTCTGTCCTTTGTGACTGCAGATGTTCCAGTTATACAAGCAGTTAAATGCACCTCAGACTGATTTTCCTGGGTAGCACTGACTTTGCAATTCTAGCTGAATGCTAACTAAGCCTGGTTCATAACAGCCTACATGCACCACATTGTTACTTACTGGTTGATCAGGCCCCTCGCCGCCGAGCACTCTGAAACCAAAGCCCGACTCCTGGTTCCTTTTGATGAACACATCTAAGTCCTTTGTATTGGGAGCTGCGGAGAAGAGAGTGAATATTTCATTTAAAAACAGACACAAAAGGCAAGACACATTAATTATGCCGTTAGTGGCTGATATCAGACAGGAAACACAGTGATGCTGAGCATGTGGGCACTGGGTTGCATGTATAATGTATTGATTCTATACCTGTGGTCACAACAAAAGAAAACAACTGAATAAAAACTCTCTAAAAGTCATGTGATTTCCAAATTGTTCCACAGGACGTTTTTGCTTCAACTATAATACATCCCACAAT
This sequence comes from Ostorhinchus rueppellii, assembly GCA_030068375.1. Classification (NCBI taxonomy): domain Eukaryota; kingdom Metazoa; phylum Chordata; class Actinopteri; order Kurtiformes; family Apogonidae; genus Ostorhinchus; species Ostorhinchus rueppellii. Next base: position 9,706,452 of record JAQQZY010000027.1, on the reverse strand, counting down.
TATATTCGATTTTTCTTTTCTTGCTACATACAGTCGCAGAAAAAATGATTAGACCATCAAAAGTCATCAAAAACAACGGTTACGCAATCATGTACCAACTCCTGTGTGTACCATGTGACTAAAATATGAAAAGAAAACACGGAATGTCTAAAAGCACTGTTTTTGTCAGTACAATACCACAGATATCTAAAAAGTGAAGTGATTTTGACAAAACATAGAAAATGGATAGATATCAGCTCTGAAATTAAACTACTACGAGCTATTTTTGTTGTTATCATTATATTTGTCCAAACAGATGTACCTTTAGTTGTACCAGGAATTAAAATGAACAAGAAATTGACGAAAACAAGGGTGGTCTGATCCTTTTTTCTGCCACTGTATTTCCATTTTATACCGTTAAATATAGTTTGTGTTTAATCAATAAAAGGGTGTAAAATAAACATATTATTTGCTCAGACAATTCATGAAACAGTGTTCAGATTATATTAAGCTCTGATGTGCTACAAATGCACTTGTTTTGTCTGTTTAATATGCATACATTTAAACAGTATCACAAGGCATTAGTTCAGTTTCTGAACATCTTTTTTTAATTATACATTATTCAGCTGTTGACCTGACAAACTGCTTGAACCTAGATTGTACACATTTCATTAAATACAGTAGTGCGCAAAGGTCTCATGTCACATTTAGCTTTGTTCTTTTCAGGGCTTTAATGACTTTATATATTTATTTCTCAGTTTCTTTATTAAGGACAAACAAGAAAATGTAAGGAATATAAGCACAGTATTGAAACAAACAAATTCAGATGTACTGTTAGTGGCTTCTGCAGGTATTTTAGTCTTTGGATTTAGTGCTTGTTTTGACTCTCTAAAGGATTTGTTTGGACTGTCTGTCTTTTATCCTTCATCTCTGTGCAGAGCGTACATATTATACTGCTTTAATAGTATTCATATATTTTCTGTAATTTTTGTTTTCAATGTAGTTTAATGCTGCATATTTCCTGTATAATACAGTTCAGTTTTTTTCTAAACTGGGGAACAAGGGCGCTGCGGCCTCATGCAATTGCCGAGCGCCCTCTTACCAATTTGCTGATTGAACCTGAAGTCACATCATCAAAAACGTCGTTATTACTCCAAAACATTATAATCATAGTAAATACACCGTCAGATGGTGCAAAAATGACCCGAATTGGTGTTTTTCAGACTGAGTCGCCACGTTGTTTAGTTGTTTACTTCTTGCATCTGCTCTAGCGAGATGTAGCTTACATACAAGGTCAGCTGACTTGTAATTTCCCCTTTCAGGTAGCTTCACAATGCCCCATTGTACCTTCAATTTTTCAAAGGCTCCGCACCCCCCACTCAGCTGCTTTGCTTCCTTGTCATGTGGTGCTCCCTCATACCAAATTTTTCTAGAAAAACCCTTGCATTTGTCTGTATGTTGATATAGAGACTGAGAAATACATAAATATGGTCATAACTTTAGTAAATAAACAAAGCTAATGGTGTCTACAGACTTATGCATAGTACTATATATCTGTGTATCCATGTTTCCAGTAGTCGTCTTAAGCCAGTGGTTCCCAACTTTTTTTTGGCGTGTGACCCCATTCTGACATCGTAAATTTCTGGTGACCTCAGACATTCAAAACTGAGACATTTTTCTCTTTAAGATGTCTTAGTGGGGCCAGGTGGGCGGAGCAATCTTTCCATTCTCTGTTCAGTCCGTTTTTCTGACTGCGACTGTATCCATGCAGGTTGAAGTGTAGAAACACGTGGTCACATGATCAGGTCAATCTCTCAGATATTATATCCTGCATTTTATTTGAACTTGATTTTTATCAGGAAAAGTATGTGGCATTTTAATTACAATGAAATATATATTTAATTATTAAAAAATATTTTATTAGGGTTTTTTTTTTTTTTTTTTTTAGCAATTACTAGAAATTTCCGGTGACCTCATTTGATTTTCAGGTGACCACAGATGGGGTCGTGACCTCACTGTCTTGTCCAAGTTTCTTGATATTACTCTTGTGTTAGATCCCTGCTTCTGTTTATTAAATGATGATTCCTCACTTGAACTCTCTTTACGTAAAAAACATCTGGTATTTGCAGGTTTTACTGCTGCCAAAAAGACTATCTTTGAGCTGTGGTTTAAACCTGATATTACTTTAAAATGTTACTGGATTAGATCTTTACTTAACATTGCATCATCAGAGGAGACCACAGCTCAACTGAATAATACTAGTTTGTCCACAGTAAATGCATGGATGGGACTTTGTTCATCAATCAATAATGCTCTTTGCAGTTAAACTCTTCCTTAATATGACGTCCTTGCTATGTCCTTTTTGTTTGTTTGTTTTGATTATGTGATCTTTTGTTTATTCTTGTATGCACTTTCAAGCCGTATTTGTTTGAGTGTATTCTTCTGAATGTGCAAATAAAAAGTATAATCATATTTTTTTTAAAAAAAAGGAAAAACACCGTCTTAAGCCATAGAGATGTAACAGTATCCAGGTGCATCATGTAGACTCACGCTTGCTGTCCTGTATGGCCTTGGACTTGAGGTAGAGCTCAGATGCGTCTGGTTTGGGTGAAGATGAGCGCAGGTTATTAGCAGGGAAGGACATTGCATTCGGAGGCACCTCTGGGTGACTGAGGGTCTCTGTACTGCTCATCATTTCTTGCTTCTGTTGCTGTGACACAGGCTGGGAACATGGGTGAGGCACCGGATGGACCGCCGGTTGAGGAGTTTGCTGGGATATGGTTTGGGAAATGGGAGCTGTGCACTGCAACACATACACAACAAAAGTGACACAGAGATACACAGAAAAACTAAAGAATAAATATACCCATATGCAGATGTCATACTCCATATTTTATAATACATGGTAGCTATATTGTGCAAATTTACATTCATGATTTATATTTAACTGAAGAAAGTTAAAGCTGAAAGACTCCAGAATGGCAATATGTAAAAAAAAAAAAAACACTGCAACCAAACAGAGTAATCCTATGCTGAACCAATAAAGACACTATGAGTAAGCCTGTTGCTGCCTCAGCTTCTCTCTATTTTAAGAGTACTGGATGGAGGAGCAATACAGGAACAAGCTGTTGAACATGGCATATCATCTTTAACACCCATACGCAGAGGGATGTTAAGTTGTTGTTTGCCAGGAGCCAGCATATTTACCCACATGCAGTTCCAGAAATAACAGCCTTGCTAATGTGGGCTCTCTGAATAATGTAACTACAAAAGCTTCCACAGCACACATACTGAGAGGTATGTTGCAGAAAGCAAGACAAAGATAAAGTCTTTTCTGTTTAAAAATTCAGCAGCAGTTAACACTAGTATATTCATTGTTACATCCTGCAAAAAGAAGCTGAAACAAAGAATCTGATTGAACTTACTGGTTTTAGGGATTTCACAGGAGACGTCTGACCTGTGGAGTTTGAAAAGGAAAATGAATATATCCAGTGTTTGACAAACGGCTACAGTCAAATTCATGGCCTAAAAGCCTTTGAGTTGTGCTTTCTTTATTCAGCTGAACTCATAGCCTCAAGATCTGGAGGTATACAGAGTTTCTTTTCCCACTTTTATGCATATTTGCTTGCTTTGCACCATTTTGTAAACCTAGTAATCACACCTAGAGGTTTTCTAAACACTTAAAAAAGCCTCAGACTCATCTTCTTCTCTCAATGAGTCATGGTGTATTTCCAACAGTAGGGGACAGTATAATCCAATTGCAAAAATGGTTTGTATGTTACTACACAATAAGAGAAACAGAACAGACCCTAAGCCTTGGGAAAACATGCCCTTCTGTGAGCAAACCTTGCCAAATGTTTGTTAAAGGGTAAGAATTTTGTAAATACCCTCAGCTTCACTCAGCTTTTTATGACTGCTGGTTATATTTCATCAGTAGGACTGAAATAAAATGAATGAAGTGAGGCTTACCAGTGTGTGTTTATGTGAAATGACTTTAGGTTGATTAACTGCTTTTCAAATATTATTACAAATATCATTATTGCCAGTATTAAGGAGCTTATCTCCCCCTTGACAGTTCCTGATTATGGCACAGAGTCTCCGGGCACAAAGTTCAAAGTCTGCATCTGGTAAGGAACAGCATTTTGTCTCATTTATACTTCTACAAGAACGAGGAGCAGGGCCAAATCTTTTCCAGTTTCTCTTCTGCATTTTGATGGAACTGGAAGGAAGTTCTTGCCCCTGGCTGGGTGTACAACTTGACCCAATCCTGATCTAAGGGTGACCTGAGGGTAGCCCTGCAGCGCTGTTCCTTTTAATCCTGGAAAGTTGTGATATCCTGCTCCTTTTCAAGCAGCAACACACACATGTACATCAAACATAAAAAAATATGCAAGATTAGTGCTCACAGGAAAATAGCTAGCATGCACAGGACCATCCCCTGGAGCTGTGAGCAGAGCCCAGCTGAGTACATCTGATATGTGGGTGCAACACTGATCTCTCAAATCTAGGCTACTGCACTGCAGTAAAGTCAAAAAGGAACAAGCCCTTCAAATCAGCGAGAGCCTGAAGTAAAAAGAAGGGCAATGATTAGCCACCATTCTCTGCATCTCGTCTCCTTCTCTCTTTTTTTCTAAGCAGCAAGTGAATCACCAAAACTGCCATCTCACAGCACATAGCTCACCATGTGACTAAGCATGACTTCCTCCCTGTTTGAGAAGGTGCATAGTGGATGATGCAGAGTTAGTGTGGACCAGAGCGTGAAATTGTTTTATTTAACATTGGGAAGGTCTGTGTGTCAGAGAAACACCTACTGTGGCATCAGTGAACACTGTGATACAATTCTTTTTGTTAAATTTAAATATTGTACATATTATTCAAAACTTCCTTAGACATTGTGTCACTGTTAGTTTCTTACATCTTATCTCACAGAGCTGTGTGAGCATTATAATCATTTTGGGAGTGTGGGCTAAACCACTTGACAATCTCTGGGCACAAACGCTTGTTTGTTTTCTGAACAGTAACCTGTGTAGATTAATATAGACAGCTGGAATAACAACAGAGATGTCACAGTATCAGTGCTGTAACCCCGCCAGCTGTGACATACTTCTAAGGATTAGTCAAATGTCGCAGGCTCACCTGTTGTTACAATGAAGATATATGTGTTTCCTGTCATTTCTGTCTGCTTACCTCCTCGAAGCACCAGCACGTTGACCTCACTCCCCACTGGGAGGTCTTTGAGGATGTCCACCACCTGAGAGTGGCTCAGTGTTTGGACATTCTGTCTGTTTATCTCCTTGATAACATCGCCTTTTAAGAGGCCACGACACCACTGGGCATCGAGGATCATCTTCACCTTCTGACCCAGGGGACAATCTGCAATGGCAAAACCAAAACCTCCAGGGCCTTTCACCAAGGGCACACTCACGAGCTCTGGCTGTAGCAGAGTGGATTCAGGACCATCTTGGTTGTGGGAGTGAGGAACGTGGTGGTGATGTTGGTGGGAATGAGAATGGTGGTGGTGGCGTCCTCCGTTGGTCATATGCGGCACTGCAGGAGTCTGCCTCGGCAGGGTTCCTCCATCTGGAACAGTGTAGTTGGGCTCCTGCGGAGTGGAAGTGGAAGGGGAAGGAGAAGTGTCCTTGGAGGTACCAGGGCCTCCTGATGCTTCCTCACTGCTACTGGAGTCCTCTGGGAGGGGGTAGCCCCGGCAAAGGACCATGTCCACATACTGGTTGACAGGAATGGACTGGAACATCTGGACTACGTCAGCATGAGTTTTCCCAAGTACACATGTCCCATTGATGTCCACAATCACATCCCCTGAGCCAAAAGTAGATTAGCAGTTACATACAGGTTTGCAAAATGGTTTAAGAAATCTTCCCAGTAAGCTGTGACAAAAACTGCAAACACTCTAAAAAGCAACATCACAATAATTAAAAAAAAACAAAAAACATGTAATTTGACGAAGTGAAACGACAATTATCAGTCTGGTTTGTTTCAACAGAATGTGCATCTTTCCCTTTTATGCTCCTCTATTGCAATATGCTAATGGGGACTGAGTGCAAAAGAAAAGCATAAAACAGAACAATGACTGCAGAGATACTATTCTGTTTTTTCTCCTTTCATCTCCCTGTAAGAGAGGGAAGAAGCTCTCACCTCCTCTGGCCTGGCTGAGATTGGCCTGGATGGCCAGGCGAATTGCTGACTGTTGGAGCTGGCAAAAAGCCAGATAGAAGAGTCAGCCCACCTACACAATCAATACCCTTTTCTTGCAAACATAGCTAAGGTTTCACTTTTAAAAATGAAGTCCATATCACAAAGTTGTGATACACATAGCTACTACTACACTTTGGTCTAATGGCTTACACTCTGTGGTAACTACACATCCATAAAATAATTAAGGCAAGCAAACGATGGAGTCTCAACAGTCTAACACTGGTGTGAAAACATTCTGTAGGCCTCTAATCAGATAGGTTTAATCCAAAAGAAGCTTCATGAAGTCGTTACAGTCCACTGCTTTATTATAATCCAATGAAATTAATTACATTCATTTTTTGGTTTAATCAATTACCCTCCTTCTCTAGGGAAATGAAACAGTGAAAATAGTTATTCTCTCTGCTCCACTTTTGATGTCAGCAGCAGCACTGAATTCAGTCACTACTAGTGTAATGTAAACCCCGAATCATTTTGTTAACAATAATTCAAAAGACTACAATCACTATGCATTTGATTGTAAGTTTTATACATACATTAAAAAGACATGTACTTTGATCCAAGTACTGTGAGTACTACTATGACTTGATGGGAGCAGATGAACCTTTGTGCATGTTGTAGATAAGCAGACTTGTTCTATTCTGGTCTTGAAAATGCATCAAGTCTGCACACCAATGAATTCCCTAATGTATGACTGGAAGTAAAATGTGTGTGTCCACCATAAATTGAACATCTGCTTTATTGATAGACATTTTCTGTGTTTAGAGCTACTCCACTGAGCACATTTGTCTTTCCTTGATCAAGCAAATGTGACATTCAGAGTTTGTCTCTAACTGAGTTCCTCTGTATTCAGGATTTTTAAAGCTACATGGTGTGTATACACACTGATGTGAAGCCTCAGTATGGCTGTGCATTAGCTTATATACCATGTAAACAGTATAGATATAAAGGTGACACTGGATTACCATATGTTTGTTTGGAAAATAATTAAAAACACTGTTTAACTAACCCCACATTGCCTCTTTAATCATTCTTGTTTGTATGGCTTTGCATTAGAGCACATGATGGATGCATCTGCAGGCTTTAAACCAAAGCCATCCAGATACTGAGGTGTACCCTTACAAGCAGAAGGAATATGGCTAACGCTTACCTGAGGCGATCTTGTTGTCATGTGCCGCAGGGCCATCTGGGAGGACATTTTTAACCTGAAGGAATTCATCAGGTCGATCACCTCCAATGATGGTGAACCCAAAGCCCTGTGGGCTTTTCCTAAGTGCTGTCTGAAGGATGGAGCCCTGCAGCTGAGATGGGTCTCTTGTGAAGCCCCTAACACCCCTACCAGGCTCCTCTGAGGGTGCAGAAAGAGGTGGAGATTGACAAGAAGTAAAAACTTACTAGAAACAGGACAGAAAACAGAAATTAAGACAAATATTGTGGCCTTTACTTGTCTATTTATTTGAAAAACTATATAATAAATGTGTTCTTTATACAATACAGTTTGGAAGACATTGCACTTGGTTTTTCTCTAACAATGAAAGTTCCTTTTCATGTTTAAGCTGAAACTAAACTATCCTGTAAAGTATTCTTTACATGAGAACAGAATACTTCTACAGTTCACAGTGGTGTGCTCTGTGATTGTCTGTGTGGTATGTAAGCATGCATGTGTGTAAGAAAATAAGCTTGGAGTATGAACAGAAACTGAAAAGCCTGCTCATAAATTGCCATCTGTCTCCATCACAACAACATTCCCACCATGACAACGTGTCTGACAGCATGTCACTCACTGCTACTAATTACACCAACACTCTTAGAACTCACAACTTAAGTGCAAACTCAAACACATCGCACAGACACACACAACTCGTAAGACTACTGCTCTGTTTGCAAAGCCAATAAGCATGCAGCTATTGCAAAACACCTACATTTTGCTGCAGTTTCACCATAAACGACTCCGATCACAGAAGTGATAAATCTGTCCTGAAATGCGCTTGACATTTTCCAGGTAAACTTTTCATTGCAAATTTCCTTTGTGGTGCCTGTAGGATGTGTAAATGGGGCAACTTTATAGAAGACAGGAAGGGAATTATATTAGACAGTGTGTGTGAGTGTGTGTTGTTAGTGCTTGCATGCATGTGCATGAAAGAGCGAAAGATAAGAGCGATGAGACAGAGAGAAATAGAGTTAGCCTTGACAGAAAGAGGGAAATTCCAACTAAATCCCAGCCAACCCCTCCCTGGGGTGTGAGCCTATGAGATAGTGAGTTATGTGTGGTGTCCCTCCATGCTGGGCTTGTTCACTGGCAGTTCCCATATTGATAGATGGAGGACATCAATCTCATTAGGGAGGGTGCAGATAGACCCCTTTTCCTCCTACACCACTCTCAATGTGTCATGGGATTGTGATTTGCATAATTGCATAGAAATAGGCAGATGAACATGACCATGGTGAGGATAAAGAAAAGATTATGCCAAGTGAGATTAACATGACATTACTGTATCTCCAAATGTGAGTATGAGAGATATTCTAAGATTATAAATGTGGATAAAACCAAGTATATCCATGTAGGTGCAAAGACGTGAAATTCATCATAATATGTTCGCTCTATGACAGGATTAAGTCCCAAACAACTGCCCAGGCGTTCCATCTTCACACACTATGTCAACAAACTGTCAACACTGTTCCTTAAGCAACACTGACAGGGGAGCAAAATGAGAGAGGGGAGTGGGATAGGGAGGGGGCTACACACTAAAGTCATGTTTACATGGTCTTGATTAAGCTGTGGGCCGCAAAGGGACAGTCTGTATTCTCGGGGGTGAAGTGATTATATGAAATGTCAGACAGGATTGTCAGCGCTGTAATTATGGTTGAGCATAAGTGCTGCTGCGCTTTGCTCCTGCGCTCTACAGCATTGTCTGTGAGGTCAGGCTAGCCTTGTCAAAACAGTGTTTAGAAGCCACCTCACGCACATCCACACAAATGGACACGGCCACTAGCCATTAATTCTCATTAACAAGGATGGGAAGGTGCATAATGGGCACTGGGGAGCCAGTCTAAGCTGGGGGCGACAGTGCACAGAGGCAATATCAGCCTAGACTGCAGAGAGGATGAGCTGTGGGAAGTGGGGGCTGCGTCAGGCAGGTCTGTCCAATGGGCGCCCGAAATACAGACGCTTGTTTGAGTTCTAATGCAGTTATGCTTTGTGTGTCTGCCCACATAAGAGTCTAATAATTCTTACTCCTGTTACAGCAACACTGGGCTTTTAGTTCTCAGGTCTTCACATTGATGGAGGAGAGACTGATTAGTCCAGTCATGCGGCAGGATTCACTACAGGTGGTAAATGATTACCAGATGACCCAGTAGAAATGCAATTTATGATCATAAGTCACTTTCAGCTCCCGACACCTCTTTCTCCGTCTCGGTCTCTCTCTTCTCTGTCCCCCCTTCTTCTGTTCTAAAGAGGTCTTTGAACCACATTGAGTGACTGGGGCAAAAGCATTTTCAAAGAGACCTCAGAGCCCTCCCTATTTTATATCTACTTGTCAAAGTGAATCCTGCTGCCCAGTGAAGCGCTGCTTCATTATTCAAATTGAATATCATTGCTTCAGAGGCTATGGGCTGTTTATCAACTGTTAGACCATCTTCCAAACTGACATCTCAGCATGAAAGAGCTGATAAAAGCACTCCAGTGTTTGGATAACAACATCTAATACCTTGTTATGTGATTTTTTTTCCTTCTCTCCTTCAAAAAAAAAACAAAACAAAAAACCCAAACAGCTAAACTATAAAGCTGGAACTTTGCTGTAATAACTCTGTCACGTTGGCTGCATCTTATGGGAAAAAGCAAAAACAAAATGAAATCTAGTCTGATATGAGTTACTAACCTAAATCGCATAATAATACCATGGTATATGTTATTTTTCCTCAAATAATTTAATGAAATAAGCTGTTATGTAATGATGGTTGAAATTGTTAGTTGATTAAATTGTTATTTAATGTTGCAAGACTGCTAATTAGATCCCCAGTGTACAGCAGTCACATGCTTCTATAATTTCTGTAAATGAATACAGCTTGAGCGATTTAATGCCACAAAAGAATATTAAAATCTTATGATAAATATCTAAGAATGGCATAAAAATATGTGTAGTACATATTTCCGAATCAATATGAGGAGTTAGAGACTGAAAGATTGAAATTGTTGTATTACATTATGTTCCCTCATTTTCTCTGCCTCTCTCTCTCTCTCTGTCGCTCAAATTCCAGCATGTAATTTAGAGCTAATGATCTCACTTTGTATCCATTTCCCTAATGACTAAACTTCCTGGACCTCTGTCTATATCATGACAGCAGAACATGTCCAACTCCAAAATCACAAATACCTGCCTGTGTAATGGTGAATTTCTTATGCACTTTAAAAACAAAAACAAAAAAAACGCAGCATAAGAACACAAGCCTTTCTTAAAACAACATTAAATCTCTAAATTTGGACCTCAAAATAATAATACAAAACAAAAAGACATGTCATCAACACATATATTCTAGATGAGAGAAGAATGAAATATTTCAGTAAAGGGATTTGTAAAAAAAACAAATAAAATTAGTGAGGTGGGTTATGGTCTTCACAAGGATCATCATAAAAGATATTCCAAACAGCATTTAAATATGATATACATGAAAAACAAGAAGAATTTTGGACTTCTTTTCTGTTTCACACCTATTTCCATTTTCCTTTTTCTGTGTATACTGGTGGAAGTGGGTGAAGCTGAACCTTAAAGTCCAGAGGAGTTATCAGCAGAGATGTATAAAGTACTGGAGTCGAGGAGTGGAGTACAAGTACAAGTGCTATATCAAAAAACTGACCTGAGTAAAAGTTGAAGTGTTCTTTAAACATCATACTTAAGGGAAAGTACTAAAGTATTAACAGTTTTTTGTACTTAAGTATTGCAAGTAGAAGTATGTAAAAAAATTACGACTCAAGTACTAAGAGTAATAGTAAAATTTAAAGTACTGAGTATACTAAAAGAAAGCAGTCACAAGTTTCAGTATCTTTCTATATTTAATATTAAGGCACAACTTGTTTGTGTGAAG
>JAQQZY010000027.1:9678386-9695075 GCA_030068375.1 Ostorhinchus rueppellii | reverse complement strand
ACTACAACCAACTAGGACTTTGGACTGAATTTTTCTTTATTTATGACTCAAATTTGGTAAAGTTGAACTACTTTTATCCTGGAAGCATTTTATTTGTAGACCAGTGTTATAATGAGTAATGATTCAGCACATGAAAAATGTATCGGAGTAAAAGTATTAAATCATTCATCCAATCATCAAGTCATCCAAAATATATATATATATAATATGCAGTAAAAGTGGAAGTAGGAGGAAAAAATAATACTCTAAGAAAGTACAGATACTGCATTTTAGTACTTAAGTGGTTGTACTTCATTACTATACATCTCTGGTTATTGGTGCTTAACATTACCTGATGGAGTAGCGGCTGGTGGGAGAACTCCTGTCGGTGTATCCACGCTCATTTTTCTTTTAGCTTCCTGGACTGGATTCTCAAACTGGGTTTTCTGGTTAATGTGGCTGCACATGGGAGATTAAAAATAGCACAGATGTGAGCAAATTTTAGCCGTGAACAGTAAGTTTCAGATATATTCCAAGTTGTCAGATTATTTTTGTTCTTTCCACCTTTAGCTGACTAGCTAAACTCAGACCTGCGTACTAATGTTTTCTCTTTACCTGATCACACTGTTGATGCTTATCATTGGCTAACATGCAAACTTGTAATTTGCCTGTGAGGGCTAGGTGTGACATAACCAGAGTTGGGAAACAACACATTTCAAAACATACAGGTGGTTGTATTATAATACATAAGCCGCAACCATAAGCATCTACATCAAAACATGATGAGAAAATACCTACAACCCCAAACTAAATATAGAAAAGACATGCAGAAAGAAGTCAAACAGAACTGGATAGAGGGGATTGGTATCAATCTTTGCAGTTATACATCACAGTCATGACTTAAGAATCAATATCTATTCACCGCTACTGTAATTCCAGGATCAAATGATTCAGTAACACTCTAGAGAACAGCAAAATCTTTAATATTACACGCCCATACCTGGATTTTCTTCTAAAATGAACAGTATTTGTAAATCAGGTTCAGCAGCTGTGTTTCAGGGATGTTTCGACAAAGCGTAAGCTAAAAAAAACAATTAATGATTCACAGGTCACACCTGTGTGCTGAAACATTTCCTGCTACTCAGAGAAATGTTCCTCCATGGTTCGATGGTAATGGAGAGAGGTAGTTCATCTGCGTAATGAGCTTTAACAGTTGTAAATCCCCACCATGACAGCACCTTGGGAAGACAAAGTGCATTGATGCTTCACACTGAATCAGCCGCATGCTGAGACACTGATGCTATGTGTGTGTTTGTGTATGTGTGTGTGCATTCACCAAAAAATACTCTGCACTCTTACTGCGTATGACTCATGCACAGAGATCTCTTCCCCATTGAGTCTGTACAGATAAACATTCCCCTCTTTTATTTCTCTTCTTTCATTTCCTCTGCCGCTGTCTGTCTCACTTTCTCGCTCCTTGATTGCCACACCTCATGTTTTGTGCATTAGTTGAGGAAATAATGAGACTTTGTGTCACGTTGTCACATTTGGTCATTCATTTACAACAAATTTGCCACACAAAGAGACAGAGACAGAGGAGAGGCAGCCTCTCAATGACCCTCTTGCATAAACAGGCACACTGATTTCCCCCCTGCTGCAGGTCTCCCCCTCTTTGTCCGCAGTAATGGGACTAAAATGAAACACTGTGCTCATGTTTACACTTTTGATCAGAATGGAATCTCACCCTCATTTCCCTCTCTGGGACCCTAACCCTTTATTCTCTGTTGTCTTTAGTGTCTCTTCTGCCTTGTAACACAGAACAAAGATACAACACACCAGTGTAATCTGTACTGGCATAATTGCTTGCTGCAAGACTGTGGGAAACTAGATTATACAAAAACATAGACTGACAAAAACGGTTACAGCAGCACTATCACTTGTACTTGCACACCATTGAAAAGAAGCAATATTGCTTAAAGTTGCACAGGTCTTTAACATTCCAATAATTAATAGCCTACTTCAACAGTCAGAATTTGAGCATGCAGTAAACTGCATTGACTCATCATCCACCACAGTTCACAGTCGTAGCCCTCTGGGTTCCTCCAGGCACAGAGGGAAGTTTACTCACTCAACATAGTAGGTGCCATACTGGGGGTCCTCAATCTTCTCCCAGCCGTAGGGTAGCTCTGGGGGGAGAACATACAGAGAAAAGGCACACACAAATCACTTCAGGTACAGCTGAGACACTACATGGACAATTGGACACATGCAATGAGGCGTGGCGCTTTGAATGGCAGTTTCACAGCATGCTTACCTACACCTAGAGAACAGGAGGGTTGGTTTTATTTGTCACTATGTGTTTAGGGCCTAATACACACTGTGGAGGAGGCAAAGAGAGAGGGAGGAAATGCTGAGTTGTCGCACAACCTCCCTGGAAAATAATAGCCTTTCTTCCCAGTGGTGTGTATGTGTACAACATCTTGAGTTTTTGCTGCTGTGAGACAAACACATGCGGCACAAAGGAGATTTTTACGCAAGAGAGGCCATAGAAAATTGCCTTTTGAGAGATGCTGCACTGATGAGCTCTCTGCATGTGTCCCAGAAGCCATTATGAAGGAAAGGGGCAGGCTGGAGACTGGAGGTTTGTGCTATGTCACCGGCAGGACTGTGACCAGGCCTGCTCAACTGTTCAGTCTCCGTCTGTTAGCCAGCGCCCCATCACAGAGGCAGGGATACACACTGCCCTATACAGCAGAGAGCAAGAATGAGGTGGAAATGTTCATGCTGGTAATGTGGAGTATGTGAGGTGGACTGAGGAATATATGTACCCATGCAAAATCTACTACCACACAAACTACCTGCATGTGTTGTCTCACCTCCCTCCTCGCATTTCTCAGGTGGCTTGGCCTTTTTGGCAAGGCGGGGATCCAGCCAGGTGGTGGTCTTGCTGTTGTGACTGAAGAACAAAGATCAGTTAGGGCTTTAGGCGTAGTAAAAGTGATTTTTAAAAAGTTTAAAGTACAGCGATGTTTCAGCAATTAGCACTGGGAACTCATATGTGCCATTTACCCAGGAGCTATTCTTCTAGCACCAACAATGAAACAGCAAGTGTGGCTAACTAATCTTTTGGGATCGCATGGCTCAAAATCATAACAAAGCTCAACGGAGCCCTTTTGGGCATAAGGAAGAGAGACACAGAAAGAGGGCAGCCCAGAAAGAAATAGGAAGCAAATGAGGAATAAATAGAACATTCAAAGAAAATAAGAGCAGTTGCAGTGATCATAAAACGCAGAACTGAAACAGCAGGTCAAGGGTGGTAAGCTCCATTTAGCCTGTTGTTTCTCTCTCTGGCAGAATGAGCTATTGATTCGGCAGCAAGCAGCAGCACCTGGCTCTGTCAGCAGCTCAGCATTGACTGCTTGCCACATTAACAGGCCAGGTAAACAATGTGTGCCCGCTGCTTTTAGCACCAGCCAACAAAACCAACATCAAACACAGGGGAAATTAAAGAAAAACTTAATCAAGAACAACACAACTGCTATTTCTGAGCCCACAGGCACTTTTCATGTCCAACACCTGGTCTGATACAGCACAGAGAAACAAGCTGGTTGGGAAACAGAAAGGACTCTATCAGATCTCTGCATGTTTGGCTTACAATGGTGGGAACAGAGATGAATTAGGAGAGTACTGACGGTTGTACGAGTACAGTTCTGATGTAATGGGTGGGTAACAGGACCAAAACGAGGGAGGGAAGTCGCAGGAGAGAAGCTACTTACTCTATAAAATAGACCATGCCGGTCTCTGTGTAGGCCATCTCCCAGTTTTTTGGTAAAGGCTCCTGACTTTCATCCTGTGGCATCGTGTTCCATGTACGTAGGTCCATGGCCCCGGCTGACTGGGTGTAGCTGGGCACCGTCCTCCTCCACTCTGCCTTGTCCTTGTGCTCTGTGACCGGGCATGAGGATATGGACACAGGCATGGAGACAGAAAGAGGAATGGTTTGGACATAAGGGTATGGGAGGTGGTAGAAGGAGAAAGAGACAGGAGGTGAGAGTGTGGCGCCATTGGAGCTCCTCTGGACTCCTTGCATCTCTCCCTGCTGCTGCTGCTGCTAGTGCTGCCCGTTCTCTGTACACTGGGTGGACGGTTGCATCCACAGAAGAGGAAGAGGCAGAGAGCGAGAGAGAGAAAGAGAGAGAGAGAGTACATAGAGAAGGGACGGAAGCACAGCAATTGCCATAGGATTTGCATGTCAGCCGTGATGTACTAGGAGCTGCCTCCCAGGCAAGGGCAAAGCTGACCAATGCCTCAGCCCTGCCGCGAGCACCACATCACAACTCTATTAGTATGACACTGGCTGCTGTGTGTGTATATTTGCCTAATCTTGATGCGTCTGTGTGCGCTTGTCTGTGTGAGGTTTTTATCTGCAGGTTTTCATCTGGCTGTGTCTGACCTAGCCTCATTGTGGTATTGAATGCTCAGTCTGTTTGGCCGGGGTAATTGAATGGCAGAGATGTAAAGTGACAGCTGTTGACTGGAAGAAGTCAGGAGCTTTTTGTGCAGAAATTGGGGCCTCTTCTTCATGATGGAACCATGGATAGGGTTCTGCACTTATACAGTACAAACATTCAAACACGTGCTTCGGGCTATAACAGCTTTTCAGGCCTTGCAGAGGAATATAAAAAAGGCTATTTCAAGAGTAGACATGTTGTCCTCATAAACTAGCGAGAATGTCAACAGGACGCAATAGAAAATGGCTCTTCATAGAAATGCCAGACCATTATTACACTCCCTTTAAGGTGTATGTTTCTCACTATCAGTTTATTTTACAGCACCATAACAACCCGATCCATCTACTTGCTGAGAGTATTGAGTCTTCATAGTGTATCTATAAACAGAACATTTCATGAGTTTAAGTATTACGAGTGACATCCTTGTGGCATGGGTACTTTTGTTGGATGGACTCCTCATTGCCGTCATTTCTGCCCAAGGCCACAGAGATGATGTGTCTCTGACAACATCTCTCTCTTTTTCAGATTACATGCTCATTGATCAATTTATTAATTTCTTCTCTGTCATTTGACATGCAACCATATCATCTATTCCATATCATCTCCTGTGTCCTATGATTATCAGATAAAAAAAGGTTTTTACAACATGAATTAACTTCTTTTCCATGTTCTGCGTAAGTAGAGCCAAGCAAGCTGACACAAAGATATGTTTATCAATCTACTGACTCTTCCAATAGAAAATAGTAAGTGGGGTTCATACAGTTGTGCTCATAAGTTTACGAGTCAAAACACGGTATTCGAAATCTCTCTGATGAGACATTTTAGAGACAATTTGACAGATTAGTGTTGCTAAATGACCCACAGTTTTACTTTTAAATTCATTTTTGCTTCAGTTGGACCAAAAGGCATTATTTAAATCAAGACGCTATTTCATACTGAAATAAATGTTGGAATGGCAATCAATTAAAGTTCGCTCTCTGATGGGACATTACTGTGTTTTGGCTCCTACATACCCTGACAGAATGGGACGGTCTTGGATGTTCCAACAGGATAATGACCCAAAACACAAGGCCAAGTCAACCTATCATTGGCTGCAGCAGAAAAAAGTGAAGGTGAAGGAGTGTCCATCTCAGTCTCCTGACCATAATAGCATTGACTCCACTTTGGGGAGGTCTTAAACATGCAGTTCATGCGAGAAAACCCAAAATCTTAAAGGAACTGCCGAAAATAATGGGCAGCTTTATCATTTGAGAAAATAAAATGCCTCATCCACAACTACCACAAAAGACTTCAAGCTGTTATTGATGTTAAAGGGACCGATACAGAGGATTAAGAACTAAGGCATGGACATTTATGATCAGGGTTTGGCTTAAAAAGAGCAAACACATTTGTTTGATAATAAATGGCTCCATCTAACCCAGGGGTGGTCAATCCTGGTCCTTGAGGGTCAGTATCCTGCATGTTTTAGATGTTTCCCACCTGACAGTCATTATCAGTCTTCTGCAGAGCTTGATGTTTGGCTTATTCTTTGAATCAGGTGTGTTGGAAGGGGGACACATCTAAAACATGCAGGATACCGGCCCTCGAGGACCAGGATTGCCCACCCCTGATCTAACCACTAAGGTTTTGTATTATCATTCATATTCTCTGAAAAATGGGCAAAGAATCACAAATTCTACTAGGGTATGTAAACTTATGAGCACACCTGTATGGCTCTGTAGTTCATTAAGGTACCTTGATGTCTATTTATGCACAGTAAACCTTATGATCACAAAAAGAGATCAGGAAATGATCAAGGAACACAGCATGTATTTGGAACTATCTGTTTTGGCTGTTCAGTGTAAATGTGTGCACAGGGATCCATTTGGCTGATACTGTGGAGTGACTGTGCCATACTGAATATCAGTGTTTTTGGCAGGACAGAGGCTGAAGAGGTAGCAAAAGAGCAGATTTATTTTACAAAAATAGCTATTATTTTAATAGTAGTGGCAAACAATTGCTACCATGACCATATTAAACAGTGCATATGTGTGGAAGGGCATATTTTTTAATTAGATGTGACAAGTGTTTATGCCATGTACCATTTGATGACACCATTTTGGGAAGATCAAACTAGGACAAAGTCAATCCGTCTAACTGAGGGATTGCTTCTATTGATTTGTGACAGTCTTTGACTACTTCTTGACTTTGCACAGTTGTGATTTAGTGCTGACCTTGCATGCAGGACAGCTAATCCCTAGAATGTCTGTTTGCAGGGTAGAATGATAAGGAGAAAAAAAAAAATGAGTCCGCTGTTTTGCATTCTGTGGAAAACATAATGAACTGCTGGAAAACAAAATAACTCTTGCAAAACAAACAGTTGGGGTTTAAATGTGAAGAACACCGGCAGAGCTGTGATAATTGGTGAAGCGCTGGAAACGAAAAAGACGGTCAGGGCTCTCACCAGTTAGGCCGTTCACCATCGCAGGCTTCTCTTCTTCCTCTTCCTCCTCAGGGGCAGCACTGCTGTCCTTTCTGTCCATCTTGCTGACAGAAGTTGTGCGCTTCCGCTGGACCTCTGTGTCAAACTCTTCATCAAACAGAACCTGGTCCACCAAGTCTGGCTGTACAGGACTGGGCTCTGCAGGGGGTTTTGGAGTGCCATAGTAGTTACCTGCAGAGGAGAAAAGACAGGGAGAAATAAAAATACACTCAAAAATGTGTCACTTAATGTGTGGAGACCTTTGACTAACTCCATAATAAATTAGGTTAATGTACTGTGACAGCCCATAACTTAATATAATAACCTACTATAACACTTTTGTGCTTATTTTCTGCCTGAAAATCTAGTATTGAGGACACGCATTACCTTTGTGAGTACCTTCAGATTAGAATTCCAAAAGAAACACATACACAAATGTTACATACTACGGGAAAAAAACGTCTCATCTCATCTTGGCTTTGTAGTGAAGCATCAGATAGATTCCAAGTCAAGAAGAAATAATATCTTCTAAATTGTAACAGTTCTTTAAATTTCTTTACAGACACTGGGGAGTCAGATTGTTAGCTACAAATCATATCTGGCACATCTGTAATGGCTGGAACAAAATGAAGCCAAGCTTTGCTCACACAACTGTCTCCCAGAAAAACAAAGTGTTTTTCCTTTCAACTTTTGACACTATTTAGTATTTGGTAATTCCCAAAGGGTTCCAGTATTGCTGTTTCTACCAGCCCCTACAGCTGGTCTAGCAACAACCATATTTTTCGTCCGAAAGGCATGAAGCTATCCGAGCAGAAATGTGTATGGGGTTATGCCATCTCCCCGAGACTCCAAATCTTCTGATCAGGCATGCTGAACACCCAGAAGAAGCCTGTAACAACTAAGACACGCTCCTTGGCTTCCTGTCCTGGAAAAAGTGCACTGTGCACATTTGAGTGCCCAGCCAAGCCAGAGGATGCTGCAGGGAAATAAAACCTGCTATTTGAGGTGGTAGGGCAATACTTTTCAGCAACACTATCCAAGGGAAAGTTTCTTTTTTGTTTTTTTGTTTTGTTTTTTCAAACTTTCGGTTTAAAATGTGTGTTTTTACTGCATACATGTCATAAATGTTGCACAAACAAATGCAGTTTTATTATTTCCAAACACAAAAAGCCAAAAATCCTTGATTGTGTCCCTGTTATTGTTTCTGTTCCTCTTTGCAGGGACTATTGCATTTATGCCAAGGTAGATTCTCAAGCATTTGATTGCTCCTTTAAGTCCGTCAGTTTGCCTTGGCTGTCATGTTGGTGCCTAAGGCAGCAAGCAGCCTGACTCCACAGAGCGAGGGGTGGAGGGGCAATGGGGGCAGCAAGAACAGCACTGCACTAGTCTTCCTCAACTATTAGACAGGGATGACCCACTTTACCACACACTACCTTGGCCCTCTGTGCAGGAAAACAAGTAACAATGGAAACTAAAACTCCAAGTACAAGGTTAAAATAACAGAGGTGAAAGTATGCCAATATCGATCCAAAAGGTGCTCTGTGTCCTTTGAAAACCTTCTATATCGTATACAGTGGTAAAGAATGGCTCTGTCAGAGGAGCTAAACATTGTATAGGAACACTTAACCTGCACTTCTGGGAGTGGACAGATACTGTAAGAGCGTCTGCAGGGAGGGAGACGTGCAAGACAACGGAAACAAAGTTGGGAAGGACAGGATGCAGAAGAAAGTGAAAAAAAAAAAAAAAGACAGAGATAGTGCTTTCTTAATGACACATCACGTGACCAAGCCGCTAACTACATTCCATCCGGACTATTCCTAACACTTGAGGATATTTTGAAATCTAACCTAAGTAAAAATGAGATAAAATAAATAAATAAATGGGCTCATTTGTCTCCCATATAAATATGTTTAAACGTCCATCAAGGCTCAACAACACTCAGCAGTTTTTCCACAGTTATGCACAATTTGTCAAAATGCTGCATTAAACAATACATTATATTTGATTAAAGTCATTACATGAACTCTACACCAGGTTTATAATTAATGTGAAGCTAAATGGCAGAATACAAATTGAGGGAGGTAAATTAGAAGTGTTAATTTGCTCTATCCACTTTGCAGTTTCTGAAGCAAAGGCGAAGGTACATGTTTCCTCTGAAAGTACCTATTAGCAACGGGCTGGCAGACAGTTGCTATAATAAGGGAGAGCTCTGAGATGGATCATATTGTAATTACGCTATACTAATGAAGCACTAAGAAAAGCAGGCTTTGATGAGAATGTCTAACATCTTCAACTGGAAAACTAAACAGCCTTAAAAAGAGAGTTCACTTTAAGGTGGTGTTTTTTAAGCTTTAACCAAGATTAAATGCAGTGTCTCTTTGAGGAGTTCGGTACTTTTCGCGAGTTCATTAAATGAAGCGTTTGTCTGAATATCAGACAGCTCGTCATTTAGTTTTTGGTTTTGGTTTTTGCATTTCTATCCTCTCACTGTCGGAAACTGAGCTGTCTGAGCAACTGCAGCCTATTATTTTATTTAGAGCAATGTTTAATTCTGTTGAAGTGTCGTCATTAATAATAATCTGAGTTGCATTTCATAATTAAAGGGCTTAATCCTATTAATATTCTAACATGATTAAAAAAAAAAGTACCATTGATGTGATAACAATTTGGAATAAGTTTGTCAAATCAAAGGTCTTACCAGGCAGCAGCATGCATCACTGTAATGGTTTAAATCAAACTGATAGACAGACATTTTTTATTCTAGTGAATAACAGGAGAGCACCAGAATGTATCCTCAAAAGTCAAACTGTGTCTGCATATTTTAAATCTAACAACATGACAGATTGAAATACAAACTATATACTTACTTAAATCTGATACTGATTTATTCCTGTGCACTGGCATTTATTTTAATTTGGTTGCCTGGATGCATCTTGTTAACAAAATGAGAAGAAACACTTCCAGAACAAAGCTTCAGAGAGTCTGCTATTCAAAATACATGCACTGCTTTATGTAAAAATAAAAATACTTGATTTACTTACTACTTTGTCAGTTGACATTATGCATACACTGCTCAAAAAAATAAAGGGAACACTTACACAACACCTCCTAAAACTCGACGAATGAGATAATTCAGTCAAAGTTCGTATTGATTAAATAAAGGAATGTATTGAGAACTAAATAAAAGAGTGCTTCATGGAAATGGAATGGAATGGAAGTGGAATGTCTTTATTGTCATCATCCAATACAGAACAATCCTCAAAGTGCATTTCACAATAAGTAATAAATAATACATAATATAAAAACAACACACACACCATCTAAAACCAACAATATAAAAAAAACATGTCTAAAATCTGTTAGATTAAGATAAAGAATTAAAAATGATCTGTGTATTGAATTCAGTACATAAACAGCATTTGGATAAAAACTGTTCTTAAATCAAGATCCTGACACCATGGAGGTCTGAATTCAAAAACATGCTCAAAAGAGAAAGTGGAAAATGGAATGGAATGCCTTTTATTGTCACTATTCACATGTGCACTATACATATGCAAAATGAGACTGAAAGCAACTCACTTCAGTGCAGACATTTAAGTAATATAAAAATATACAAAAACAACATTTGAGAGATTTAAAGGTATAGTGGGAGATCTTTTTTTGGAACATTTTTTTTTACCATATTGATTGAAAACCTCTTCACAATCGCATTGTACCCACTGAAATAGAATGTTTGCAAAAAAAGAGAAAGTTTTAGTCCAGTCTAGAGGGTGTAACCAGAGGAAAACTCTGACCAATCATTTTACTGATTATCTTTACACTTATTGGCTACTGATACGTCCATCAGATATCACTCCACTACCAGGTAGGCAGGCAAACGATTCCAAGGAATCGAGCTACTGGGAACCGGTTCTCAAAAAGAGCTGGTTCTCGATTCCCATCTCTAGCTGTGCCTCCCCAGACCACCACTGACCCACCTCCAAACTGGAGGATGTTGCAGGCAGCAGAACGTTCTCCATGATGTCTCCAGACTTTGTCACTTCTGTCACATGTATCCCAGAAATTTTATTAACTCTGAGATACATAATGTTGTTCAAGTGTTCTTTTATTTTTTGGAGAAGTGTATATTCGGGCCTTCTCTTGACTTCCTTCATTAATCTTTTTTTTTTTTTTTGATGAGGCAGAGAGAGAACACATACAACCTTTACATGATCCTCGTGCATCCTATCATACAAAATGTCTAAATCTTTCATTAACAGGACAAAGACCTGCATGCAGGACAAATTTTAGTACAATCAGGACTATTCTGACTTAATGAGGATGTCTGGCTACCCTTTGGCAGCCTTAATGATGTCAGAGGGACCACCTCAAAACTCGTACATTAATTACTGCCTTAGGTTAATGGGCCACTCATTCTTAAAAAAAAGGAGAGGAAAATTTCGGTGAGCCACTATGCTAATACCTCTTCATGGCCATGGTGCTGCACACACCTGCTGTCATGGGCACTGGATCAACAAATCAAAATGTGTGCTTCAACTGTTCATTATACAACAAGTTGTAAATACAGTTAAATAGAGGCAGGGCTACGTAAGCTGTTCTCAAATGATGAAACTCAAGACCTTCTACAAACATTTACATGACTATTTTAATTAACTGGTAAACATGTCAAAGTGTGCCTCAGTTTGGATTTTTATGTTTATCCAAAAAAATGTGCAAAATTGTTTTGATAACACAAAGCATACTGGAGTTCATTTCACTGCAAAATCAAACAACCTGACCGTGAGTTTATTTCATTTCAATTTTGCTTCCTTTGTGTTCCATGATAACCAAGTTCCAATTGTGTTAAAGGTAAAAGCAGAGATTTCACATATTTCTAATACAGTAACTGTTCTTGCAATAAAGCTTTTGTTGCAGCTTTCACAGTGTGACAGACAGGCTTTGTAAAGCAAGGCCTTTTTTTGTTCATCATCCTGGGCCAACAGTTGCTCGGCTCCATCAGTAAACTACACAGACATGCACTCATATTACAGACGCACAGTTGTTTTTCTGCCACTTAGAGGTATTCTCATGTTGCTGAAAACATTTTCCAATGCATTAGAAAGCTGCTGTGAGTGATCTTCAGCTGAAAAGTACTAGACTGAGGCCAAGTGTGGATATGAGTAACTTTGGAAGTACATGTCTATGTATGTGTGGAGCTGTCAGTCCATCTGTTTGAGACAGCAGCTGTCAGCATTTTGCATTTGCAGTTTGGAAAAATACAAATAAAATTCAAGTGCAAATGCATCTACGGTATAATCAAAAGTCATATCTCTAGTGAGATATACTGTCTCTAAATCTCAGTCTATGCTTAAACAGCAAAAAAATCCATATGATGGAAGCTGGAACTGTATAAGACTAAAAAAAGAATCAGACAGTCATTTAACAAGCCAACATGGCACAGACACAAACAGAAATTGAAGACTTCCTGTCAGTTGTGAAAGTTTGGGGAAAAAAAGCTCTTAATGTTTTTTTTTTTTGTTTTGTTTTGTTAGCTCAGCCTTCATGCCGCCCTCCCACAGCTCCCCTCCCACCTTCTCTCTGCGTTTATCCCCCGTCTCTTTGAACCTGGCAGCCACAGTCACAGACCTTCATTAATCATTGAGGATGGGCTTGCACTCTCTTGGGCAGTGCCCAGTCTGCTCAGGCCTCATCAGTGACTGCCAGTGCCCCAGGCGGGCAAAGCCCATCTTGTGCTCCAGCTTTGGCACAGAACTTGGGGCCTGTTTGGCATGGATGCCAACACTTCACAAGCCAACCTTGTCAACCCTGCATTCCTCTGCTGTGTGTGTGTACATGTGTGTCTGTGTGTGTACATGTGTGTGTAGTGCACTATTAACTATCCACTGTTAGCTGACCAGTCTGTCTCTTAGTTCATGGTATGTTCATCTCCTCATTTCGCTAAATTGCACTAATGAATAGAGCAAAACAAGTACTATCTTGACTTCTATCCTCATTTCTTTTACTCAGCTGCTTTCACTCAAATCCTGCACCAACATTTAGTCATTAATTTACCATTTAGTTTTGTTCACTTATATAATCAGAGCAATAATGCTAATCCAACTCCCTATGTTATCAGTAGTGCAGTACTTCTTAATTTTATTTTTTTTTTTGCCAGATCGTTGGAGTGGGCAGCAGTTGCTAAAACAACACCTTAGCACCCTTCCTCCTCTGTGACTCCTGGTACACCGTCCTCTTTTTATATAATCCACAGCTATGCAGCTGTGCCTCAGAACATCACAAAGCCTATAATACCAGAAAAGGTCCTATTACAGAGTGGTTGAAGGCTATATGGTCCAGCAAAACAAGGGGACAGTAAATGGCCATTTATTTTTCTGTTACGGTTATGATTGCCAAGGGAATTGAATTTTATTTTTTACACAAAAAGAGAGAATTTTATCTGTCCTCTCTGTCAAACTGTCCCCGGGCTGGCCTTTAACTACTGTACAGACTGTAAGTGTCAGCTACAATGACAATGTCATGGTGCTTATCCATAAATCATGCCATTTTTTCTCTCTCTCCAAGTCTTCTATGGTGCATTCATGAGGTATAATTTATAGAGTTGACCGCATCACTGACATACATTGCTATCTTATACCATCAAAATGAAATAATGATAAAACTGATGGCAGACTCATCGTATGGAAATATTAGAGAATATGAAGGTATAATACAGTTCCACCTTAAGCAGAAATGCACACTTTTCTATAACATCCAACAGAATATATAAGGTAGCTGTTTATTATAACTGCTGCAATAATAAGGAATTGACATTAACGGATGTAGAATTTGTATTATTATATTATATTTATTATTATTTTTACTATTCAGGTCTTTGTATTTACTGCCAGTCCTGCAGTTTACTACCTGTTCCCCTTAAATTTCATTTCCCCCATCTACCCCCTATCTCTATTATGAATGATTCATATTACTGGCTTTTGGGTATCATCCACAGTGAGGGGTAGAAAATTGGACATGCCCTAATTCACATACATGCACACACTCCTGCACACATGCCAGTCTAATGGTTAGGATTTGCAGCTCAGCCTTAGCAACAAGTATTACTCACACTGACACTTTCATCATTCTGTTAAACAAAAACTGGCAAAAGACTCTCTTTATTTTCATGCAGTTTTAATGTCTCCGTCCACAGCGTTTGAGTCAACTTTGTTGCAGAGACCTGCTTGGAATGCAAAGAGGGAGGCTGTTTGGACTTTGGAAGTGCAATGAATTAATGGCGAGAGCTGATCTCATAAACACACAATTTTCTTCTTTCTGCTTGATTAAGTATTTCCACAATACGGATCGTCTGAAATAACTTTCTGTTATTTGCGAGCGATATGACAACCAATCAGTGGGAGAGTCACTGTCTCAGATATTGGCTCCAGCAGAGAAGTGGGTGTCAGTGAGTGTCATCCTTGGTTACAGCTTAGTCCTCCCTACATCAAGTCCCTGTTATTCACAGGTCTGGAGGATTAGTCACAGTAGTGAACATGGTTGCCCTGGTTGTTTCCATGCAATGAGCCGTATATACTGTAAGACCTCATTCAGACTTAGAACGACAATGTGTACTGAGGAGTATGATACTAGCACAAGTGTGGAGACAGAAATGAGTAACATCTGACTATAGCAACGAATTTGGTGGGTACGGAAAGTGATTTATCTACAGCCTCTGGCACTGAAATTTAGTTGTCTCACAAAAGGAAATTCTTTTCGTTGTAAGGCGGTGGAGAAACAATAAAAGTGCAATAAAGTAATAAATAGAATGTCTGACCAAAGGGAAGGATGTAACATTCTTTTACAAATTTCCACAGTGGTCGCTTAAAAATACATGTCGGAAAATTTAAAACCAAGTGTTTGAGCAAAAAGTACGTGTAAAAATGGAGCTGTAGTGAAATACTTCCTCGCTATGGGTAGTGCCACAATAACACACTAAATTGCTGTTTGTGAGTAAGAGCTTTTCAGCCATTTATCTCTTAAGGTCAGATCAGAAGTCTGGTCATTAATAATTAACTTTCTGAGGGCTTCTGAATGGGAACTTTCAATACACCTGCGGTCGTGTTACATTAGGTAGGGAAAGGCAAAATAAATCCATTATTCACCCTGTTGACTAGTTCATAGGTTCAGGGTTGAAGGGTACGTCTCTCAGGACCTTATGTGGGACAGAGAACTCTTACACAGCCAAAACATTTCCAATATTGCGTGTAAAGAATCTAGGTGAAGCTCTTTTCAGCAGCAACAGTCACCTGGGGATAAATTATCTCCAGTTTCTTCACATTTACAGAGACAGGTTGACGACATGGCCGGTGCATTGACTAAACTGGTGCACAGTTCAGCAAATTCACAGCAGAGCTAATAACCAGGGCATCATGGGGAGAATTCATCCCCAGCTCAAGTCCCCAGGGTGGGCTGACATGCACTGATAAGACAACGCTTTGTTTCTTTGTTCACTACTTAGTCTTTGGGCTGTATTTTTCCTGTGTGTCTTATACTTTACAGAGTTAACTTTGTTCTGCCGTGGACATTAAACATTCTAGCATTGCAATTAACTAAAAGAGGAAGAAAAAGATGGAATTTCTTTCAATAGCACCACAATAACGGGTTTTTTTTCCCCCCACAAAATTTATCAGTGTAGTGCTGTTTAATGTCTTAAATAGAGCAAAACCAATTTACCTAATAACAAAAGCCTGAAGTTAACATTATAATACTGGACACTGGATTTTGGACCTAAAAATATAACCTTTTTTCCCCCCAGTAATACAGACAATTTACAATTTTAAGATATTTTAAGTTTTCCGGCTTCATAAACTGAAGAGAAAACTTGATTCAAAATACTTGTGTGGTATTAAAAGTATACACCATATATAACTGGAGAAACACACTGAATACACAATTAAGAATAAACCAATTAATGTTTGCATCTTTGTTTGCACCAATATATCTACGTTTGCATCTTTGTTTGCACCAATTAAGGGATGCAACGGTATGCATTGTACCGATGTACTATTCAGTGCGTCCCTAGTGGTTCAATGTGGGTAGTGCACCGAGGTGCAGTCATTTTCATCACCTGTCATTTAAGGTTAAGTAATTTTAGGTCATGGTGAATAAATTGATTGCAGAGTAGTAAGTTCAGAGTTTCCTGG
Organism: Ostorhinchus rueppellii; assembly: GCA_030068375.1. NCBI lineage: Eukaryota > Metazoa > Chordata > Actinopteri > Kurtiformes > Apogonidae > Ostorhinchus > Ostorhinchus rueppellii. Next base: position 9,678,945 of record JAQQZY010000027.1, on the reverse strand, counting down.
GAATTATTATTTGCACTTTTGTCACTATATTGGGATCAAGACAGGTGTTTTTTTTGTTGCTTGACATATTTGTGCTCTCTATTTTGAGAAATGTCGGTTGCTTGTTAAACAGAAAAAAATAGTTTCATGTTGTACTGTGCCTTTGTGATATGTTATTAAGTTTACATAGTCATATGCTAAAAAAAATTACTAAATTGGTAAATATACCGCAGTAAAGTCAATTAATGCTACACTATTTATTTATTTTTTTTACTCAGAACTGTTTTTCATGCCTTAAAATGTTAGGAAAGAAAATGCAAGGACATAGGCCAATATAAGAACCTGAGAGAACGTGATTATCCTGCACTTTACTACAAAGTCTATGTTGCACAGACCTGGGAGTGTTAATATTCATACAATATCATTATGTGCTATTTATGTTATTTTTTCCAAACAGTGTTCTGAAAATAAAATAATCATTGTTTGTTTAAAGATTATTGTTATGTAAACTACTGTACCATACCGTGAACTGTGACTGAACTGTGGGCAACATCTACTGTTGCATCCCATATTATATATA